>VXBW01002481.1:947520-1130156 GCA_013400375.1 Thinocorus orbignyianus
CTTTGGAAGTTTTTCTCCGGTTAAGTTTATTTTTTAGGATTTTTTTTTTTTTTTTTCTCACAGTGATGTGTGTTCTGCCTGCTCAGTGCTGGCAGCCTGGCTTGTTTTTTTGTGGTGCTGTATTGTGGTTTCAGCAGAAGAAAAAAGCACTACAGAAGTTAGCAACAACAAATAGCTCAGGAATGGAATGGCAAGTATGAGAGCAATTCCCTTTTGGCTGTCAAGCACAGAACATGGATCATACAGCTAAGCGTTTGCTACTTTTTATAGCTATTTTACAGTGTAACGCAGAGAATCACACGGTTGCCGGTTAAAATTCATGCCTTAATTGGAAAAGCATACCCCTTTGGTATTTTGGTTTAAACTGCAAGGAAACCTAGTGTAAAGATTTAAGTCTGATTCCTCTTTTCTGGGGCAAGCAGCTGAGTAAGTACAGCCTGACCTGGCAATATTGAGGAGCTACTGTCAGAAGAGGAGGTGCTAAAAATGGATCTGTAAGATATAGGGAAAATCATCCAGACTGAACAGGATTTGTTGTGTAGTAGCAGGAGAAGAGCTGTTGGACACTGCCTTTGGTTCTGTCGGGTTTTTTTATGGGAATGCAATATTGGATTAGACTGCAAACACGCAAAATACAAATTACAAAGTACCTCTCACTAAATAAAATACAACTATTGACAGGGACCACAAAACCATGGAAAAGTACAAAGTCATAACTCTTCTTAAATACCTTTCACTTCTGAAGATTTAGGAATATCTTATTTTGTCCTTGAACTCCAGGGAGAGAATTAATTCCTTTCTCCAGATCCTTCCTCTCTGGGTTTGAATAATAACTATAGTCTTTTCCTTCTTCACTGCCTCAACATACCACTGTCCTTATAGACAGAAATAGCTGTTGTAGTTCTGAGCTGGCTGTCTTTACAAACAGCCACTGCATCTTCAGTGTTACACTTAACATCCCTACGCATGGGTGAAGAGGAAAAAAAAAACTTAGAGGGGAAGAATATATTGCTAGTGTACTTGAGATCTGAACAACCTAACCAAAGAGTTATTACTAGCCCAGATCTAATTGCTATGGGTCGAGTGGGAAGATAGAACTGCAAATATAACAATTTCATCTGTATTAATAATTACACCTTTTCTGTAATACTAATTGTGGTTATACTCAATGAATACACAGTGAAACTATTCAAACGCATCAGGAATTAGCCACCTGGTCATTAGGAAAAAATGATGTTAGAGTTAAACAAACTAAAACTAAGCTCCTTGCAAGGCAAGCCAGGTTTGGGCAAAGCCCGACAAGCCTCACTCCTGTGACCTTGCAAAGCCAGTGTGATGTCTGTGGCCTGTTACTACCAGCCATGACAGGGTATTTACTGGGCAACAAGGTTACATCAGGTCTTTCAGTCAGTATTATCAGCTCTTAGCTGTTGTCTCCTTTTCCCCAGCAAAATGTCATAGTGACAGGTTCGTCCAAGAGCTCTTAAATAATTAAAGAATGAAGGTGACTGTTCTGTTAAAAATATGCATATGAAAATTCATCTTGGAAGCAGCTTCTTGCGCCAAAAGCTGAGTGCTGTGATAGCTAAAATCCAGTTACTATTGTGCTGGATAAACACGAGAGATTGCTTCTGTGGAGGCAACCAAAAGATCTCAAATTTCTTCTTGAAGGGCTTGTGTTCCAGCAATTTGGGATATCGAAAAACCTGTTACCTCAACACTGACCCACAGCAAGGCTCCCTCAGAGCACTCTGGTTTATAAAACGTACTTCAACTCTGCTGAAGCAGTGGCGGGTCCAGGTGAAGTATCTCCAGCTGCCACCCACCCTTGCCTATTTGGATGCTTGTTCTAGCCCGTGGCCATCCTCTTCCCCTTATTTCTGTTTTGGGCCAGTTTCTCTCTCTGGCTCTACTACATACCCAAAACTCTCAAATGATTGCTGTTTAAAAAAACCCCAGCAGTTTAAGTGGCAGATCTGAGGAGGTGCTGATCTCTGGGAGATGGTAGGGTGAGAGTGGTGATGAAGAGGGAAAGGGTCTGGGGTTGATGAGTCCCTGGCCTGGATCAGCACCGTGTGGGTGCTTTGCTTAAGCAAATATTAACACATTTAAGCTGAACCTGATGGTTTTGACTGAATCAGGTTAGGGAGCAGTCAGATGAGCAGTTTATGGCAGGCAATTTGAAAGGGTGCCGTTTTTTCCCAGGGAGGTGGTGGTGAGAAGCTACTGCTGAACTGGGGTATGTAACCTTTTCACCCAGGTGAGCTCCAGCCAAGGAAGGGTGTAACCAGACCCTTCAGCTGAAACTAAAAAAAAAATCATAGATTAGAAGCTGGGAAGAAGGGAGGGAGAAACCCCCACAGATTTAGTAGCAAATGCTCAAATTTCAGTATGACAAGATTGGAAAATCAGTGTGAATTTAATAAGACAAAGATTATCTGTACCAGTATGTCTCTGGGAATAATTGGAAAAATTATTTCTTTTTGTTAGCATCTCAAAACAAGCACTGGGTGGGCTTTCAGCCAGAATCCTTCTCGCTCTTGTCCCTGCTTTTCATTTACCTCATGGATGCTCCTGCCCTACTTGGTTCTGTTTGTCAACACCCAACACTGGAGTCTTCTGTGACAGGGTGTGTTTTCTCCTTGGCTATGGGTGTTTCACTCCTTCATTACGAGCACATCGAGGGTTGAACTGTAATCCACTCGGATGGAGTGAGAGCAATATGCATCATAAAAATTTGGAAGTCAGAAAGCGGTCTGAAAAGCAAAAAGCCTGTTCACAGAGTCTCTCCTTTTTAAGTCAGTCTCCCATTTGTTCTAGGGCTGATTTACTGCTTTTGAACCTACTGAACCATGCTGAAACCTAAATTCAGCATGAGTTTCTAAGAATGAGAACATGCTTGCTTCAATTTTCAAGTTTTTCAACCTCAATACCTCAGTATTTTGTAATATAAATGCATTATGTAATATATTATTATATCTACTTAAAATGTAACTATATAATGTAGTTTAAACATTCTACATTTTAATATTATCCTTTAAAATTATATTTTTAATTTTATGTAAGAAAATTAATTCCATAAATGTGTAAACTGAGTTAACTGCTTCAATTTATTAATATTAACCTCGAAGAGGTGAATTTCTATTTCCCCTTTGATCATAATTCCATTAAAGTGTCAACATGAACTACTGTGAATTCATAATTTTAGATCATTATTTAAAGTAATAATTATTTCACCTTTAGAGAAAGCTATCCCAGCAAGCAGTGATATATGTAACCTCAATATGCAGTGAAAGGTGAGAAGGAAATTCAGATGTGTTTATTAGGTTAAAATAAAAAAATAAAAAGAATTTTGATTTCCCTTTTTCATTGCAAACATTCTTGATGTTACCTGGACAAGATACATGACAAAAATAGCACTAAAAGGAAGGTGCTGTCCCATTAATGTTTGCAAAATGTTTCATGGAACTTTTGAACAACTTTGATAGTTCTATTGAAAATGTAAAAAACACATTTAAATGCATTTCCATTAAAAATTAATAGGCACGTCATTTTAGTCATCTGTAATTTACTACTTCTAATTAACCAGAAAACTTTCCCTGCTTCTCAAACAGCCTTGGCTATAGGAGAGTCTCGTGTTATCTGTAGGGCAGAGGCAGCGTAACACACCACTAAACCATATTCTGCACATCTTGAGGAAGGGCAGGTTTGATGGGTATACGAGAAGTCAGGCGAACCAGCTCTGCCTGCCTCTGCAAGTGGCGCATCTTAGCTTTACCAGCCGGGCTAATTAATTGCATTTAGGGCATACCTGCCCTACTTCTGCCATGGGGGTGGCTGCCTGCCCGGCGCTGTCATCTGCAGGAACAGGCTGGGCATCTTGGGCCACCCCCAGCCCTCCCTGCTCACCCTGCACCAGGCCACTCGCTCCCACAGGGAGCACCGAGTGCTTCAGCAGGAGAGCTGAGCCAGGGCTAAATTAGTGTTTCCGCTTGGAGGTTTCTGAGGGGTTGTTAAAAGCATTTCATTTATGCCTATATACTCACATACATGCCTTGCAGAGCTGTGCTGACAGTTTGGGTTTGAACAGTTGGCGAATTAAAGGGCAAGAGATAGATATTAAGAGAGTCCATCCTCACAGCTTCTGGGATGCACTGCTAGCATGCTCTTTTTTTTTTCTTTTTTTTTTTGCCACTGTTACAGTCTGGGTGGCTTTGTGGAAGTTGTTTTTTAATTAAATGTATCTAAAGTGTGAGGTATTTTAGGACCACAAAATAATGCAAGCTGCACCCTTGGCAAGCTGAACTTCTGATACATTATCTTGCCTTTTTTTCCCCCTGAACCCATTTCTGCAATGTTATCTCAGCAGTCCAATTCATGAGCTCCTTTTTTCTTTTTTTCTTTTTTCTTTCTTTTTTTTTTTTTTTTTTAAAGTAGGGACTTTCTGATATTGTGACAAGCAATCTGTGAAAAAAATTGTTTACAGATAAGCCTGCTTCATCCTTCGCGTTTTACGAGAACAAACAAAATTACTTTGTGAGTCTGAGAAAGAAAGTAGGGTTTTTAGTTCCTGAAAAGTAGTCTTAAAACAAAGAAGGAATAACTACATTGAGCACACAATGCAAGAGAAATGGGACCTGCACTATCTTACTATAAACTTCAGCTCTTCATTAGCAGTAACTGTTAATTAATTACTCAGAGCCAAGAAGTCCAACCAACACCTTTCAGTTTGGTGTGTTGCTAATGAGAGTGGCATAACAAGTGTTTGCATTGCATGGAAGGGCTCTAGATTCCCTGTGCTCATCTCTTACCCAGCCCAAACCTTCTCTTTCCAGCCAGATTTAGGAAAAAATTTACAAGCAGCATTCACATAATCTAACTTTTCCAATGTTCCCAATCCATCTGCTAACCCAGGATGAAGACAGGGTGTCCTGGTTTCCAGTAGGGACGGGGTTGATTCTCCCCTCTCTCTATCCGGCACAGCTATTCCACCCCATGTGTGCCAGGCCCAGGGGCAGTAGGGAGGGGAGGGGCCACAACCGGAAGTGGGCGTGGTGATGTCACCGTGTAGGCGTATATATGGGCAGGCGGCGGCGGGGTGCTTTTCAGCGGCGTCCGTGGTGGTCGAGTCGGGGCGGGGCGGCGCGGCATGGGGTGCGTTCGGTATTGTACTCATGTTTGTCTCCTCCATCTGTGTTACTGTTTCCCTGCAATACCTGCTGCTCTGGTAAACAGTTTTTATCTCAACCCACGAGTCTGCCTTTTCTTTCTCATCCTCTCTACACTGCTGGGGGACAGAGCCAAGGGACTGCCATGTGGCACTTTCGTTCCTGCTGAGGCTAACAACACAGGGGTTGTTTCACAGAACTAATGTGAACAATTTAAGGAAAGCTGTCTCCAGCTGCTGGTTTCTGGAGGGAACTATCTTGGGGCTGAGCCTTGTGGGCAGTTCATGTAATTTTTCCTCACCTACTTCTGTGCAAAGACAGTCTGGCTAAAATAGCCCTGAAATGGTTTGGTAGTTCAGCTGCCTGTACAGTGCAGGAAATAAAGAGCAATTAAATTATCTATTAATAGATTTGGGCTGTCATTAAAAACTTACTTTACTATGACAATGTGGCTGTGCCTTAAAAGCTAACTGTCATGGCTGAGCTTAAGTAGCTGAGCCCTAAGGTGCTTTGGTGGTGCTGTGTCTTTCTGAATCTGGTGGAGACATCAGTCTTGCTGCATGGCATGCCCAGGGAGGTGATGGAGTCACCATCCCTGGAGGTATTTAAGAAACGTGTAGATGTGGCACTTCAGGCATGCTCGAGTGCCTGAAATTGCTGGGTTGGGTGATTTGTTTTGTGGGTTTTTTTTGTTTGTTTATTTGGGGGGTTTGAGGTTTTTGTGTGTGTATGTGTGTATGTCTGGACTCAATGATCTCAGAGGTCCCTTCCAACCATGAAGATTCTGTGAAGATACTGTGAATATCTTCTTGTGGCAGTAAAAGCTACTATCTGTTCCTTAGGGCTTGTGTCTGTAGACCTTGGAAGACATGCTGCTTCTACTGCTACATTGCTGCTTGTGTATCCTTAGAAGCAGTGTTTCTTTCAGCCACATGGGCCGTGACTTCCCACCACAAACACACATCATCCTACTTTTACAAGGCGGTGACACCAGCAGCTCCCAGGATTTCAAAGCCCATTGACTTCTTAGTTTCGTTTTATCTGCTGCTTTGTACTTCTGAAGCTCTCCAGGGACTGATGTCAGATGGTCACAGCAGAGGCCACCTTGTTTTCAATTTTCTGTCGCACGAAATGTCAGTACAGGAGAACCTGTGCCTCACTGCTACTGCTGTGCCGTTTAGCAGGGGTCTGTAGTGAGGAGCCTGCAGCAGCAGGAGTGCCTGGCCCATGGCAGGACCTGACAAAGTAATGTCCCCAGCCATGGCTAGTTTTATGCTGACACATATTGTTTCACCCAAGACACTGTGGAACAATTATTTTTCTATGGCCTTTTGTTTCCTTTAAATGATTTATTCTAGAAATTCCATCCATTCAAAAGAAAAAAAAATAGACAAAATAATTCCTTTGAAGCTAACCAATAGCATTCTGGTTTTAACAGAAAATGAGTGCTTGGTGGACTGTTGACAGCAAATAATTTATTCATTGAATTTAGCTCTTTTATGTCTCCTGGTTGTCAGTAAACAGATGATGACAATAAAATCCAGAAATGTATATGTCACTCATATGCAAATCAGAAAAAGAACATTTTCTGTGGATAAACAACTCAGTGATTGATCTGACCGTGAACTATATAGTGCAGGACTGTTTTGCATGTTTAATATTCTCAATTTTTGTAATTTTAATTAGAGACACAGATACCTTGCATTCTTTTTGTAAAGGGACAAATGTTAATTTTAGGATCAGGGCCTGATGCCGATAGATATAGCTGGAGAATTAAACATAGTTGCCAAAAAGATATGCTGAAATACCAGCAATTTCTGAATTCATGTCCATATACCAGGGTTACTTTTTAAAATAAGTCTAAAATAATGTGCCTCTTGTAAGTGATTTTAAAATTATTAAATGCTTGACTTCTATCAACACAACTACAGCACTTCTTATAAATGCAAAGTTTAACAGTGCTATTAATAATGAGAGAAGTGTGTTGTCACTGCTGTTGAGGTTGATGGGGCTTCTATTACTGAGATTTTTAAGAACTGGCTAGATAAAACCCTGTGGGGAGTGATTTAGGTATGAGTGATCTCACCTTAGCACAGAGGGGTAGACTTGGGAGGTGTCTGGTTTTTGGGAGTCTTTCTGCAGAGAGGAGATTTGGATACAATAAGTGAAATAGCGGAAAGCCTGGATGTGATGATCCAAGTAAACCTGGTTGAAATTATTAGTAGCAACATCAGCCTGGAGGGTCCAGTTGGGCTTCGGATCTGCAGGACAACTGCAGTTCAGCCAGAGCAAAAACTGGACCCCGCTCCAGCGAATTCAGTCTTATTCTCAGCTCTTTTGTAAATCTCTTGATGTACTGCCTGTCCCTTTATTAAAAAAAAAAAAAAAAAATAAAAAATCAAAACCAAACCCAAAACAGAAAACAAATCTCAACTTGGCCAATGAAACAGGATGATTTTTGAATGTAAAGTAATAGCTAATACTGTTATTTGAAGGCAATATTGTTATCAAATAAATGGTGACTGCCGGTTTGATACTATATTTCTCATGCTGCTATTCCATACGTTTAATGTCAATCTATCATGCTATGACATATACATATGGAACTAAATATGTTGACCAGGGTTTTGGAAAAGAACAATTTTGTACAGAGTACTTAAAAAATGCAGTCTGAAATAGTTTTGCCGCTCCTGGCTTGGAAGAAGGGACAGACTTTTTATATCATGGAAGATTAATGTGTAGTCAGAAGGAAGAGAGTGCTTATATTTGGATCATTCTTCACAAGCAAAGGGCTGACTTTGTTTCGCAGTGATTGCCTTTGTTTGATAAATAGTTCCTGGTTGAAATGGAATACGTAAATATTTAGGGACATAAATAACTCAGTCATGGTAATGACTTGTAGACAGTGATATATCAATGCCATTATGGAAATTTGTGTTCAGCATCATAAACAAAAGCTAAACCGTATAACATGGGAGGGTATTTCTATATAAGGATTCCAGGAAGCAGAAGTTTGTATCTGTATGCTGCAGATTAGTGTTTTTACAAAAATGTGTGCTCAATCTGTCCAGACTCGCCCTGAGGCTGCTCTGAGTATGGCTGCGAGAGGACAGAATAGGGATAAACCCTTCATATATAAGTAATATCAGACTGGCAAAGAATTGCCCCAGGGAGAGATGGTGGGAAAGAAGTCCCTTGAGCATCTTATACTTAGAGCTGACCTGAGCTGGCTTTGTGCAGATGAAGCAAAACTATGGGCATTCTCTGTTCTGAGAATGCTATTGTCAGTGTATATGAAGTGTCTCAAAAAAAAAATCACAACTCTTTTATTAAAAAGAATAGCTAAAATGGGCAGATACTCGGATATCTGCCAAGAAATGGGATCGCTTCTCAGGCTGGGGAGGTGGGAAGGGGCTTGCAAGCCTTCATGGAGGACGTGATGTCGTGGGGCTGGTGACGAGACTTCTGCAACAATAATCCACTGGAAACAAGGTGAAGACACAGGTGTATTTCGGGCTGAGGCTGATTGAGAGCTGCTGTTGTGCTGTTGCTGTGAAAAGGCTAGGGTTGGCCCAGCAAAAAAATATGTCCATTAGGGATAGAGATGAGAGGTACTGCAGGTTCTTGTCGAACCTGCATACAAATTTAATCACTCATGCATAAGAAATTCAGGGAAGTTAGGCAGAGTGTTTAAAACTCTAATTTCAGTTTTTTAATTTATGAATATTCTGTGAATTGGCTGCACAGTGACCTGCCTTCTCACATTTCTTAGCTTCTGGTGCTTGATTTTGTAAATGTCGGAACATTTTTAGCACAGGTTTTGTTTATTTGTTTGCGTTTTGGGTGGAAATGTATGCAATGTCTTTAAATGCATGTTACCATCTGGAAACAGGGATGAGAGCCAAAAAACCACAGACGGCTCTCTTAAAACTCCAGCCAGGGCTTTTCAAATCACATCAAGACTTACTGATTTATGGGATGCACAATTGTTGAATATTGTGAAGCACATGGAGCCTTAGGGATGATGAACTTTAGATGAGATTTTATAGGTTCTCCAGGGATACTGAAATTAAAGTGGCCCCTCTGCTCTGCTCTGTGCGCACTGGATTCAGGCAAGTATTACTGACTGACTGAGACCTCCAAAGATTACTGGTTATTTGTGGGATGTGCCTTCACATTTCCAAGAGCCACTGAGGGCTCTTTTTCTTGTCAGCAAACCTTCCCTCTTCACTTCTCAACAAAAATCAACAGGGAACCCTCACGATAGACACATCTTCCTGAAGAAAGCAGATTTCCCCCCCCCCTTCTGTTCTGAGAATGCTATTGTCAGTGTATATGAAGTGCCTCAAAAATCCAAAAATCACATCTATTTTATTAAGTAGAATAGCAAAAAGACAATAGGAAAAAAGCAGCATTTATTTCAGCTCATATTAAAACTGTGTCTGCATTGTTTGCCAGAAACTGTATATGCTGCGTGGAAAGTCTCATAACCAAAGAATATGTAAAGAATATATCTTACAATAGTGCACTGCTAAAATAACACTGCTTGAAAAGGGTCACTGTGATGGCTTTTGACTCAAGCAGTTTAGATAGAAGACTAGATCTCTTCAGGTTCATAGGTCTTTCTTTATGCCAAGAAAGGGAATATATCTTTCTTTTTCTATAAAAGCAATTGCTAATTTGACTTAATTTGGTTGCTAATTTATTCATGTATCATGCAGCTTTTCCTTTCCAGTGAAAGTAACATGTGCTCACCTTCCAAATACAATATAATCCTGTGCTGTAGGAGTCTGGAGGCTACACATACAGAGCGTTTTTCAGGAATTTCTGGGCTTTTTCTTCATGTGCCTTTTTTTTTCTTTTTCTTTTTTTTTTTTTTTTAATTATTTTTTTTTTCCTCCAAAGGGAATAAGCAGCTTTGAGTTCAAATAGCCAATTTTATTTGCCGTCTCTGCCTACATTGTTTGCACAAATCTTCCTTTCTTTTTTTCCTCCGCACTTGTGATACCCTTAGTAAGGAATCCCTGTGTGAGCACAGGGAACTGTGACAAAGCTGCTGCAAAAAAAAATCAATTAAAACCCTAGCTAAAAAAGTCTGACTAATGGTTATTTGTTGGAAACTTCCTCCCTGAAAAGGAGCAGAATGACTGTGTAAATCAGAGAAAGAGCATCATGGGGATGGGGACTGGAATGGGAGATCCAGTATAGCAACAGACACCGCAGCTCTCAGCCCCAGGTGATAGAAACCTGTTAGATGAGGGGATGGGTGAAAGGTGCCCAGCTATACATAAGCCAGAACAGATATTTTTTCCTTCTCTTCTCCTTTTTCTCACATGACAGGGAAAATGCCTCCATCCCTTGGGCACCAAGCAGCCTCCCTGCGTCTGTGACCTATAGTTACAGTTACAATCAGTCCGGATCAATACAATGAGTTGTTTCTTGCTTTAAATTTATCTTACCCAGTAACTGACTATCCTTTTCTTCCTTGTCAAATGGTGGGTTCTGCTTTCCTCCACACAAAAACCCGCATGGCAGGATAACCTGAGTTGCATCATGTATGAGCTTAAAGTCAACAGTGGTGCAACATACGGGAGCACTTTTGCTGTGGCTGAAGTCCCACATCTCAGGATTTAGAGATAACTAATTCTCGGCCAACTATAAAAACAAACACAAAGCTCTGAATTTTCAATGTCTGCGGCTCAGTGAGGCCTGACAGCATTTTATTGCATCTTTACTGCTATTAATAAATATTATTTTTATCAATCATATTTATATTACTGTAGTAAATGAGTGTATAAAAATCTTCAATGTGACAATGCCTGTAAGACCTCCAAAATGTGGGAGGGCAGTTTATTTCTATAAGTATTTCTATACAGATGGGCAGTTGCAGCTAAAGGGCTGCTTGTTCTGGGTGGCAGAGGATGCCTGTGTGGTCTTTCAGAGCCGTTGAGGAACAAGCCTGATGAGCTGTCTGGATGCAAGGCAGCTCAGATCAGAAATGCTGTAGTTATCCAGGAGGATTTAGCCTCCCAGCAAGAGGAAACCTCTCCAATACAGCACCAAGCTGATAGCTTAGCTGTGTTTGTGTGTAGAACTCTCTTCCTGTGGGAAAACTCTGTGCTCAAAACCTGAAGATCTACCTGTGTAATCCTGGGCTCCTCCAGACCCCACTTGTGGAATGTACCTGAATCACATGGAGCAGCAGTGACTGCATTTTTCTAACCCACCCTCTGTATCTCCAGTGGTCTAAAATGGGGGAAGTGCAGAGATGGGGCAGTCTTACCCTGTGCGTTGTGAGCACAAAAGCATCCAGAGCTCACCAGAGGGTTCTCAGGGATGCTGCGCTCTATAAATAAGACACCGATGCTGAACCGTTTGGCACAAAATACATGTCTGAAAGGATGGTGGTGGTGGGAAAGTCTACATATTGCAGTTTTATATTCTTTTTTAGGAATAGACAGATGATGCGTGCTGTAATTTTCTATTCAAACTCCCTTTGGTTTTGAAGGAGACTGAGGCCTAACCATCAGTGGTATAGCAAGGCCTTAGGAAGGAAAGGAAGAATAGCAGAAGATCAAGAGAAAAGTGGTGAGGGGAAAACAAAGTGAAGCAATATAAATGGCAGCTAAAGTATTTAAGTATAAACTCCAACATGCTACTGAGAGATGAAACACAGCGAATCACTGCACAGAAAAACTCCACCAAAGGAAATGATACAGCAGCAGGCATGTGGGGTGAGGGCTGAGCAAAAGCGAAAGAAGTTCTCTCCGTATTTGCTGCCCAAGATGGAGATTATTGCTGTGTGTAACCGTATGTGGGCAACCAGGGAACAGGCCACAACTGTGGAGGTAACTCACAACTGTGTAATTTCTAAAAATCATCTTTCTTATTCAGCAGTGGTCTCTGGCCATGGACAGGATGAAGAACAGACCCTCAAATTGTTGTCCAGGGGAGTTGCAGAGAGCCCAGCACGGAGTTAACATCACCATCTCTTTCTTTGGGAGCAGTCTGGTCTGGTAGAAATTACTGTCCTATCCATCAACATTAAGTCTGTTCTTTATCAAAAGCCTCTGCACTCATGCACAGGAAGGTCCAATATAAATAAATACTCTACATGGCTGTTCCCCTGCTTTTACTCTTTGTCCCATTAGTGTCAGCTTTGCCATGTTGTGGGGTGATGTTACTGCCACAGCTGATGGTGAGATTTCAACACATGCAAATGCTGCAGCTAGTGCTAATTTTGGTGGTGAAGGTATTGACAGCTCTGCAACCACGGCTGCATGGCTCTCAGCATGGGCTCTTTTGAGCCCAGTGTAGGAGGTGATTTCAAAGAAACCCATGGAGTTCAGGTTTATTTTCAGTTGACATCTGGCTGCTCTGGGTATATCTAGGGATGCCAAACTGGTACATACATTTTCTATACACTTCCCTTTGCTGCTTTGCATTTTCAGTCCTAAAACAATCAGCCCTTTTCTAATGGATCTCAGCTTGAAAGTATTCTGAGCACCAGAAGCAGAGACATGAATTGTACAGGGAAAGGAGAATGAGGACCAGCACTGGAGGCTGAAATTTTCTCCTGTAGGATAATTCCAGGTCTTAAAAATTCCTTGTTCCCCAGAATGACAACCTCTGTATAAAAATGTGCTTGCATTGGTGTTTTTTCTAAAAATGTCATGAAATTGAATTACATCCCATTTTCTCTAATCATTTATATTGTGAATACAACCGCTGTGTCTCACCTATGAAGACAAGGTGCTCAATATTGCTTTGTTTAGCCAGCAGGGAGGATTTTTTTCCATTGCCTTTGCTGCAGAGAGCTGACCATATTTCTGATGGATTTAAACCGGCGGGTGTGTGTTTTGGTTGTTCTATTTACACTCTTGTATTTATAGTTTCTGTTAGACTAATAACGGATCTTTGAAGAAGCCCATCTGTTAATCTGTGCAGCCACAACTTTGAAGACTTTAATTTCTCTTGAATTGCAGTATTCTCAGCTGCACAATGAAAGACATCTTTTGATCAGTCCACAGCATTATAACTTCTCTGCCAGGCTTATTATACTTACAATGTTCTGATTTGTGTGCTTGTGGTGCTTAAGATCTGCATTACAGAGTAACCAGTGGAGAACCATCACAGATTCACCAGCCCAGTTAAAAAAAGGTGAAAGAGGGCGGGTGAAAGTCCCTTGTGATGGTTAGGCTGTTCTCATTTCAGCCAGCTGGCGAGAGTGGCACTTGACAAATTTTCACTAAGATTGGAGAAAACATCATATGAAATTGTTTCCTGAGGACGTGAAAACATGTCAAGGACAACAAAATTACAGAATGGCTGCTGCTGGAATGGTGAGGATGCATTGCTGGCTCATGATCAACTTGTCGCCCACCGGCCCTTTCCCGGGTCCTTTTCTGAAGAGCTGCTTTCCGGCTGGCTGGCCTCTCTGCACTGTATTGGTACAAGGGGTTATTTCTGCCCAGGTGGAGGATTTTGCGTTTCTCTTTATTGAATTTTGTGAGACTCCTGTTGACCCACTTCTCTAGGTCATTGAGGTACCTTTCAGAGGCAACAGAATCAAAATCTCTTAGACCTATCTTCCCACCATGCCTGTACTCCATGAGAAGCTTCCAAGCAGGTCCCTGAAGAGAACAAAATGAGTGCCAGCTGCTAACCTTCCTTTTAGATGTACAAAGTCTGTGCCATGTAAAATGTTTAGATTCAACTCTGGTTAGAGGCCCCCAAAATGCTAAATAGCAGTTTTGGGGAATATCAACCACAACTCTCCTGGCAGAGGGATCAAGAAGGGAATTTTGCTCCCATTGTCATTAGGTCTGCTTCTAAAGTCCTGATTGCTTTTTGCTGTCTTTATTCAGGCAAATGTCAAGCAATTAAATTTCTGAAGAACTTCTGACTCATGGGGTGAAGTCTGATGTTGGGCCAGGGTGATAAACTGGGGGAAATATTACATAGGAGTCTGTGTGTTTCTTCCTTTCCTGGCGGAAAATTTGGGTTACTTGCAGTGTATTGTAAAAGTGGAATCACAAAAAAGGAAAATGGGCTTAGTTAAAATTGATGCTGCTTTGACTAGGCAGAGGTAGGTTGCAGGAAAAAAATAAACTGAACACTTTGACTAAGTCCAGACATTTCCAAATGACATTTCTTTTTGCATTTCCCTAAAGTAAATTAAAAGAAGAATAAGCCCCAAGTAAATGAGATGAAGACATTTTGGTTTAGTCTCCATTAGATGTTTTAGCTGACTGGCAAAGAATTTTTAGTTGTTCTGCAAGAAAAAGTTTCTCTTAATTTTAAGACAGCTAAACAATTCTTAAATTTTGTTTAATTTACTTAGTGATTCAAAAAATCAATTATTCTTAAACTTCTCATTTTTCTTCAAAAAATGGGGATAACTAAAAAAGGTAATCAGATATTTACGAAAATATCACAGTGATTCTTTTTTTACTTGTAAATATTAAGAAGCTCATGTGATACATATCTAATTCACATTAAGAGGGCTTAAATTTTACTGTTATGAACACTACAGGGAGACAAGACTTGGAAAGATGAAAGATAATACAGGTTTTCACAGATTAAAAAAAAAAAAAAAAGAAAAATCCACAGTTCTAGTACAGATGGCATGAACACACAAGATGTGTGTTAGCTTTTGAATGTGACCAGTTTTCTGAAGAAACCCGGTAAGCGAAGCATAAGAATTGCAACACTAGAGCTGGAAAAGAGTTTTTTCTCTGCTGTACACCTTGCTGATGACGAAATACTCTCTTTCACTTTCAGACCATTTATTGTTTTGTATAATCTAAGTTTTACTGAATATTCTTTTGCTTCCTTTTGCAGACTGACAGACTGACTGATCCCTATGTCCCCATGGCTTTTTTCCTTAAAAGTCATCTCTTCGTTTCCTTTCTTCTGGTACTTATCATTGTATCATCAATGATTCATCTCCTTCATTTAAATAGTCAGAGTCTACCCAGCTAAATTTGCAGAGCCATTTATTTAGGGAGTTCTGCTTTATCAAATGGCACGAAGTATGGTTCAGCATGTGATCCTTTTCAACAGTGTGAATTAGAGAAATCCCTCAAATCCCTCATTTGCAGAGGGATTTCATCTTTACCAAGCTAAAGTCTACCATTTTTCTTTGTCGATATTTTGAAATTCCTTTTCAAGCAGGTCATTTGAAAAAGAACTTGAAACAGTATTTCTCTGTATGTGTATGAAAGGTATAATCTGCCCAGACAATATCCATTTGAAAAGTTACACAAGGTTCTTTTCCTGTAATTGTATATCATCTCAGATTTTATCCAAGATACTCCAGAAACACAAAAGAAATAACTTTGCATATATTTTGCCATATATTTTATTCTTTCTGAGCACTTTCCAAAAGATCTTTCTACAAGTCTTTTCCCAACAATCATGTTAACTGCAGAGTTGTTCTCTGCAACTTTCGACTCTACATCAATGCATGTATTTTATCTCCTAACCTTTTTGGGTAATGTCATTTCTCTCCCTTACATTCTTGGTCATCTTTTGACACACAAAGTGACTCCCACAGACATTTGAATGCACACATGTTGCTGAAAACCTACTCATCCATCACCTTTTCTTATTGCTGGTAGTAAAAGTCCTAGTGCTGTGTTGTGATTTTCCCCTTTCCTCATTTTCCATCTTTTCCGTTGCAGTCATTTTCCCCATTTTACTAACTATGAGTTATTTTTCTTTAGCTTGCTTTTTAATGACTTTTATTACTTCTTGTACTCTAAATCCTAGTGAGAGCGTGGGGAATAGATAGCTGAGCATCGGGATTCCTTGAGTTTTCCTGTAAGAAAGTAAAGACAGAGGAACCCAGTAACCAGAACCCTAAGTGAGATCTTGAGACAGATGGGTTCAAATTCTTGTTAAAGAAGACTTTGTGCCTGGCCGGGCACTTAACCCGCTGGGGCCTTAGCTACCAGGATGAAAAATGAAGGCTTTGGGAGTCTCAGTACCTCACATTGCAGAGCACTTGGCCCTGCAGCAACAGGTAACTTTATGAAGATTAATGGAAAGCGTAGGGCTTCCTGAACACTGCCTGTAACACTCTTGGGGCGTATAAGCTCTAGGGGCTCAAGGTCCAAACCCCGTGGAAAGAGAGAAATCAGCAGGAGCATACATAGATTCTCCAACCTCTGATCTGGAAAAGTCCTGCAAAGGTAAACAAGGAGTCTTTGTACTGTTATTTATTGCTTTCAGAGACACAATGGTTCTTGTAGAAACATTTTCTAGATTTTTAAGATATATTTTACTTGGCTCCATTGCTTAGTTTTGACAACAACAAAACAAGAAAATTATAAAACCTTTGTTGAGAACAATCTGCTTCCAAGGGCCCCTTCAGAAATCCAATTATGTTCTTTAGCAGCGCTTCTGCTCAGGTCTCACCTCAAGGGGAGATACCTGAGGATCAACCCTATAGCTCCTCAAGATCATGGAAAATACAAAAGAAAAATAGACAGGGTCACTTTCAAAGAGGGTCTGCTTCCCTGGGCTGTTTTCAGTCATAGTTCCCAATTCTGGGGAACTGGATTCTTTGTGAAATGAGCTCCCATGAACAATATATGATGCAGATATATATCCAGGCTCCTACTCTGATCTGGATAGCACATGAAGACTGCACTTGCTTATTGACATAGGTTATCACCTGATGCTAGAACTTGGGTATCTGGGCTGAATTTTAATAGGTGTTTAAGAGAACGGGGACCTCCAACCTCCAAAACAACTACATGAAGTTCTGATAAAAAAATAAAATTTAGTAGCAGATGCAAAAATCGGGCTCTTTGCCTTCTCTCTGCCACCATTTTTAAGGTTTTCTTTTAGAGGGCTATTGTGTATATATTGAATATTTCTGTATTTATGGGTTTCATATCAGCTATTTAAGCTTTTTTATTCTCAAAAAATAGCATCTCAGAAGGTCCTTAGAGACTTAAAGGATTTAATGACCTCTTTAAGAAGGTAATGTTCAGAACTCTGCAGCATTCTGCAACTCACCGACTAATGTTATGTTTATAATTGATTCAGCATCCACAGTGTCTTTGGCAACATACAGTGAGCAAAAGCCAAGTGGTTTATGTACCTGAAAGTTTATAATCAGATCCAGCCAGACACAGACTACATCTATTGCCTATTAAAAAAAGCAAAACAAGGAGCAACAGCCAGGTCTATGGTTGGCATAAATCAGCGTGATTTCATAATACCATCAATTACACGCTTTCCCTGAGAACCTGACTCATTTTTACTCTCCGTCAATGTCAAGGAGCAAAGCTGATACCACAGCAAAAAAAACTTTCTGCCTTGAAAACCTTTTTTTTCTAATTGACTGAAATTTTCATAGTCAGGCAAATTGTTTTTTTTTTTTTTTTTTTGTAAAATATGAGTCGACATTTCAGCAAATATGAAGCTTATTAAAGCTCCACCAGCTTGAGCAGGAAAAAGCAATACTGAAATTGATAGTGATGAAGGATCAAGTCTAGGCAACTGCTATGAAATTGGAATTTGGAAAGCAGGGAATATTGGGTAATGCACTGTGCTTTTTTTCTCTCATATACATTTAATCGATAAGGTGAAATGATGAGTTGTGAATTTTTTATTGGGTTGCTTTAGTTCTCTTTTAGTTACATGTTAGGAATTATTTTTTCAAGAATGTTTCACTCTACTTTATAAAACTTGTTTTAAAGCTGAAGTTGCGCTAGGGCATACCTGTTTGCAGTCTGTAACTTAATGTCACCACCTCTTGAAAAATGGCTGTATATGGACGTTTGCTAACACACCAAATTGCTATGTTCAGAAGGGTTAGTTGAAAGCCTTAAATTAACATAACAACATACAGATGGCCTTCAATAAAGAGCAATAAAAGGGTTTGCGGTTCAAAAGTAATTTATGTCTGAAACTGTTGTCCTTGGCAACACACCTACACGCTTTGTCTGGGGAATGTGTTACTGTTTTGTCTGCCGGAAGGGAAAAAAGAATATTTAATGAAAATAAAGGACAAAATATATTATTATAAAGGGGTGAAGAAAGAATCTAGTTTAATACAGCATTTCACTATTCTTGTTAATCCCAGTCAGGAGTCATCATAGAAATATCTGGTATGTTTTAACTTTGTAAAGGAGATCTTCTATCTCGAGATGAGAGGATAAAACAAATGGGTTTTTAAATAACATCTCCACAGGAACATGTCTTGAGGTGTTTCTAGATATCTTTTTCTCTTTAAAGATGGAAATTTGGAGCTGCTTTCCCCTTCGTATAATTGTATAGCTGTCAATTTTCCTTCACAGACCACAGGACAAAACATTAAAAGTCACATAAAAATTCATGAAAGAAAAAAAAATAAAATCATGAGCACAATGGTGGCTAGGAAAGGTTATTGCTGGAGCTGTTTGATAAGAATATACTTATTGCATTTTTTTACCTGGAAATGCCACTGTTTCTAGACTGGCATGTTTTTATTTACTGTGTGTTCCTGATAGCCATGTGATAACTGTCTCAACGCTTGACCCCACCACCACCACTTTGCCCACCATCTACAGCTCCTCAAGAAGTTTTAAGCAGCCCCCAAAACACAAATGTAAATACAAATCTTGTTTGCATTCTCTTTTTTTCCAGTCCTTTCATGACCACACTACTTCTTCTCTCTGCCCCCGTCTGAGCAATTCCAGAGGTTTAAGGCTCATGTTTCTAACTGGCTTTGCACAATTATTTCATTCTGAGGAACAGAATTCACATGCTGTGAATACATGAATCCCACATCTGAGGCCATTTCTTGAGTATCTCCAGACATGCACTATCCTGCGGCAGCAGAGAGACTTCTCCCACTGGACCTCCAGCTGCTTGGAAGGCTGGAGGAGCTTTTTGGTTTTCTTCCAACTAGGCAAAGCTTAGAAGCAGAGAGGAGGACCTACATGGGAAACCCTGAGATTGGTTGCTTTGTAGGGAGCACTTCTGTAACCACCAAAAATAAAGTTCAACAACTAGGGAGTAACAGGAGAAATGCTTGCTTTCCGATGAGAAGACGTCATTGATTCCACCATTTTTTAAAGAACCAATTTTTCTTCTGTGTCTGGAAAATGCTTATAAACAGACCTTAAGTAAATTGTGTGGATTAAGGTACTTCTGACGTTGATTTTTTCAGACTGAAATTGCAACAGAACCAAGAAAGCGGAATCTGATCACTGACTCATACTATATAATCCCATAGGCATTTGCATACATATTGTGCTATGAATGTCCATCTCCAACATATCAGGGATTATACTGCACCTATTCTGTCCTAAAATTAGTTTGGATCTTGTTTCTTTTCTATGAATCAGACCAGACTCCCTATGCTCTAACACTTAGAAAATTTTATCTTATTTCCAGTCTAAATGCATTCCCAATCTATTTATAGTATCTATTTATCTGTTTATTCCTCTGCCAGTATTTTCCTTGAATAGAAACAGCTCTTCTCTTCCTATAATTGTAGAAGATGATCTCATCCCCTTTTCACCTTTTATGTTTTGAGACTGAATGTAACTGTCTCTGGTGGTCTTCTTTCATGTGACTGACTCTGTTTACCCCTAAACTTTCCGATAGCCTGTTTGCACACAGAGAAATTTTTAAGTACCATGTTGAATGGCAATTTTTGATTATTTTTCTTCTGAAAATAGCACATTAGACAATGTATTATGTAGCATTCTTCAGAATTTATGTAAGTAGGCAAATATACCTAAAATATATTTTTTTAAATTCTTGTTCTTACAGGAAACTTCAAAAGTCTCCTCCTCTGCCTCCTCAAATTCTGAAATTAATATTTACATTGAAAGGAGAAATAGTTTCAAAACATGTCAGAAAGTGTTTAACTAGCAAGTAAATCAGAGAGGACCACCTTTAATCTATATTGGAAAGTTTAGAGGAACTGCAGATCAGCAAAGTTTGGAAACCATTTTAATAAAGGGCAGGTTTTGGGAAACACATGCCTTGCTTATGGTCTATGTAATTTCACAGTCTATTTATACAATTTTTGAAGGAAATATTGCAGAATCTACTTTTAATCGACCAATAAATCAATCAAGTAATCAACATTCTGAAGTCTTAGAAAACTGTCATCAGCAAACAATTGTTGTGAAATATAGAAAGGGACAATTAGCAATTAAGGATTAAGTAAATATAAAATCTAAACCACGCTGTTAACACTTGTTAATCAGAGAAAAATGAACAGATTAAAATTTTATTCAAAAATTTTTAAATGCTTTAGAAATGTATGCAATTCTTTGCACTTAAAATGAATTTTCTCTCAAAATTAAAATTAAGACTAAAATACAGAAGATGTAATTTTCTGGATTTCATCTTATATCTTGCTTTTCCTTGTCCCCTCTTTGATTAACCTTTTAAGTTTTGCAATACTGCAATGAGGAAAGTTGAAGGGAAACAGCAGCCAAATTAGGGACTGAAAGTTTATTGATGAAAACAAAACCAGCAACATTATTTTTTTTTAATTAATTCACTAACTTGATTTTAATTCTTCACTTTTCAAAAGTTCTTTATTAATGTAAGCAAGAAGATGTAAACAATTCAGTTAATTTTTAATTTGCTCATCATATTTGTGCAAAAGAAGGACCCATGTAATAGTTTAGCTTCACACATCACATATTAATGACCATTTCTAATTTAATTTTGTCTTTTGGGGGAGATGATAGCCTGACTTGGTTTGGCAGCATCACCGTTGAGGGCAGGGTGCAAGGCAAAGGGGTGAACATGTAGGAACAGCATCAGGACTTGATCCTTTTGCACAGAAGTGGGTGTCCCTGTGATCCTGGGAGGAACGAACAATTCCCTATAGAGGGGGAGCAATTCAGAACAGTTTCAGTTAGTTCTTGGAGAAAAGAAGCTCAGGCTTTTCAGCATCTGCAACAGGAACCTGAAGAGCCTTTCCAGGGAAGGTTTGGCCTTAGAGAGTGTTTTCAGTGCCCCTCAGGGTCTGTCCTTTGGAGACAAAGTGACTCAGAGGTTGGCTGAATCCCAAGGTTGGGGATGGCGAGTGGAAGAGTGGCTAGGGGAGCTGGAAGTGGGGTGAGAGTCATCCAGAAGTGGTCCCTAAACCAGCCTTGGGCACAGCAGCACCTTCCCCTCTCTTTCTGTGAAGAAAGCCCAAAGCTGTCTGTGCTTTAAGCCTGGGATGGCTGAAATAAGAGTAGTCATCGAAAACTCTCTTTTGCTGCATCTTTTTCCCACTCCTGTTTTGTCTTTATTGTCCCCCTGCCATCTACTTGTTAGCTGGGTGAGGAGAGAGACTGTTTTTGACCTTAATCTCTCCCAGTTCACATACCCTTAAGACTAACAATGCTGCAATAATATACCTGTAACGACCTTCCATGGTTTATTTTAACAGCTTCTGCTTTTTTCACTTGCGTTGTGTCATTCTCCATCTCTTTCCTTTCCTCTTGAACGTTTCCTCTGATAATTCCTGCTTATAACTCTAGGTATAGTCTGGGTCATTTGTTATAGCACAATCCCTTACCTCTGTATGATTTGGCAGAGGTAGCTGTAGCAGTACAGCAGTACAGTAACATTGTTTTCAAACCGGGAATAATTGCAGAGCATTGTTTTGGTGGTTAGAGATTCAGCTCTAAATAAAAACCCAGCTGTTTGAAGACTTTTTTTTTTTTTTTTTCCTGAACCTTAGCTGTAATCTTCCTAATGCTTTGATTATTTTGTACTGAGAAAAATGGAACTATTTTGAAGGAGAAATATATTGATTCAAGTGGTAGTAAGGTCCCATGTGCAGAATGCTCTTTTCTGTGCTTTGAGTGATCATAGTATTTTCACAACGTTATATAAATAATGACCTTCAGTACAGCTTTCCTTTAAGGATATGATTGTTTTCTATTATGTTTTTAGTGATTTTTAAATTATTTTAACTTCTTTGAGATTTACTTTTTTTTTTCTAGGTTGCCATGTTAGAATAACTCACCTGTTGTACCAGCAAATGAAGACTATTAATACACCAAGAGATTTTTGAAGTTCCATGCCCACATCAATCAGTGGGAGGTGCAAAATGTCAAAAGCTTTCAAAAGCTTGGAAGCTTTTGAAACTTATAATTCAAAGATAACACTCTACCTATGTACCAAGAGCCTGCAGCACCTAGAAGCTCGCAGAGATTACTGCCAGCCTCGGGACAATGGTACGGTAGTACAAACTGCCCAAATACTCACATGGATCCAGGATCAAATCTGCCTACTTGAAAAAGAGCTGTTTGCATGTAATTCAACTCTTTGTTGGACCAAAAGAAAGCTGCCTTTTCAAGAAACACTGAAATCCTTATTAGGAGAAAGTGTCAATGTGAGAACATCCTTCTAGGTCTTTTGAAATGTTAAAACTTTCTCTGTTGGAGTGAATTGCCTTTCCTGACCAGCTACCTTTTCAAGGGCAAGCAAACATGTCTACAGCTGGTCATTAATGAAAAACATAAGTTCTGTATAGCAAATCAATCTCTGCTATTTACCTGGAGTGGTTTTAGTAGAGATGGTTAATGATTTTTCATTTAAAAGACAAGCCTTAATATAATGCAGTTTCAGAACATCTCAACTGCTCTTATTTTGCCTGGGTGGGAGTTTCTGCTCATACTTTCTAAATGCAAGGTCATGCACACACAAAGAAGCACAAGCTGTATCAGTTTCAGTTTAAGTAACATACTTAGCAAATGTCACTCATGTCTTTGTATTACTTTTAGCTGTTACACTTTAACTATTAGAATATGTGCTGATGTAAAATCTCCCACTACTATTTCCTGCAAGTCGTAGGATTTTTTTAATTATCTGCATAAATGCATTTATTAGCACTGTTAACCTTTAAATAAAGCTCCTGTTACTGCCGTCAGTCACCTAATTGGGCTTTCCTAACCCGCTTAAGCTCATTACCTGTTCCTTTATCTTGCACATCTGCCTCCATCTAAGGTGGAGAACTGAAAACCCAGCACTGCACCCAGGGCTCAGCCAGCAGAGGTTGCCTGGGCAACCAAAATACAGAAATTTGACTTGTGGATAGTGGCAGGACGAAAAGAAAACCTCTAAAAGGAAAAAAAAAATCCAAAACACTCTTTAAACATACTTTATCATCTGTAAAACTGCTTGTAGATATTGCGGGGTAGCTCTGTAAAACTGTTTGAGGAGTGAATCTCGTCTACCTTGCAGTGAGAGGCTACAAGAGCTCAGGCAACAGTTTAGCAGAGAGAAGGTTAATATGATCACAGCCTAGAATTATCCAGAGAGAAAAAAAAGATTTCTGATACAATAAGGCTTTCTATTTTACAAGAAAAGGTATAAGAGCATCTGACAGCTAGATATATCTGAAGCTAAATACATTCATACTAGAAATAATGTATGCATTTTTAATCAGGAAAGAAGTTAAGCTTTGAAGAAAGTCACCTATAACTTAACGATTGTCTGTTTCTAAAAGATATTCTCCAGCTTCTAGAAAAACTGTGGATTTCACAAAGATGTCACTCAGAACAAGTCATCAGGCTGTGCCTCCTGTGTTTCAAATAGTTCCTAATGGATTAAAGTCTATAGGGTGAAAGCAGAGCAAAAGAAATAGTCATATAAAAAGGTTTCACTTTTTCCTTATGATGACTAAATACTAACATGTTGGATCAGACCAGTAGTCCAGCTAGTCTACTGGTTTCCATTTTTCTACATTCTGAGTCAGGTTTTTCAAAGAATGATTTTTCCAGTAGTTACTTCTGGCAATTCTTGTCTCCAGAGTCTGTTTCTTTTTAGTTCTGATGAGTGGAAGAGTGGCTTTGGCTGTGAATATGGTTTAGTATTTGCAGTCTTCTCCTCCATAGCTCTATATTTTCTTCCCTGGTAAATGTATGCACTCTAAGCATTTTTGTCATCCATATTTTTTGATACATAGAGAGACTGTTGTTCAATATACAACTTTGTCGCTAATTGACTTCTGTTGCTAATTGACTTCTTTTTCTTACTAGAATTTAGCTCCAAACCTTAATGACTGGTGTTAACAAGTGCATATTTTCAGTGGCCAGAGACCAAACCCACAACCATTTCTCTTTGAATTCAAGTTGTACCCCATCAGTGAAATATTTTGTGGTTTCCAGAGCTGAAGTCTTACTCACATTTTAGTTCCAGGAACACAAAAAACTCTAGAGAGAACAGCCTGGGTAATTTCAATGATAAATATAAATCTTACTCCTGACCACAGCTTATGCCATGAAAACTAGTTAGTAAGTCACTCAAAAAAATTGTTTATATTTTGGAATTGTCTTGGTCACTCTGCTTAAATATCTGCCTGATTTTAGAAGTGCTGTTTGTACATCAGCCATCTCAGAATCACAAAGTAGTTGAGTTTGGAAGGAACCTCTGGAGGTCATCTGGTCCAACCTCCCTGCTCAAGCAGGACCACCTAGAGCTGGTTGCCCAGGGCATTGTCCAGACAGATTTTAATATCTCCAAGGACAGAGACCTCCTGGGGAACCTTGTGCCAGTGCTCGGTCACCCTCACAGTAAAAAACTGTTTCCCATGTTCAGGAGGAACCTCTGTTTATGCCTGCTGCCTCTGTTCTTTAGGGGATGGAAGAGCTTCAGTGAGTCATGTAGGTGGAAGCTTATTAATATGTTTTGTCCTAGAGTCCAAAGGAAGTGTATAGCACAGGACAGTCTCTCACAAAATGTGCCATTCATTTCAGGAAAAAAAAAAGAGACACGACACTTGCAGTTGACTGACACATCCTCAGCACTGCCACCCACTTGTGGATGCAGGGTTGGGCATTGGAAATGTCTTTAATTCCAAAGGTGGGAAAAAATACCATGATTCAACTCAACAACTATTTTTCTTCCCAAATTTAGATCTCAAACCCACAAATTTCAGAAGCAAGTATCTTACAAATATTTAAAATTGGGTAGTGGCTGAGACCAGCTGCTTTTAACTGTCCTTTAACCTTTCCTGATAGGTGTCTCCTGGCTGTTAGGGAGGTGAGGAATGGACAATCTTTCACACATGGGCTTCAAACCTCTGATGGGCTCTTGAGGATGCAGGAATGAACAAATTTTAGGTTTAGCTTCAGAAGAGACAGACTCTGTGCACAGCATAAAAGTTGAAGGACTTGCTTTGATTTATGGACATCAACTGTCACATTTGATAATAAATAGTTTAATTAATAGGGCTGAGATCAGTGTCTCCTTACCAAAAACCTGACAGGAAAACCCGCAAGTGAAACAGTAAGAAAACACCCTCATTAAGTGCGTGCAATACCTAGAGTGAAAAATTTTTGCTGCCGTGCTGGTAGGAGTGATAATGTCACGAGCAGCTGAACCGCTTGCTACTCTATCAAAACAAGCATTTTTAAAAGATAGGCAAATACAATGGACTGTGAAGTTGCGTGTGAGGACCTGTGCTTTAAAGGATTAGGAACACATTGCATGGTTGCCAGCTGACCTATATTTTCAGCTGACGATGTGAAGCTGACCCAGAGGGTGTGTCTAGCCTACAAACACAGGAGTGCTACTCAAATGCACTATGTATTTTAAAATTAGAAGCTGAGCAGGAGGAGCAGGGAGAGTATTTTCCTGCTGCCCTATGTAAGAAGCAAGACAGACCAACACAGCGTGATAAGCCACTGCAGGCAGGGAAACACAACTCACAGTGAGTCCTACCTCCTCCACGTGCTCTGCTGTGGGGAGGAAAGCATGCTCGTGGTATGCAGAAGTAAAGCTGGACTTGGAGGTGCTTTGGAGGTGCCAGCAGGATGTAAGACAGCAGCATGGGCTCAGCTGGACAAACTGGGTGAGCCCTGGGGCTGCAGTGCAGGCAGCCAGGCTGCAGCACTGCCAGTGCTGCTGTGCTTTGGTTACCACCAAGACCCTGGCATCTCAGCTAACACAGGTGCCAACACCGAGCCACAAATCCAACTTACCATGTCAGCATGGATGGCCATGGAAAACAAAAGCAAAGAGATAAACAGTGCATTGTAGGGTCGCTGGGTTGTAAGAAGGAGGAGGCAGAAGTAAAATCTTTTGCAGGCACGGTGGTAATAATTACATCGGCTTAAGGATCAGCACAATTAATCTCAGCTCTATCAATGAAATAATTGTTATCAAGTGTGACAGTTGATGCCCATAAATCAAAACATGCCCTTCACACACACATTGAGGACCAGGTTTTTTGCTCCCACCAAACAAAGTAGCTGTGCTGAGGTCAGGACCATGCTGCTTCATGCTGTGTAAGGGTCTCCCTGTTGGCATCAATGAACCTTAGAAAATAAGGCTCCCAGATAATTTGTTGAGTCCCCCAAATATGTTGATTATTTTTTAATAATTCTTTTTTAATAATCCTTTTTAATAAGCCTTCCCTGTCCCTCTATGGAGCTGCATGGTTGTATGACAGAAAATGAGCCGTTACTACTACAGTGGAAAAGGAAATATGTAAAAAAAAAAAATAAAAAAAATTTGAAAGTTACTACAAACCAAAAATGCTTATCCTAAACCCATATATTAAAGATAAACCTTAAAGATTAGTTAAACCACCTTGCTTATATTTATGTCACATCACACCCCCATTTCATCCCTTGCAAACACGAGTGACAGTTCTATACTTTGGAGTTTTATAAGACAAAATCAGAGCAAGGGAACTAGCTCTGCTGTGCTCAGTTAAGTGTATGCAAATAACCACAGCAGGAAACTGTTGTTAGTACAGCCCAGTTAGAAAAACATCTGTCTCCCAGGTTCCTCAGTATGAAGTGGGGACTGGCTGCCAAGACACAGCCAGCTGGATTACCTGGGACTCAGGGCTTCTGCTGCTGACAGTTACTGCAGTGCGAGCCTATGTGTCACGAACACGACTGTTACCTTCACTCTCATGAAGAAATCACCGTTTGTGTAAAATCCTCATGGCATTTCTGTGATGCTGATGAAAAGTGCGGTGCCCATATATCAGAGCTGTCATACAACACATAATTGAAAAAAGAAACAGCCATGTTTTCATGTATCATGTCTTTGTCCTTCCACCCACATACAGCCTTGTATCGCAAAAGGAGGGTAGGAAGTTGACTAAATGATTTCTTTTAAAATTAATCTTTAATGGTCACTGTATTCAATAGGGGCAAGATACATGAGGTTTGGTTTGCAGCCCAGGCAAAAACATTTAATATAAAATCCTAATCTGCCTTGATGGAATTTCATGAGGGAATTCCTGGTTTTGGCATAGATTCTGGAAGAAGTGGTCACTGTTTCTTTCCTGAGATGAGAGCCTTTTTCCTCCTTAGAATCAAATTATAAAGGTCAGAGCATTTGCCCATTACTGTCCCTGACAATCTTCTTGGTTTAGCAAGACTTCCAAGACTTACTTGTCGCAGACAACACTTCAGTAAAGCTTTATGGCCAAAGTCAGGCACTTTTTAACTTTTGGTAAATAGAGAGTTTTCTATTCATTGAGGAAGATAGACTAGAAAAACATTTCAAAGGTGATTACAAGACTCAACAGCTTAAGCATTTATCTAAGCCACTTTTTAAAAGATAGAAAGCCAATGGCTTTAAAGCTGCTTTAGACAAATTTGAATATTTCACCCTAATCTTGACCCAGAGCAATTTACAAGAACTTGAGGAGATGACAGATCATCCCACAAAGCCCTAAAACATCCTGTCAGACACTATTTGTGTTAGCTGCATCTCAGAAGTCTGCAATAGCCTCTAAGAATGGAGGTAGTGACCAGGATGTATTCCCTGTGGCAAATTATATCTTCTCTAAAACCTGGATCAGTCATCTGGATTTATGAAACGTTACAGCACTCTCTGAAGGGAAACCAAAGCAACAAGTGTATAATCCCTCTATAGTCTAGCATGAAAGTGACAACCAAGTAATACTAGACAGAATATTTGTTCAAAAATGTTTCCTAAAAAGTCAGTTTAAAGGAGAATTCAGGCATCTTGGAAGCACTTTACATGTTAGCACTAGAGTATTGGCTGAAAGATCACTACACTCCTTGTTTTCACAGGGTTTTAAGTGCCTAACATTCAAGGTCCATGAAGTAGCAACTTAAATGATTACACAATCTCTTCAAGGGCTTTTTACTTCACTTTAGTCATAAATGTGGAGAACAATTTTTTTCAGCTTTGTGTCTTGCACTAATGCTCCATGTAAGGTCTTATTCTAGCCTAGACTCTCACAGATTGCCACATTTTGATTTCTTCATCAACAGAGTGATGCCCATCTGGACACATTTAGCTTGGCCACATATGAAGTGATGTGTGGTAGGGAAATTCACTATCTGCCTTGGTTTTTAAGCTATGATGTTGTACCTGTTTTTTGCAACAGTTTCAGGGGACACAAATTGGAGTTTATATGGAGCAATGAGTTTGTCTGTGCAGTCTGGCCATTTGGTACTGTCAGAGCAGAAGTCCAAACTACTTTGTGGGGCTGAGAGTGTTGCAGCAGGTTATGGGTGGCCATGGGTTGCTATCTTACTGATAAGCAAGACCAAAACAAGACCAAAAGGCTTTCACTCCTCTCTTTCTCCCATGCTTCCTTCCTGCATCTCGTTGCTCTCAGAAGGATTACAAGAAAACTGTGAGGGCGGAAACCTTGTGCTTTTCTCTTGTATTCTGGGAACCAGGAGCATGGTTTGTACACACGTGAGTGCTTTATAAACAGATAAGATTACTTCAAAGTTATGAGCCGTGTGTAATCAGTGTAATTTTGTGACAGAAACACCTCACGAAGGTCCCAGACACTGGCTGCCCACTCAGATCAGAGCAGCTACAACAGCTACACTGTAACCGAGGACACCACTTGCTCTGGAGAGATCCTATCACCCATCCATCTGTTGTGACAGTGCATGTAGAAAGCAGGGAGACTGAGCTGTCACGTAGCTCAGTATAATTAATTTTGCAGAGAAATGGGATATACAAAAAGCCTTATTTAAAATGGATATCATCAGTTAGCATCTTTAGGTTCTGACTTTGGTAACATCAGCTAAAAATGAAAATTTACTGTTTTCATTTAAGTAATGATATTTAGCTGTGGAAGATTTTTGTATTGTCTAAGTAGAAGAACACGTCCCGTATCTTCTAATAAACCACCACCAGAACAATACTTTGCCTCCCACATACATACACATGCAGTAGTACTAGAGTTTGCTGCTGTAGTTTGATGAGAGTTGAAGCTCCTTGGAAAGTATTTTTGAGGTATAGATACACTGTAAATATATATATACACCAAATCAATTCTTCTCTGTGCTGGAAATAAAGTGAAATAAACCCAGTGAAAAAAATCGTTTATCAAATGTGTTATTTGTTGGACTACCTGGTTGCTGGATTGCTAGGAGATCCAGCCCTTACCTTCCCAATTTGAATAGTTGGAAGACAAACTCATTACAAAAATAACAAAAAATTGAATGATTAGCAGCACCCTGTCCTCAGAAACCTTATTTTCCTTCTGCCTTCCTCTCCTTTTTTGTTATCTCAAGTATTTTCAACCTAGCAAGGTAGTAATCACGCTCTTCCCCTGCCACGTTCAGTAACGCTCAGGAAACGCTGGTGCCTTTATCATTTGGTTTCAGGAGGTTGAGTATTGCCCTCTGAAAGTTTCAGGGCAATTACTAAGAAGAAAAAGCACAAATACCCAGGGGATTCTTTTTTTTCTTTCCCTTCTGATGACAGCTCTCAGGGCTAAAGGTGTTGCTCTTAATTAAGACTGATGAATTAACATGCAGGTGTCTGTTACATGCTGCCACTTTTCTCTCCCTTTTCTAAGTCTTTATGGATTCACAACAACTCTTTCTACAGAAAAACTGCTTTTGATGCAAGGTTTATTATGTTACATTTCCATTCCAGAATACTTGGGGCTGGGACAATGTCATCTGTACAGTTACTCATTATGCAAAGAGAAAAGTCTTTTTCCTTCTGAAAATGTTCAGCCAAGAGCAACATTGGCTAAAGAATGTTAAATTTGTGCTGAAATCTAGTATATTTATTTTTCTGGACAGATCTAGCAAAAAAAAATAAAAAAATCTGAGCTTAGAGAATTCCTACAAGATCAAAAAATTTTGGTGATTTACCATGACATAAAACCTAGATCAGAAATTATAAATCAGTCAGGTGTTTAGAAAAGAGCAATTAAATCATCTGTATTTTATGAGAGCAAAGTGGTTATTTTAGCAGAAACTGAGTTTGAGAAGGGAAAAATACATATGGGAAAGAGGAAGCTGAGAAAGAAAGGAGAGAAAAAACAAAAAGGAAAGCTGAAAAATATTTAAAAGGAAAGCCTAAAAAGCATTGTGAAGGAAAGGGAAAAGGGAGGAAGGAACGAAAGAGAGAAGAGAACTGCAAAAGCTGAATCACCTGCAGATACGATTTTCCAGTAGAAATGACAACTGCTGAGGAGAGCAGAGGAAAATAGATGGAGAGAGGAAAGTAAAATTAAACCAAGTAGAGATAAGGATAAGTAATATAAAAATTGCATTTCATTCTTAGCCCCTAAATTGATGGGTCTGGGAACAGCCTCACTCTACAAATGATCTGTTCCATGCCATAATCATTTATTGATGTTGACCTGCTCCACAGCAATTGATGAGACACAAGCCCTCTCAGCATCTGCCTTCTTTCCTTGCTAAGGTACTTTTAATATTGATGGATGACACATTTTTTGGAGATTAATAAAGCCTGTGTAGGAAGTGTATATTAATTTGACAGGCTACTCAGACTCGTCAGAAGTCAACGGGAAGTCTTTGCATGGCAAAAAGTAAAATTTAGCTCTCAGTCCTGTAGACTTACATTTTGTACTGGACCCTTTAAAATGAGCAAGTCTGTTGAATTCAAATTCGATTTACAAATGTTAAAAAATTCTAAAAGTTCTTAGAAACATCAAGATACTCTGGAAGTGTTCCACAGTTAAATACATTGCTAAAAGTATTTTGAAGAGGATAACTGTTACATATTCTGAGGTCTAAGTAGCATTCTCTTGTTCATAAAAGTTTTACTCAAATCACCCATGTTGTTAACTTTAATAAGCATATTGGAAAGGCTCACCGGCCTCAGCTGGAGTTACATTAATCCTGCTCTAAGTATCTAAAAGAGCACATTAACTTTAGCTTCATCATACACTCAAAGAAATGGTCAAAGGAACATTATGCAGATAGTGGAGTCAAACACTCAGCAGCAGAAAACGGTGAGAACAAAATTGCCTGTGCAATGTCAGTTCAGGTCTTGGTGAATAGGCTTTCTTTTATGTGCTTTCACCACATATAATACATAAAGATGCTTTTCTCCTGGGTTCTTACTTGACTTCAGGCATAAAACAGGCATTGCTCAGTCAGTAAGATTCAATTTTTCCTCATTATTAATGACTGAATTGGGAATTATTAATTATTACTGAATTATTAATTACTGATTGGGAAGGAAAAGAAGCATTTTGGAAAAACATTATTTACTTGTACATCTCCTGCAATAAAATAATCCCCTTATTTCCTATTTTACAGAGAAAGAGCTTAGTCACAAAATGTAAAGACAGACTTAAAGCAAATATATGTGCGATTGACTTACTCAGCACATATATGAAAACTACTACAGTGGACAAGTTTACTATCCTGGCTTTCCTTTAGTTGCATTTTGGTCAAATGAATAACTTTCTTCTCATGGTTTTCACCGGAAACCTTGTATCATGTAATAAATGAGCAGAGTAATACAGAGCAGTCAGCAGAAAAGGCCCATCTGTGTGCTTGACGGAGCATGATCTGGGTAAAAAGATGTTTCATGTCATCACGTTAATTATCCATGTATCATAAAACATGAACTCACGGGATGAAGATAACCAGAATACGTGGCTCAGCAGTTCAAGTTTTGGTATTTCTTAACTACTGAATAATTTGCATTGTTCTATTTTGGTAGAGGGTGTTGCTTGTTCTAAAATTAAAAACAAACAAACAAAAAGTGAAAATTTAGAAATATGAAGTGATGTTGTCAACCTTCACCTTGATCATCAGCAAGTGCATTCTATGCAATGAGAATGGTGGTTTGGTAGTTTTTCTGGGGACCATCTCTGGAAGAAAATATGACACACTACTAGACTTGAAACAACAACAACAAAAAAGAGAGAGATAAGAAATATGCAGACTTTGGGGAAGAGTCTGAGTTTTTATTGAGTATTCCAGCTTTCCCTCTGCATTGCACTTTTACCTCTACTTTACTCCTTGGGGTGAGTTTGTGTATCAAACCCCATGTATTTTTTTAGCTGTATTGTTGTTAATGTTAAGCCATTCTTTTGATTTACAATACAACATGTCTTCTTTCTTTCATGAATTGTACCATCTCTGCTATCTTGGTTCAAGTCCTACTTTCTCATTTGTGGTCTCCACATAGTACAACTGACTTTTTGTCCTAGGTTTACTATTCAGCCACATCAAAGTCTCCATAAACCCCTGAACTATGCAGCCAATCTGTCTTCTCATTCTTTGGCTTCTCACTGCTAACTGCTTGATCAGCCTCACCTGGGACCACTCCTCACCCCTGACCATGGCCCCAGGAAACTCATTTAAGGTCAGACCTGGCCCTACACCTAGCTATGCTGTAGGTGTATCTGTCTTTAGTTCTAGTTTATGGCCTTATGTCCTTGGGGGGCCCTTAGACCTATGTTGTAGCCTTGTCTCCAGACTTGTTTCCTTCTGCTCCCAAATAGTCCACAGGGGCCTTAATTCTCTGGATAAAATCCCTGCTGGTTTAAAATTTAATATTTAATATAATAATATATATTTTAATATTATTTAATATTGATCTAGCAGTATCAGAGCACTTAGACATAGTTGCAAGACTTGTAGTCTTTTATTATAAGACAGTTCTGAAGTAACAGTTAGAAAAACTAATATCTATTGAGTTGAAGAATGTTTTATTGACTTCTGAAATATTTTACAAATGATTCATATTTAGCCCTAGTCACAACTCATTCCTATAATCACCACTAAACTGCATGAGTTGGTCTGACTGTCAGTTTTCGGATCAGGTTGCCTTGTTAGCTTTGAGATTTTTTGGCCTTGGGTCAGTAAGTGGGTCATGAGGATTTTTAGGTTGTATTTATTTTTTTTTAATTTGCCTAACCCAAAAGACTGACAACACTGTGGAAAACTAAAAAAGCATACAAAGCTATTTTGAGGAGTTTGTTGTTATGAATTAGCATATAGGAATTAAAATGAAATTTAACCTGGCATGTTTAACTGGACAGCTCTAGCATGTGAGTGGGTTATAATTATTGTCTGATTAGCAAGTATCTTCTTCAAGTGACGATGTCTTCACCGCTACTGTTTTTGAAGAAAGCCAAGGACCCAGGAAAGAAGCTTCAAGCAGAAAGCTGAAGCTACATGTAAGTTTGTTTTTAGCTGTAGGATTCATATTTTTTTCTTTCAATTTTAACTACTTAATTGCTACACTTTCGTCCCTTATTCTGTATTGCTGAAATTTAGCTAAAGTAATTTCCACTGTTTTATTACATCAGTACTTCTTGTATGATCATTTCTGCTGATGGTTACTTCAAACTTTACTTAAGGGCTTCAGCAGGCTTCCAAACCCTCTGTATATAATGGAAAAGCTGAAAAAAACATGCAGAAATCATTCCTGAAATCAGTAATAAAGCCCTAGACAGGCGTGCAGGTGTTTTGCTTCTCCCACTTCCAGCTGAATAGCAACTTCCATCTCTTACTCAACAACACATTTAGTGACATGATAATGGCTTTTGCTGACAAAGGCTTTAATCTGTAGATCACTGTATAGTGTACCACAATTTTTCAGGTTAGCTGAGAACAGCAATGTGATGGCCTTCAAGTTACAAAAAGGAGCTTGAAATAATTGTTGTGAATCTGATGTAGCAGATTTTTTAATGACTACAAAATTTTGAATAATGAATTGTATCTTTATATAATTTTGAACAATAAATATAATAACACAGTTCTTGGATTTGACTATAGGTACAGCAAACATTTCAGGTATACCTGGAGCTAAATATTGCATGTATAGCATCTGCAGGAGATAGTATTTTTCAACAGTGTAATTTTTACCTATTAACAATAAATACTGGCTTTATTCATCTAAACAATTTACAAAGCTACTCTATTTCTGAGTAGAAAAAGTGCAATCATGGAGTGAAAGTCATAAGTCATCTGAGGAAACAGACTCTGAGGTTCCTACAGCAAAGTTCAAATGATACTTTAGAATGAACTGCTTTAGTTTTAGGTTGTGTTTCTGCTGTCAGCTCCGGAGCTGGCTGCACAGCCCCATGTAGCAGTGGAGGGGATGGTGGCAGAAGTGAAGAGCTCTGCAGTGTCTCTGCTGAATGCCTTTCCGTCTCAAGCAATTTTGCTAGACGAGGTTCAAGTAAATTTTCTCATGCAGAAATATGGGTTTTCCATTATTTTGAACCTTCCTTACAGGCAAATGCAGCACAAGGTAATTCAGTATGAAACAGAATCTGCTGTGGAATAACACAAAGAGCTCAAACTGAGACAACAGAAGTCCACCTAACTTTTACTTCAGAAATTGTTTATGTTAAGGAACTAGGCAGAACTTTCACATGCCACCTTAATCTTCTTTGCAGCACTGCTATACTTGTCTAAGCCTGGTGTTAAGGGTAATGCCTAAATGAGAATTATACAACCTGTATCTAGAGCAGTATCATGGTCACTAACTGGGTGGGGAAGTGGGGGAAAAAGACTACTAAACAAAGATGTGATGTTAACGGAGGCTGGGAAGTGAAGAGCCTTTTTCAGCAAGGATTTGTTTGTGGAGTGTAGAAAGAGCCCAGAAAATGCTTTCCCAGGATGCACTTTTTGCCTCTCTTGTCAGCTGTCATTTTGCTCTTGGCTTATGTCAATGATTTGAGTTGGGAGTGTTAACTTCTTGAGTTGTGTTCCCTCTCTCTCCTCTGTCAATTGATGGCTTACATTTAAGAAAAAAAAAAAAAAACACCAACCCAATCTTATTGAGGGACTTGATGTTATCTATTGTTTGGAAAAGACTTAATTAGTTGCATTTAGCAAGCACTCTTCTTTCAGGCTGCTATGTGTAACAACATAAAAGAGAAATCAAGTTCCTAATTAGCTATTCTCTTGTAGCTTCTTTAGGGAAAAGTTCATTTTAAAACAGATCTTGAGTTTATCACAAGGTACTGAATAACATTTTGTATACCTTGATACATGCACTAACACTTCAGTCCAAAAGGCATCAACAATTTTATGTTTGCATGATTGTCAGCAGTTGGAGGGAGGGACAGACTTGGCAGGTGGAGTACTACGTTGGTGTCTCTAGTGTTAAATTCACTACACCTCCAAACACACATCAGGGTTCCCTTGGAGCTAGAATTACTACATTAGGCAGTGAGTCATACCTGAACCCCACTGCCTTGCAAGACAACGTGGTGTAAGTGGCGGTTGGAGGGTGCGTGGGAACAGAGGAGAGCCTGGTTGTGCCTGGGGTGGGCACATCAACAGCTGAGTGCCAGTGAAATCACCTCCTCAGCAGAGCACGATTTGCACCTGAAGGAGAACAGGTCGTGAAAGCCACAGGAGTGGGGAGTGCAGCAGTGCTCCTTAAATTTTCTGTGCTGAGATCTAGAAGCTATACTGCAAATTTGGAAGGAAAAGGGGGAAAAAAAGCAAACAAACCAATCCCAAAATCATCAACCAACCATCTGCTGTCTCTCTACACATCTACTGACATGAAAGTGTGTGACACTGCAAGCAGTTGCAAAGCTTTCTGGCAAAAGGGTCTAAATGCTGAGTGATTGTCCATCCTTAGTTTTGTCTATGTTAGACTACTTAAATGTCTCCCTTCTCTAAAGTAATGGTTAAAGTTTGTGTGAGAGTATACTGTAAATCTGCCTTTTTGAGGAGTTAATGAAGTGTTTAGACTGCATGAAGTGATTATCTCAATTAGAGGAGGTATGGATTTGTATACAAATTGTAAAGTGGATTAATTAACTAAGCAGAGGCAAGAATGCATTGCTCTGAGGAAAAGTCAGAGATGTCCAATAGGATGAGATGAAAAGAAGGACTTTGTGATGCAGCCTGAAACCCAGCTGTGCTAACTTGAGACCAGTCTCTTTACAAATAGATGGTATGGGGTTTGTGTTTCTGACAATGGAATTTTAAAGTGCCTTCTCCTACAAGTCACCCTGTAGATTTTTCCCACATGGTAAAAGGTAGAGATGAAATTTAAACTGCTTGATGATGGATTATTTGTCTTGCCCGAGTGCCGCCTGTGCCAGTGAGTTACGTGTTTCTACCACTTGCCATGGAAACAGCACGGGACTTAAATATCTATACGAAACATTCTTTGCTGATACATTGGCATGATCAATTTGGTCACTGCATGACTGTTTAAAATGAGTTCTCTAATGGTAGGCTACGAAATACTTCTTACAGCGCTATTTTGGGGGAAGTTTTCTTTTGTTTTGCTGAACTTCTGAGGCGTTGAGCACTTCTGCAATGAAGAAGTGAGTAACTTCCACAGCAAAGTCCCACCACCCTTGGCTTCTGCCAACTTCTCTGGGGAATGGAGGTATTCAATACAGTGTCTCGTAGGACTGCACTCTCTTCTGTTAAGAAGGTGCAGTTATTAACTAATGTTTTGAGAAGAAGAAAATTAGGAGGTTGAAGTTACCACCATTTGGCAAGAGGTTTGCATACAAATCTTCTGCTTCCCTCAGGAACGATTAAATGAACTCAGTTATATTTGCATATAAAATAGCTTATCTTTCCCCTCATCTGAAAACACATATTGTGAGACTCTTCTCTTTTTCATTCCAAGAAATCGCATGAGGATTATTTAATTGGAAAGTTTAAATCTGTTCTTCAAAAACCAAATAGAAAATGAGATTTTGTATACATTTTTAAATAATATTCACAATTGGGAACTTTAATAGCTTGGTAATCTGTAGAGAAGTTGTATTTAATACTTTAATGAATTTATAATGCTTTGTGAAGTTATTTGCACTTATTAATTTAAAAATTGGTTTTAGGTATTTTAAAAGAATCTTATTAACTAGTCTAGACAAATGACAAAGAACTCCTGCTGCAGAAGCAATGCAAGCTTTCTAAACTGTTAAACTCCTGAGAAATCATCAAGATTTCAATAAACCCCCCACCCCATTTTTTTTTTTTTTTTAANTTTTTTGAATGTGTGTTTCCGGACTACTTTTATAAGTTAAGATTAAATTTGAAATCTTGGGACTGGGTTATGAGCCATAAAATAGGAATATGTAAATCTCCTTAATTTACTTGGGTCTATTTTAAAAAAAAAATCTTAAAAGTCAGCCTACAAGTTATTTCATACCCATTTCTCTGTTTCCTTAACGCCCATAAGAGCAGCTCTGTTCCACCTCACCTGTATTGGACCTTACTTTTACTTGGGGTAGGATTTGAAATCTTTTTTCCAAGGTGATCACAAGGGTTGGCTCCAGAGCTCCTCTACATTAACGTGCAATTTAGTCCAGTGTTGTTAATGAATCTGACAGGTGAGCAATTGGCCAAATAACTATTTACTAGATCAGGAACTTTCAGGACTTAAATATGAGACCAGTTACTGAGGTAAATTGGACATTTCCAGCCATAGTTTGTTATCCAGGTGAGACGAGGTTGCTTTAAACCACGTTTATTATAGCATGGAGGTTGCCTGTGACTGAAGGGACTGTTGGGTAACACAGTAGGGCCAATGAGAGGTGCAAAGAAAGCCTTGAAACCTTACCAGCCTGGTTCTACCTCTGGCCCCAGGGTTCTGCTGGTTTCATTCCTGCCTGCTTCCTTGCAGGGTCCCCTCCTGTACTACGACTGCACCTAGCATTTTGGCAGCTCCCTGGTTATGAATTGGGGTACTAGCACTTCTCAAACCTCCTCCTCACAGTGCATCTCAGGAACATCGAAGTGGGAGCAATCTAGATGTCTCAGGCTGTACTTTCTCAGGGTGCTGCTCTGGAACAGAGTCCTTTTACACCTTTACTACTAAAACCAAAGTCTTAATGCTTTGCCCAAAGTGTACTTTTCAGCATCTGTACTTGACTTTTAAAGTTATAGTCCATATGTAGCTGTGAAAACTCTTGAAAGCAGCCAACTGCTTTTTCTTTCCATGTGAGAAGTTACAGTACAGCTCTGCTTCCAGGCTTGGTCAGGATTTTCACTTTCTCTCATTGTAAAAACAAGAGAACTTGGAATTAGAAGTAAGACTGGAGATGTGTTTTGTCCATGTCTTTATTTGCATCAAGTCTGATTTGTTATGAAAGCAATAGCTGCCTCTCTGCGAGAAATACTTCAGTAAGCGATTAATTCACTGCCTGCATAGATTTTTTTGAGGTCTTTTCACCATATGTGAATGACCTGCTGAAACATATGTTTTTCAAATCTAAGCAAGAGTCCAATGTTTGAAGCATGGCTCATGCGGAACTCGGCAGCACAAAGACCTGTAAGCCCGTTACTAGAAATGACTAGCGCAGGGGTAGAATAAGGCCAGAGAATGGAGCAGCAGCACTAGCAGATAGATGCCTGAACGTTTGGCTCAGACATGCTACAGAGACATCCTGATTCTTCTAGCTTCCCCAGACCTGGCTTTTTATTAAGGTTGTGCATAAAGCATCGTGTTTTTTTCCTCACCTTGACTTTAATAAGGAAAGTAAAGTTACCCATGTACTGTCTCTCACCAATAATACTCCCTACTTGTTGATTAGTTCCAATCAAATCTGATGGAAAGGTGGGTATGTACAGATTCCAGGTCTACCTGAGAACTCCCCATGCAGCCCTGAGGTTTTTGGCTTCATGCTCACTGAGTATGTTGATGTCTGCAGTGGCCAGCTGGCTGAGCAGCACACCTCTGGCTCCGGCAGCACATGGCGTGTGCCTTCCCCATCCCCATGGAGGCAGCTGAGGACATGGAGGGGAGCTGAGGTTACTGCAGGGGAACGGGGAGGGATGGTTGCAGTGCTGGGGAATTGTAATGTAGCTGCAAGAAATCAGTCTTCATTAGTCCTGCTGCAAAGATTTGGAGCAATTCTTCTCTGTCTCTCAGGAGAGCGTCTTAATCATCTGGGACAGGGGAATTTGGTGTCTTTCTCCTCATTGTCCCTCCAGAGGCTGTGCCTTTTCTAAGGATATTCCACTACTCGATATAGTAACACCAGAACTTGACAGAAAATATTAAAAAAATGCATCAGCCATAGCTGCTGTACTTCTTGGCCCACTAAATATTGAAATGTTTTACACTCAGTGTCAAAAAGAAAAAGGCATTTCTTAGAGCATAGGAAGTACAGCATTGGAGCAGGTAATAACTCATCCCTCTTCTCTAAGCCATTGCTGTCTCTGCTTACATGTTACAAGTCACATACTTTTAAAAATAAAGGAGAAAAAAAAAAATCCTGAAAGTTTTAGATTAGGGGGAGACAGAAATGTAACCTGATTCAGGAAAAAAAAAAAAATTGAAATAATTTTTTTTTATTCCACTCAGAAACAAAGCCTGAAACAATGCCAATATGCCAATGAGATGTTTTGGATCAGTGTTGCAGGACAGTTATCTTAGACCCATTGCTTTGGCAGACGTTTGGCTACCCTGAGAAATATCCCAGGCACTGTTAATTGCACCAGCACTGCAGGTCTTGGAAGAATGGTTCAGCAGGGAGTCGCTGCTAAAAGCTGCTCAACTTTCTGTTGATTTTTCTGCTTTGGTTTTGTCAAAACTGGGCTTTCTTATAGGGATAATTTGATCCGTCAAAAATCAACCAATCCCACTGAAACAGTATGTTGTTGGCATATTATCAGTCACCTTCAGGTTTCATCAGGTTTCTGCAAAATGCTCTTGTCAAATCTGACAGAATTTTCATTCTCATTTGAAACTAATTAGAGCCTCTGCCTTACTTTGATTTTATAAAAGGCTGCAGCTGGGGAAAATTCAGTTACTCTTACAGCCCGAGCCCTAAGGAAACATCTCTATATAATGCAGTAGACATCTAGATGTAAAACATGTATTTTTTACATAATGTTTGCAGGCAATGCAGTGAGGCATTTGCCAGCTTTAAGGTACAGCTGAGCACTAGCAGTATTTAGTTGTCTGTAGATAAAGTCATATTGATTCCAAAACAGTAAAGCAGAATTATTATTCTGGTAATTACCTATTTCCAATTAAAATATCATTGTGTGATGAATAATAATCAAAAAGGGACAAGTTTTTCCAATGTTTGAGATTGAGTGGCTTGAATTAATATTTATGAACCAAAAATAAATGTCCTGACTTTAGAAGGGGTGCTGTGCACTCGGCAACATCTTCTGCAATCAACGAAAACATGGATGCAGCATAGAGCAACCTGGCTCTCTTCTGCATTTTAATTAAGCGTAGGACTTGCTGCATTGCTATGTGCACAAACCTGCAGCGCTTGGGTCAGGTGTAAGTGGGTTGGAGCTTCCTTGGTTAATGATGATAGTTTGCGTTAATAGCTAGTTTTAAGAAGCAGATGTATTGAACAGTTTCAAAAGCACTCAGCAGCTTCTCCTGAAACCCTGGTTTCTGAAATACAGGCCACGTATTTAGTCTTTTTTATTTTAAGTTATCAGTCCATGAGGGTGACTTATCTGGGTGTGAAGGCTTTGTTTTGAACTCTGTGGTAGTTTTTGTTTGTCTGAAGATCGTGGGAGTACAAACAAACAAATTACTACCATCCATTCCCCTCAAAATAAGCTTGCTTAAGCTCTCCCAAGGGTTATGGAATCTCTTTGTGCACTTGAAAGCAGTTGTTCTATAGAAAGATACAACTTCTTCCAACTGCATTTCCCATCCAGACACCTTCCCGGGAGCTTGCTTAACCGCTGCATCTTCAAAAATCTGACGGGAAATGACAGTTGTGTTCCTCTGTCCTGCGTTCAGATTTGCAGCACTGCACTTGTAAACAGGGTTTAGGAGATGTGGGATGCAACAGAGCTAATTGCAGGGAATTTGATCCTGCTCCCTGCAGTTCCTGGAACTTCCCACAAAAAGGACACAGTTCCCCGATGCCTGTGAAGATGCTTGCACCAGCTGACAGATATCGAGGGCTGACACACCAGCTTGTCTGTTCAGCGATGTTGTCTGTAGCCCCTTTCCAACTGGACTTCTGCAGATTATGTTCCTTGATGATATTCTCAATTTTTTAAGAGTCTTTTACAAACTGCACGGCCTTGGCCCTTTTCCTTATAAAAGGAGGTGCTCCTTTTATAAACAATGAGGTAAATATTCTCTGCAGCGTTCTACTGTGCATCTGGTTGCCTGTTTGCTTCTGGCCATACAGCCAAGAATAATTTCTATTATTACTTAGCCTCTAGCATTATGTTATCTCAGGCCTAATAGAATTGTCCCATACGTAACTCTCAATGACTGAGTAAAGTGGATTTCAAAACTAGCTAATCCAAAAGCATTAACCCTCTTTATAGACTTCAGAGTGAGCCACTAGACAAAGTGTCAGACAAGAATCAGGGCCCCACTAGCCTCCTGTACAGTGCCTCTATCAGTTCTACCTTCTCCCTGGGACTTTTCATTTCTATCTAATGCACTCCCACAGTGATGAGTGAAAGAAGTATTTTAATATCTTAAGGTGTGTGGTTTAATTTTTTTTTTGTTTACTTCCACTCTTGGCTACAGATCTCTACCATTTAATAAAATCTTTATTTGAAAAGAAAGATGAGTCATGGTATCAACCAAAGTTAAATTTGGGTTTTTTTTGCTAGTATAAATTGTCAATATATATCAATATTTTCTGGGTTTCAGTCATTATACTTTTATTCCATTTTAGCTTTGCTAAATAATGTTTTATTTTGTGCAGGAATTACACAGCAAATTGAACCTAAGGGACATGTAATCTAATGGTTAGATTATTGGGAGGCCAGTATCAGCTATTTCAGTGGAAGGTGTTAAAATTAGCAAACAGTAGACATCAGGTAAAAACATGTCATGTCAGTTCCTTGTATCTAACACAAGATTGGTTTACAGGTCTGCATATGGCATTTAAATCACTCCATTCACTTGGGATAATTCTGCAAAGTTCTTTTATCAATATATGTGTCCAAACCTCTGTGACAAAAATAAATCTCTGCCTTTGTATGGTTTGATACCTCACTCTAAGGAGCATTTTGTCCCAGGCAAGTAACCAGTGACCTTTCCTTAAAGGCAGTTCTCTCGGTTCAAAACTCTTTATTTTCTCCCTCTTTACATTAATTTCTCAGGTATGTCTGAAATAGTAATTTAAATAAGATGGAAAGGAAGCGCTTCCAACCACACAGTTGTCTGGAGTCAGCAAAAATCCATGCCTGGCATCACTGATGTGCCAGGGGAAGTTTTGAGAGAGTTGGGGAAGTTCACTGCTCCAGCTCTGGTGAAAATAACTCTGTGTTTCAGCATCTCTGTGCTGCCAATTTGCAGGAATATAAATTTCTCTCCTGATTGCATGAACAGGTTTTTGGTTTACTGAAGGGAAATATTCTTTAAAAGTCTCCCAAAATATTGCCAAATTTAATGTCTGAGGAAAAACTTCATATACTCCAGTAACTACCTTCCAGAACTGCATTTTCTTTCAGTGATGCTCTCCTTCCTCAGCCCCTGTCCTTCCCCATCTTTTAAAACTTACTAAAGTCAAATGAAAGTCTTCCATATCAGAGGAGATTTCTGTCCTCTTGGAAGTCTTCCATATCAGAGGAGATTTCTGTCCTCTTGGAAGCCTCTCCTATTTGCATTCAGGATGGACAGCTGCTTATTGCAGGTGTTTTATGTGCGCAGTATTGCTTGCAGGTACCTGCGATCAGCTAGTAAGGAGGTATGTGGGAAATGAGGAGCAGACAGCTGCTTAAATCAGGCTGTCAGAGAGGTGAAATGGGTAATGAAGCCTTAAAACTCCTGAGGCTCCTGTTGAATTTGAGTGCAGTCTGCATGGCATAACGATTGGGAGAACATTGCCTATTCTTTTTTTCAGGTGGCATTTTGAGCTCTGTTCAGGTATAGGAATTGTACAACTTGAATTAAACTACACAGTTTTGGTGCACAGTTGTGGCAGAAAATGGAAGAAAAAGTAACTGCCTTATGCCTGACAAGGGCTGCAAATTTGTCACAGTTTTTCTGAATCAGACTTTCTGCTGCTTCAGCGTTTCATTGGGGAAAACAAGGATTTCCTGGTCTTCTAAATGACATTGTCTGCTGGGATCTGGATCTGTGGATGGACAAAGACCATAGGCAGCCCTGAATTCCAGGCATATTTCCCTCCTTTTTGAAATGTCATGTCTGTGAAAAGTATCTGATTATTGATGGGTTCTTAAACTTTTACATCTTCTGTTCCCTGTTCTAAAGTATGTGTTTTCTTCTTTCCAACTTGTCATATTGAGAAAATATTAAAGATACCCAAGGCAAACATTTAATTTATTTCCTATTCAATTTTGAATATAAAGCCTTTATTATTGTCTTCCATTTAATAGCCCTCTGTGCAGCTGGCTGTTCCTACTGCCTCCTACTCTCCCACTCACCTCTGCCGTACCGCACCTTCACCCAAGTTTTGGACCTTACCTCAAGGACTGCAGTTTGGCACCCACATTTTGATGTTGTGTGATTTCCCTCCATATCTGTCTGAAATACCTCATGAGATCTGCAGTCCTTCACAAAAAGGCAGAGCAGGAGAAGGAGCTGCTCAGTGAGTGCAGTGGTGCACATCAACCCATCGATGCTGTGAACTGAAGAAGGCAATGCCCAGCGTTCCTCTGAAAGTCTGTGGGTTAACAGCATTTGGTGCTAGGGTTGAATTCAGGGGCCTGAACCAAAAAATAAGGAGAAAAACTTCTAGAAAGTGTTAAGAACTGAATGAGAGTACTTTTGAGACAAGGCTGCAAATTTCATTGCTCAGGCCTCTGTGCCTGTTAGCTTATGCCATTGATAAATGTACTGCAAACTGTGACACTGAACCATGCAGTGTACTGGCATGTTCAATAGTTGAACTTGATAAAATTATACCATTTTTTTCCATGTCTGCACTATACTAGTTAAATTAGAAGTTCAGCTGTATTTCATCACCAGCAGCCAAGGGGAAGTACTATAATCAAATCTTCACTTATAGCTTTATAATCAACAAAGCTGCAAAATTTTTGACAGTGAGCTAAAATGTGTCATTTGTGCCATTGATCTGTTTCTCTTCAGTTCCTTATAAGTGGTCCTATGGCTAGCTGAGACCTTACCCTGGGACCACACCGTGCTGTGACAGTATCAGAGCTGGTGTCTCTGTAACTGGTGGCTTCTACGTTGTCTATGACAAACATGGACAGTGAGATAGATGTTGCTTAAAATTGTCCTATTTTCTTGTCAGTGGAAAAAATTACCTTTTGCAAAAACCAAAACCCCAAACCAACACATATTACTATTTGAGGGGGAAAATTGAAGAAATCTTAGTGTTTATTGGGTAGAGGCATAATGGCAAGGCCTAGACACTGATATGAAAGTTCAAGTAATATTCACAGAGAGATAAGATGAACTGGAGGCCCTATAAACATTGGAAATACTGCCTTGATGCTGAGTATTTAGGCTTTCTGTAAATACAGTTATGCTTGGGGTATTTCTTTAGATTAAAAACCTTCACAAAGCGAAGTATTATCTCTTAAAATACCCTAAAGCCATAAGCCCTGGTTTCTCTTACATAAAAGTGAAATATTAGGGATTACTGAATATTTTCCATTGAAACCGGTTTACCTACCTTAGATTTTCTCCAGAATATATAAAAAGAGAATTTTCCTCTGTGTGCTGTCTCCTTGCACTCCATCACTGAGCTTTAGTCATTCTTAGAGAGATAGCATCCTGCCTGTGCAATAGTTTCTAGGCTGTCAGGATAACCACACTTTTTAGTGAAGGGCTGCTGTTGCTTCTCATTTAGGTCTTTCCCACTAAAATGCACTTTGTTATCTTAATGTGGATGCGTGTGTGTTGATGTTTTTTTGACGTATAGACTGTTCTGATGCTTCTGGCTGGGGTGAAAGTATCATGGAAAAACTGTGGTTGAGCCATGAATTTTCAGTGTGTAGGCTTGGCCAGGAGAATTGGTGGAAATAATCTTGGTGATGGCACTATTTTTCTGGTTATGCTATTCACAAAGGAGTAGGGACACTGCAGATTGAATGCAGAATCCCATGGGAAAACCCTGGTGGGACCTGCTCGTGTTGACTTTGTTACCAAAATCAGTGTCCTGTGAAACTATGGTTAAACAACACAGTATCATTGACATGATCGTTATGCAACTTTGTGTGCTACGACTTGCAGCTATATGATGTAAGTACTAAATACTAGCAAGTTTGAAAAGTGATGATTTATGTCTGCTTTGTTTGGGGGTTGCTGACCAGAAGGAATGGTAAAAGACCAAGGTAAGGCTATATCTCATTTGGACTGAAACTTCTAAGTGAACTGATTTGGGGCAGGGGTGAATTGAGATGGGAGACTACTCATCATGGAAAGTTTAGTCCTGCCCAGACAGGGTATCCATAAGATGCTTATAAAGAGACAGGAAAAAAACCATTCCAAGGTTGTAGCATATTCATTGCCTGTCTTGTTCCTCCTATGTGGAGCAGCTCAAACTACAAAATCACACTGCATTCTGGGGCTGAAGGTTGCTATTTTCAACCCTTGCTGTGTGAAGCTGGATGTCACACTTGCCCCAGGTTAGACAGGATGGTGTTGGCAGTGAGGGCTTCAGGCAGCTTAGGGCTCTCATCCTTTGTGAGTCACTACTATTGACTATAAATAGACAATAATATAAAGTATACAAGCCTTACAAACCACATGGTGTGGGGATGGTATGACTCAGTCCAGTCACCCCACACCCAATTTTATCATTTCTTTTAGCACTATATGATACTTGAGCTCTGACATGTTGGAGGCAAGCCAGGGTCTGTTGCATAAATGAGGTGTTTCTTAGTTCTTGTTTCTCAAGATACATTATTTATTTTGTATTGCTAAAGGTGGGAAAAGGCTAGACTGAAAGGGCTGGTGAAAAAGCATGATAAAAATTAAAGTCAAGGTAAGATAGCAAGAGACAAAAATGGGTTAGGGGAAGAGTGGGGAATGTTCATACAACAGATATCTCAAGATTTTAAGTGAAACTAGAGTTCCTGATTAGGAGAGCACCAACGGGAATGAAATGCATCTCATTTCCATGTTCACAGCTGTGGATCTCTGTTCAGTAGCATCTCTTAATCAAGGAAAATGAGAAAAACGTGTAGCAGGTTTCAGGGTGTTTATGTCTTGACCAAGCTGGGGTACAAGCAGTGGGTGGTGACTGATGTGAGGGGACAGTCCTATACAGTGATGTCCAGGGACTGCTGTATGTGCAGACCTGGGTGATGTCAATTATCGAGCGAGACTAAGTTTGAAGTGGAATTTCAATAATTTGGTCTGGTCTTTCTTTGTCTCTGTAGTTCTTTGCTGTTTTATAATGACATCCCTAGTCTTGTATTTTGCTAGACTGAACATCTTGTGTGTGATCTTCTGCAATAGTAAACCTCACCTCAAAGTGACTTTGCAGATCTTGGCAGTCCATTCCCCTGGGAGCTGAGAAAGTATCTGGGAGGGTGCAGGTATCCTTTGAAGTGCCTTGAATCCCAGGGATGTGCTGAAAATCCTTTATGGCACCCTGATTAGAAGGAAGAGTATAAGTAGACTCAGACTTTAGTTAAACTCCTGTGTTTTGAGGAGAATTCTTACAAAGAGCCAGAATAATGAACGACATTTCATCATGTTGTTTTACAAATTAGACAGTCTTACATGTGACCATCCATATGGGTTGCAAATAGAAGAAACTTTGGGTACTGAATAAAAGGGTTCCAAGCAAAAATATTATTTTCCGCTTCCCTTCTAAAAAGTGTCCTCAGCTGGATGAAAAGGTAAAAGGTGCAAAGGAGGGTGTGATTTGGCTTCTGTCAGCAGAGAAGGTCACCCCTCAGGAGGGAAGGAAGCTGAACCTGAATTCACACAGAGATCGATGGTAGAGGTCTGATTGAAATTTTGCTAACCAGCAAATTCTGAATTTTCCTTGGAAAGGTCAGGATAGTTTAGCAATAAAAAAAAAAAAAGCTGCTTCCAAATCCTGATGATTTTCTTTCTTTTTCCCGACTGGGAATAACTCTGAACTATCTGGATAAGCTTAACCTCATGCAGTTCCAATAAAATAAGCAGAGTTACCCTGGGACAAGTTCATCCTTGGCCTGACTACCTGCTGAGCTGCTTTTGGGATCAGATTTTATTCAGCCTTTCTTTGAGTCACTTTTCAGGACTATAACAAGCTCTTATCTGAGACATCTGAATAAAATAATAATTTAAAATCAAAAGTATTAATAAAGTAGATATTTCAGATGCTTCACTTGCAAATAATTCATCGCACTGAATTAGTTTTCTTTAATCAATTAGGAGCCTGCCAGGTACCAGCAAATGGTAATTTAACAGGAGGAACAATTTTATGTACTTTTAGAGAGAATGAGAGAGTAGAACCAATTTCTTTAAAATTGTTCCTCCAACTCACAGGGCCCTGGCTGAACGCTTCCCTCCAACACAAAGGCTTTTGTTCACTGCTCTTCCTGTTCGGCACGAGGTTATATTGACTTAATGTTACTTTGAGCCTGGTTACCTCATTTGCTGGTGGAGACCCATGAGTATTTACTCTTGTGAGCAAAATATACAGTCAGGTGTTTTATGTACCTCAAGGACAAACCCAAGATCTGCACAGATAAATACGAGTGCCTACAGATTCTGCATCTATAGCTAATGTGGTGTAAGTAGGATAGTGCAGACCCCTTTTACAATCAGTACAGAGACACAGAGGACCAGAATGATCCAGAACACCCATGTGATGGTCTGAGCCGTGGTACAGATGTATTGTTTTTGAAGTTCTTGATAGATGCTGCTTGTTAGTCTTCGATGGATGACCCTTTGGCATAACCCAATTTGTTTGTTCTTAGAAGCCCAGGTCTGCCTACAGCCAGCTAACAGAAAGCAGTAGGCACAAATTGTGTCTGAACTCTCACTCCTCTCTGGCATTTAGATACTTGATGCTGTATTATTTCACCCATACAGAACACAAATAGAAGCAATGCCTTGCTAGCCTGTGTCACTTCTGTTGCTGGAGTTAGGGCTGGTCACTTTTTTTTCTTGATGAATCTGGAGTCCAAAAGTCTTTCCCTGAGGGGGAGGATTACAGCCTTGTCTGACCACAATGCTGTAGGCTGGATTTGGGCTGGATCTCTGCTGACAGAAACCATAAAACTCACCTCTGACTCTTCTAGCTGAGCTGCCAAGGGCTTTGGTTTTCTTTATCTGGGTGTTCAGGCCAAGGTCCTGCTCTGGTTGCATGTTGGTCCAAAGTATGTCAGTTCTCGTAACATGCCTTGACAGTGCATTGGGGAAAACACAAGGCAAATGCCTCTTTTTTGGCACCCCCCCATCACAGAATGCCATCGTCAAGAGCGAAGCCACATGGAGGCTGGCAAAACCAATGCAGCTTTCAGTAGCTTAAAGCAACATATCTCAAAAGAAAAAGGCATTTGACCTCAGGTGAAAGCAAGTTTGTGGCATGCAATTGTCATTGCTGCTTTTCTGTATGATGCAAAAACTGGAACAGCTTGGTGTTGTCACATTTAGTGCCTTAATCAGTTCCATGTTTCACTGGATAAAATCTCAAATACCCATGTTTCGCAGAGTTCAAGAATTCTCCATATCCGCTTCCATAAATTCTACGTTGGTTTTACTTTTTATTGTGCATTTTGGTCTGCACAGCTGGCTGTCTCAAGCCATCATTAAGGGGAGTGACTGAGATACAGCCCTCTGAAATTATACAGGCCATGCCTAAGGCAAATCTGTTTCTGTCCTCAGGAAACTTCATCAAAACCTCACAGGAAAATGGGCTGCTTTTCTCTTTTGTTTTAAGTTGAACCAACAAAGACACTTCTGAAAATGCCTTATTCTAATAGCTTCTCACAGACTTAAGAAATAGCTATACAGGCTAATATTAGGACTATATTGTATTTTGTGACAAACACATGCCAAATACTGCACAAAATCCCAAAACAAAGACAACCTCTAGTCCAGTCTGAAACCCTTGTATAGCAGGCCTCTTGTTAACCATACCCATGTTTTCTCACTAATTTAGCTGAAACAACTTCCAGGTGTGAAGGTGAAGCATAAACAGGTGAGTTTTGCAGGTCAAGGCTTGAGGGATTTTTAAGGGCATGAAATAAGACCCAGGGAATTCAGCGGGAGGCTCTCACCAACTAATAGATTTTTAGGGGTCCAGTTGTAAAGACAGTAAATGAGTACACAAATGCATAGCCAAAGAAGTTTTTGAAACTGTGCATGACAACTGACATTAGTACAAGTTTGAAACCCAAAGTCTCATGAGGGTGAAAAAAACCTCCTGGCTCAAGCAGTGTCAGCTATAAAACCAGCCCAGGCAGCCCATGGCTTTTCCCAGCCCATTCTGCTGCTGGATAGTCTTCGTGAGGGAAAAAGTTTCTCCTTCTTTCCAGCATGCCTCATGTCTTTTATCCCACCACTATGTGAAAAGCCTGCTTTTATAACAAGAATTCTTTAACATTGCCAGGGGCCTGTCAAACTTCTTCACTTACTAATTTATTTTTACAAACTGGGTCTTGTTTTTCATTGGAGGTTGGTGAATTAAACTGTACAACAATATTTTGTGTCTGTATTTTTCAGATCCTGTGAGAAGCAAAAAACAGTTCTGTTAAAAATGTGAATAATTGTAATGGTTGTTGAAATTTCAGCTTTCAGTAATTTCAGCTACAATTAAAATAATTACCGTGCAATTTCCTAAATGAAAATGTTTAACAGAAATGCTAAAAGAACATACCAAATTAAAATGTACATATTTTAGGATTCATAAGGCTTTCAGTCAGGATCTCAAAGGACCTTAGAGCCCCACTATTTTTTAAATAAGCATATTATGCAGAATTGCCAGACTTCTGGGCCTTTTCCACCTCAAATATTAGGATTCTCTACAAGTTTATGAAAATTTCTGCAGATAAAATACACCTGAAGAAAATTTGCTCTTGGTGGTGGAGTATTCTTCCCTGTAGCACTTCATCCTCCAATGCTTTGTTTAGCCTAGTTGTAAAATAAGGCCTTTTTTTTGTTTGTTTGTTTGTTTGTTTTTTTTTCCCAGAACTAAGTTTTGCCTGCTAAATGTGGTGTGATACAATACACAGATTCAAACTGATCACTTCCCAAATGACTTGGGAGTGTAGTTTGGTAGGATGGAGCCATGGCCAGCAGAATATTGTGCTGGTTCAGGGCTGTGGCAGTAATACAGCTTTTCTGTCCACTGCCACAGCAGATGGAAAGCTTTCTGTGAAGTTGCCCACTCCGGGCTAGAACATTACACACAGCTTTTAAATACTCACCAAAATGACATAGGAAACTTCTTAGTATCACTGATACCAGCCTTGCCTTGCCTGATAGGCTAGATATTCTGTTACCTGTACACCTAGAAGAACAAGACAAGACTTTTGCTTGGGGTGATGGAAAGTGCACTGCAAGGTGCTGAAGATGGCACTTCTTGTTCCCAGCACTCTACCTAGGGTTGTTGTCTCTGGTGTTGCCTTTCCTTAATGACAGGACCAGAGGAAATGGTGCGAAGTTGCAGCAGGGAAGGTTTAGACTGAATATTAGGAAGGATTACTTAACTGGGAGGGTGGTCAGGCACTGGAGCTGCCTGCCCAGGGAGGTATTTAAGAAATGTGTAGATGTGGCACTTAAGGGCATGCTCTAGTGCCCGAGATTGTAGGGTGTGGGTTGTGTGCATGTGGGTTTTCTGTGTTTTGGGGTTTTTTTTGTGTATGGTTGAACTCGGTGATCTCAGTGGTTCTTTCCAACTGTGACAATTCTGTAATTCTGTAATGCCAAGTCCATTTATTTCTTTGATAGGTTACATATAACCGCAAAGTGGGGGTTTCCTTGATAGGTTTTTTGTTGCTGTTGTTGTTTGGTTGGTTTTGTTTGTTTGTTTGTTTTCCTATTAAAAAAGAAAGGAGAAAAAAAAAAAAGAAGAAAAAGTAGTGCAGGTGAGTATGTCTCTGCTCCCTGGCAGGACCTCCTCTCCCTCCTGCAGGTGGGAATAACCTGCCAGGCAATTTCTCATCCACCGAACGAGTCCCTCTAGTGGTGCCATCAAGAAAATTTTGCTCCTGGGATCACGAATTAATGAAGAGCAAACACAAGTCAAATTGGACAAATATTTCAGTGCAATCTGTTATCAGTGAAAATACCATCCCCTTGTGAAATGCAGATGTGTTTGGTCCAATTTGTGTTACACTTGCAGAAAATCGTGTACCAGGGTAATGCCAGTGCTTTCAGTTTAACAGGAGTTGAAACTGTTTTCAGTGACAGTTCAGCAAGGTCCTTAATTTTCATGCAAACATGAAGCAAGCTAAAAATATAATCTTTTTTTCAAATTTCAAAATGTTCTCCTTGCTCTTCTCAGAAAGATATTTTAGGAAGTTTATTTTGAGCAAATTAATTATATTTCTATGGTGACCTTGTGAGGGACAGCTTCAGTATTATCAACGTGCACACTGCAAATGGGGAGTTCACATTGGGGCGTAGTGTTCACAAACAGACCTGAGAAAATTAAGGATGTTTCTGCTTTCTTGAAGCCATAAGATGTTAGGAAGGAGACAACAGTGGAAGACTGAAAGTAAAATGGAAATATTGCTGAAAGTGAAATTAAAGAATTGGGAAATGCAGGGGTGGTTTTTGAAGCAAATGCACCTCCTTGTGAAATGCTCAATAAGGCATAATTTTAATTTTAAATGGGTTGGGGGTAGAGGGGGCAGGGCTGTACGGGGCAGTGGTTTTTATTTGTGTTTTTTTTAGCAGTGTATATGAGCAAATAGGAGAAACCACATTTATTTGTAGGCGCTTTTTAAACTCTTGGGGTTCAGGGAAATTGGAGTAGATCTGCAAAATATTTTGGTTGACCCCAAACCTCTGAGTTGTCGTGCAACAAAGGCAGGAATCAGGCAGTGACCTAAATAGCAAGGAACAGAGGATGGTGAAGTGCAGACTGTCCTGGCTGGCTGCATGGCCAGAAGCACCTTCAGCACTGCCACGCATGCTGATGGCAATGGAAATGTTGCTTGCAGCCAGGTAAATCCAAGCCTGGCTGAAAGAGAGGTACCAGGAGAGCACAGCATTGCTGCCACAGCAGTTGGGGATAACCTGAAAGTACAGTGAGCAGGAATGGTGTAGCTAAAGGTAAATAGAGTTTGTACACTTCCAATTTGAGCCAGACATAATTTGTCCATAGTTTATCAGTGCTCCCCCTGGATCCCCCGGCACCTGAGTTGATGTGCTTTACTTCCCATTTCCTCTATTGCCAGGGACCCACTGGGTGAGAACACCTGATATTTCTCTTTGCTTAGACACGTATTTGATAGAAATTCAGCTATATCTGGGAATACAACATTAACTCTGTTAGTCTTAGGAATCGGGAGGTTTGAGCTGAGAAATCAAATTAATTTCCTTTCTTCCACTGGTTGTCAGTCAAGTTATGGGAAGGAAAATGGTGTCATTTTTCATTTTTTTTCCTACTACCTTGAGGTTATATGAGATTAAATATACTGTAATACTGCACCCTCATGCAATGCTCTGCAGAAATACCTGATCAAAGTCTGATGACTGACAGGTCAGTGAAACTGTCTGTAGGTCCTTTCCAGCCCCTTGAAGCAGCCAACTGCATCAACCTGGCCAAGCAAGCTCAGCTGCTTTTTGGGCTGGAAATTCAGTTTCCAACCAGAATCTGGAGCCAGCACAGCTTTTCCTACCGGGCCCTGTACTGTGGGCTGTAAACGTGTTCTGACTCATGGCAAAACAGTTTGTACCTCTGCCCTGGGATATTGTTCTTAGGAGAAGTAATGGATGAAATCTTCAAGGGCAGCAGCTTAAACCTATTATTAAAGTCAATAATAGGGAAACACAAGCAGAAAAGTTTCTTGTAATAAATCTAAATATTAACTTGCTGCAAGGGGACTTATCGACAGTTGTTTTGATAGAGTTACAGGTGCCTTGGGTAGCGTAAGTTTGCAATTTTCAATGGATTTTTTGAATGTTGAAAGTGTCATCAAAAATTTATTTAAATTTCCTTGAGTTTGACTTCTGGTAGATTTTATTTTTTTTTAATCCTGCATTGCTTTCAAATGAAAGAAACTCTGTCTGGGAAGCTTTGAGAGGCAATAGGCTAGAATAAAAAATAAGATGTGGGTTCACAAATTATTCATTTTATTTTCAAAACATAAAGGAGAGAGCTGCGACTTTCTGATATTTGTGTTTATGCCTCTGCCTGCAGAAGTGTGCTGACCAGGGAGGGAAAGTTTGGGCTCTGGAATCAATACCGAGCACTGAAGTAGCTTTTAGATGCTCAGCTCCTGCTGCGCTTGGTCTAATTTGCAGTTTGTTGAAATCCCATTTTAAATGCTGCTGGAGGAGCCTGCTTTATCTCAGCAAGAAATCTAGGGGAGCTGGTAGTTGAAAATAATGGATCATCAGGAAATAAGTGTAGGGATAATGTATGCAGGGAAAACTTCAGCCATAAAACCTGTTTTGGAGGAGGACAAGCCACATCTCTGCTCATTTTTTGCTCTTAGAGATGAAATTGTCAAACTGTTACGGGGAATGGTTGTGTGAAAGGGTTACATTTGGGTCTTACGGCTGAAATCCCAGAAAGACTTACTTACTAATTTGAACTAGCTGACAGAGACAAACGAGCATGCTCAAGCTTTCAGAACAAGTGGTCCCTTGGGAGAAAGTCCCACTGCTCCTGAGCTCTCTCTCTGTGCTGGGTTTCACTTTTTGCAGCATTTTGAGAAGGGTCTCTGCAAAGCCGGACTGGTTGAGCTGTCTGTGCTCTAACTATAAAACCATCATCATCCCTGCCAAAAAAGCACAGCAGTTACCGTGTTTCTGTTTGGCAAACTGATGCTTGCAGCAAAAGACATGTGAACACTGGGCAGGAATCCCAGAGTGCAGGAAAGAGCCCTCGCCCTTCGGAGAGGAGAATGTTTTGGCCCGTGAAACTTCCTCTCATCCCACTTTTTGGCAGTCCCATTTCACAGGGAGCCAGCAAAGACCATGGTAACATGTCAGCAAGTTACATGGAGAAATCAAAGGAGAACTTAAAAAGCTTGTGCAGCCAGACTCCATTCATTGCTATAGCAATAATTCCCTCTGAAAGCAGTGCAAAGAAATATTTCAGAAGATAATGCACTTTTAAAATGCAATACTGCTAGCGAACCCCCTCTCTCATTGTAACACATGGACCTGTGAGGTTCTTCAATGATGTTACTAAGGTTCTTTGCCTTCCTGAAGTAATTCTGAAGTGGCTGGGAATGAATTTAGCAACGCAGTTTCAAGTTAGAATCTAGATGCATGAGTGCTTAAACAGTAGAAGTTTTAAGAACAGGTTGTGCCTTGATATGAGCCAGTCCTCTGCCTTCTCTTACTGCTTCAGGTTTCCAAAGCCTGCAGAGCAGTCAGAGATGCAAATCCAACTAAAAGTCACTGGCCATCATTTGGACATTAATTGCTTTTTGCACTTTTGAAAGTCCACCCTGTACTGAAGTGTTAAGGTAGGAGAAACATTTCCAAGAGACATGTCCCAGACAGAGTTGTTTTATGTCACAGGCAGGACATAAAGCAGGGTTTTGCTGAAAGATGTTTTTGCTGTCACCAGGGTGCCGCTACCTTCTGATGATAGCCAATGTCTTCTCCATCTTCTCTATTTATCTGTGACAATAGGATGCAAGAACTCTTTCCTACCTTCTGAGGATGCTGTGAAGGTTATTGGCTGTGAGGTCCTTGCACATGGCACAGGGGGATTGATGGTGAATAGGGGAGGTTCTGCTGGAATATGTCCCTCTGACCCATCTGAAAAAGAGTGCCTGGAGGTGCAGAGCAGACTATCTGCCTCTGCTCTGTGCCTGCAAGGCTGAAGTTGTTCTACATGTCACATTTTTTCTCTTCTACGTGCTCGAAAAACACAGTCTGAGGAGTTATTTGCCTTGCAAGTCGGGGGTTTTTGTGCTATTCACTGAGGTGTTAACCATATCTTCTGTGTTTACATGCCTGGTAACTAGCAATAGTCTTTTAATTAAATGCCTTTTGACTACAGAATTCAGTTACTTTGTAAAAGCAACAATACAACACAGCTCTTTCATATTCCAGCGTTTTAGTACTACTGTGCTTTTTCTAGAGTAATTAAATAAAAACTGAGAAAAAATTTCATTTTAAAGTACATTTGTCTCAAGTCTTTCAAGTAACCTTCTTGTCACACCTACTTCAGCTGAACAAATGGAAATTGCTCTTCTACTCAGCCCAGATTGAGCTAGTTATAGATTTAGGTATTTTTTGCCTATCAATATATGAATGTTACTTAGATTTTGCTGTAAGGGGAAAAATCTAGGGCTTTTACCTCCTGCACAGAATGCAATTTAAAAAAAAATAGGTTTAATTTCTGTGGCCAACCTAAAAGAGATTGGGAGAATAATTCACTTTGGTTTAAATTTTAAAGTTGGAGGTTGGGGATTTTTTTTCTTCACTTCAAAATGGGAAAAAGTGTTATTGGCCAAGTAAAATTTCAATTCCCCTGAAATAAATGCATGCTTTTATTTTGGGGGAAGTCTTGTTATTACTTCTTAATAAAGCTAAATGTTAGAAACATTTTGAAAATAAATGTTTAAAAGGCATTTGAATTTTTCCCTGAATTTTCCTTTGAGCTGAAACTGATTGCTTATATCCAATCCAAATGTTCAAACCGTACTCTTGACTCAGGGCTTCTCAGTGAAGGGGATGTCTGGAGGAAAGCCTTTCTGAGCCTCAAGAGAATGTGAATTCTTAGGGAAAATGCATGAGTGGGAGTTGCCAGGAAGGACCATGTATGTCCCTAAGGCACGGCAGAGTGCAGAGGTCCCATGGCACTGGGGGACCAGGAGAAGAAATCTGGAAGTGGGGAGGTGGTTTTCTTGGAGTCAGTAAGATTCAATATTATGCAGTAAGGTATCCTATACAATATGATTCTTATAATACTTTATAGTAGGGTATTGTATATATTAAAAACACAATAATAATAAAAATAATAGGGCAGTTCATATAATATAAGAGATAATAAGTTTATTCCTATATTATAAGTAATTCTAAAATTTAGAATATCCTGGGCAATGCGAAGCTCTGGATTGCAGGGTAATGATATAATTCTTCCCAGACCTCTGGTAGCTTGTCATCATCTCTGTCTCTTCACTGTCAGCACAAGGATTTGCAAGAACATAGAGAGAGCGAGAGAGAGAGAGTGTAACATCTGAATCAGCTCAGCTCAGGCACAGTGATGTGATCTAGCCAGAAAGAGCAAAGCTAAAGGCCACCTGTACCCATCTGCATGTTCAACTGCACAGGTTTTCGTCTACATGATTCATTGGCTTTTTCAAACTTCAGGCTGAATAAAGCAAAATCTTGAAATAAACTATCGGTTTGATCAAAGCATTTTCTCAGATGAGGGGAATTTTTTTACTAAATGGACAAAACAAATGCTGCAGTGTTAGCAGGCATGTGTTTTTATGATGTTAGGGTGGAGAGGGAGGTAGCAGACAAAGTGTCAGTTGAGAATAAGTTTATTGTCTATATTTTGTCAAAAGAACCAACATCGTGCAGAAGCCCCTTCCTTTCACTGGTTGTCAGTCCTCGGGGTGAAACCCCAACAGTGGCTATACACTTGGCAAGACCAGAGATAGCATTCCAGCTGGAAGTGATTATCACTCTTGGTCATGAACAAAATCATTACCCAGTGCAGTCTCAGATAGACTTTCTTCCCACTGCAGAATCATTTAAAGATGCGAGAGGAAAGCGCAAACGTGAAAACCCATTATAATATATAGCTGCACTAAGCCTTTCAATAATGGAAAGTACATGCTGTATCTCATTGATGTCCGACGCCAGCTTGGGGTCCGTAGCAGCTCCTAGCAACACCTGCTACAGCAGAATCTCTCAGTAACAGACAACCCACTGCGATGTTGTATCTATGCCAAATGACATCCACCTTCTTGTGACTGCAGGGAAAAGAGGACTCTGGTTCAGTGCATGCCCGGAAGAGAGCTATCTCTGTGGCTCCTAGAGCATCTTCTTGAACTCCCTGAGTGATACAAGCCTTGAATGGGACAAGCCCCTATTCTTCATTGGAGAGCTTCCCCATAAGGTGTAACTTGCACCTGTAAGCCAAGGGAAGGGAAACTCAAACCCTGCACTCCTTTGTTTACCTGTCAGACCTTAGCTGAAGCCGTGAGTTTGACACACCTTGCCCCCAAACTGCTCCCAATCTCAGGGTCCCTGTCCATCAGGGATACCTGTAGGGAAGCCCACAGTCACAATCTTTTGGGCATGAGCAGTCTTGGCGGTTCTTTCTGTGGTTTTTGGTGGTTTAGTGCAACAGCAGGAGAGGCCAGATGGGCTATTTGTGGACTGCGTGCAATGCAGTCTGGAATCTGTGCTGGAAAATGGGAATATTGGGTGAGCTGCTTAAGCTGTAGAGATACTTTCTATTAAATATGCAGTCAGTCTTTATAAGCATGGCATACACGGTTCATATTTCTAGCCATTGAATTCATCGGTACAATGAATGCAATTTAGACGGGTAATGAAAAGTTCTCTATTCTACCTTAAACTGGCACATAATTTTACCTGTCAACAATCTGCAGTACAGAAGGTTGTTTCTGAAATTCCTGGCTCTAAAAGTTACCAAGGTACTTATGAAAATGTACTTAACTGCCAGTGAGTCAGCATTCAGAGGTCTGAAACTCACTGCCAGGAATTGTGTGATTTACAAGGCTTGACTTCCAAACCTGGCGACTGACATAGCAAGAGAAAGAATAAAGAAACTCTCAAAATTCAAAGCCCATATGCCTTTCAAATGCAAAGCACAGTAAGAAAACAGTCAGTCTCTTGAGACATATCTGCGCCTGTCATTTAAAATCAGGGAGTAGTGGGGAAGTATTCCATCTCAGTAATTTTTGGTTTGGGGTCACAGTTTCTTCACTGGTGTCAAGTCCAAAGATCCCACTGAACTAAAAGAAGTTTAAATTACCTATACTAATGAAGACCATTCCTTCTCTTTTGGATCCTTTAGATGTGGAATTAAGGTGGTTGGTATATTACCAGCATCATGACAACTAACGGTATCTGCTTCAGGCAGTGATATGTGAGTGGGGCGGAGGTGGCACATGACTACAGCAAAAATCCCAGTATTATTATTTGATGTTGATCTGCCAGTGGATCCTGGGAGCACTTTGGCCAGCCCCATTTCAAAAGAGGACTTCCAAATAATGCCAGGGCTTTTCAGGTAAAAGTGAGACAATTTGCAAGCCCTATTTAGAGAATGAGATGGATAATTTACTTAGAGTGTTTAGGCAAGGGAAGTGACCCTTCCTGGGTGTCCCCCAGACACTAAGCTGCATTCACTGGTAGCAATCTACAAGTGAGAGTAATTTTTCCTCCTGGCAGTGCCTTGAGCAGATGACTGTGTGCTCTTGGAAATAAGTTGCTGTTCTGTCTCATTTCCTTAATTTCCTGGCTCCGCGTCCTACTTTTCAGACAAGGATGTTATGGTAAAGGTGTAATTCATACTTCTAGGAGCCAAAGCAGTAGCAGAGCTATTAAACATGCAGGCAATGTGACCTTATGAGACCCCATGGCTGGAAGTGGGGGTCCATGCTCTGAACTGAATGACAAGACAAGGCAGAGGTTGGTGGCTGTAGTTTGCTGGGAGGCAGAGCATCCTCTCCTTGCACCAGAGCCTTGGCAAACTGAATAATTCTGTTCCCCTTAGTGTGGTAAGTTCTGAATTGGAGTGAGGCATGCGGCAGCAAAGAACTAATCAAATTTGTGGTAAGCCTTGTAATTACTTTTTTTTTTTCTTAACAGTAGCATTTGGTACTTTTACTTGCCATCTGACTCTTACTTTGCTGCAGGAGTTACCATCCTCTTTGCTGTGATTGGTAAATACCACTGAGGAATATGAAAATATGTAGAAAGTGCTTGTAGCTCTTATATGTACTGAGTTTTCCTCTTGATTAGAGAAAAATTAGTTAGTTGGCAAATTTCCAGTGTCATGTAGTCTGCAGTATCTTGCATTGCTATCAGTCCTTTTTTAGACCTGGTTATGCCATGGGAACAAACTGGTTTTATCTTGTGAGAGCAGATGATGTCCTCAAGTTTGTGGTTACAGCTAAAGTCCCCATCATGATTGTCTGAAAAGTTTAGCAGAATTTACTGAGGTAGTTTAGACTGATACGTGTGATTTGGCTGCACCTGAAAATTTGCCTGAAAAATATATGTTTTCTTCATATCTTTGATGGAAATCTGAGGTTTGCAGTGGGAAAGTGACCATTTTCTCTAAAAACTATCTATTCAGTGGTCTCATCGTGTTCATAAATTCCTGGCATATTTCTTTTGTTTAGTCAGTACAAACCTCCAGGGTCTCAATTATGTCTGTTGAAATTAAAAGCCCTGCCTGTGCAAGGTATTAGAAAATGTAAAATAATTTGGGTCAACTTGCTTGGATTTTATCAGAACAGGAGAGGAGCTATTCTCCAGGGTAAATGAAGAGAAGTATGTTCAGTGCTCTGGTGGTAGTATGTCACTGGGGCTTTTCTTTCAAGCCGCAATATCCCAAGCCAAACATTTGTGCTCCATCTGGAAGCCAACAGGTGACCTGCGTAGGTTTTTCTGCAAACAGATGTTATAAGACTCTTTAAGTGTTTTATGGGTGGGAAAAAAAACCCAAACAACACTTCACATACAATTTAGTCTACTCTGAAAGCAGCAAAGTTTTCTATTATGACAGCAACATCCTAACTAAGGCAAAATGAGTTTAGAAATGTTCACGGACACTATAGGAATCTTAATTTTTATAGGAATCAAAATTTTATATTACACCGCTTCTAGGTTTATTCCTGGGCTGAACTAAGAAGCAAAGAAAAATGTGTTTGAAATGAAGGAATGTAAACAATTACTGACTCCAAACTCAATGTGTGTTAGATATGAAAGATCCTTGTTTTCCACACTAGTTTTGGGATCCTCAGTTTAGATCTCAACATTGTGATGTACAGAGAGTGCTACTTAGAAGTAACAGAATGAAATACCACATGTGAAAATAAAGGTAGAAAAATATCTCTCTGAAGAATATTGTACTGAAAATACAAACCAAAATGCAACCAAAGTACTTCTGTGTGCAAGTAGGTAAATGTATACGCAGAAGTAACTTATCTTTATTGCATATAAAACAATAATGTTTTTTGAAATCCTATATAATCCAATGATAATCAATCAAGAAAGCAGCCTGGTATATCAGATCTCAGTGCATTTACAGAGTTGGAGGAAAGCTTGACATTTCAATAGACAATACATATATGGTTGACAGAACAGTTGGAAAAGGCAGCTGTAAATTGTTTCTGATCATGGCCTAAATAGGCAGTTTACATTTTGTCTGGAAAAGAGAATTTCAGTTGCATCAGATGTGATTACTGGGCTCAAAGAAGAAAACATTTTAACCGAGACACCTTTCCATCTACTTTGTTTTGGTGAGGGTTATTTATGTTCTTATTAAATCATCTATTAGTAATCAAGTGAGGAAAGACAGGAGGGTAAACATGTTGGAAATTAAAATAAAAAGCATTAAGGAAGGTTCCTGTATTACTTGTGTTTTGCAGACTGCAGAATTTGGTTTTAAGACTGCAGCAAGCCAGGAGAGACACACGTGTGCGAGACCAGAGTGACTGACTTCAGTGAACGCTGTGTAGGCAGCCACTGAGGCACACACCTTCAATCCCTGAAGATTGTTCTGGAAGGGCTCACTCCCAGACATGCAGAAAACACGTGCAAATCTGAGGTAAAAACTGCCCCATCAGGGACCAGGTGGTGTCACTGCAAAACTCCATCTACCACAATTTTGTTCCTGGGCTAGGAGGAGAATGGTGCAGTGTCAGCACTTGCTCCCTCTTTCTTTTTGTTCCAGATTTTTTTCTGCTACGTTATTGACTCCTCACTTAAAAAAGGCCCTTGTAAATGAGTAGTATTTGTAAAAGATGGTCCAAGAAGATACATAATGACCTTGTGTTTTAAGTAAATCTTATTTTATTACTGAATATTTTGGTGTAGCTTGGCCTTTCTTTGTTTACCTAATGCATAAATAACTTCCTCTTGTGAACCAGGAGCCTCACTAACAATGGATCATATGGAATATCCATTTAGCACCAGTACAAATGACTATACACTTCAGCAGTTTCACAGGGCTGTTTGTCTCTAATCTTTTGTTGTGATGTTGTGGGACTTAATGTTGCAAGAAATCATCCGAATTTGTCTTGCGATGGGAATGATAGCTGTCATCCAGATGCTCATTCACACACCAGAGGGTTACTGAGGAACAGGCACAAAAGGTACAGCAGCTCTAAGAGCCGACTCTGCTCTGAAAGCTAAGGCAAACAAACCACTACGGTTGCAAACCACTGCAATACTAAGAAACTTTAATAAAGCTTTTGTGTAAAAAAGATTTAAACAACTCTAAATAATTCTGCTAGATGAGTTCTTGATATAGAAAGTAAAAAAAAAAAACAACACAAAAACCCCCACCAAACAAAAAAACCCCACCCTCCAAAATCCAATGTATTGTGATTGTCTTAATTGTCTCTCACAAATGTTATGATCCCATTTCTCATTATTTATGCTCACTGTGGCTCTCAAGAGAGCAGTGAGCAACATGCCATTTCAGAACCGTAGTTATCAAGGGCTTACATAGTTTAATTATTAAAACAAAGCTGTTGCGTAGCACGCTCTAAATGCCACTTCTGCCACTTGGAAACTGATGTGATTTGCATTCCTTTTAATAAATTAGGTATTTAATTACATTATAAATGTATCCTCTAATTGACACACCTTCTTCCAGTGGGCATAAGTCCATGACAATTTTGCACAAGCTATCTAGAAGTAGATGCATGCTGCTGCAGGAGTGGTAGTCTCACTAATAAGCACTTAAACATCATTCTTGAGTACTTTTGTATTTTTGCAACTTAATGGATCTTCCCCCAGGACATCTCTTAGGAGGATATTTGTTCTGATATAGTGTTTTGCCTTTTACTCTTGTCCTCCACTTGTGGCCATTCATGTGTGTGCACTTTTTTTCTTGGATAGCTTTTATTTTGCATGCCTGCATACCCACTGGTGTCTCCACAGTCTATGAAGGTGGATGCAAGTCCCTGTCCATGGGTATTTGACATCAACACTGTTTTGTTCTGCATCTATTTTGAATCTATTTGTCTGTCTAAATACAGCTCAGACTTTTAATATCTATAATGTTACCAAAGCTATTAAGTGAGCTCTGCTACCTCAGTTTGCTCTGTGTAGTAGCTCATGGACCCAATATAGAAGAGCAGTTCCCTGCTAAGGTTGCTGGGTAAAACTTCATCATATGCTGAAGTCCTGTATCATTCTGATTGTTGGAGATTTAATGGCTTTAAATATATTTATTTACCGTAGTCTCTTGGCTAGGGTGTAGTCTAAGCATTTATTTTCTGCTTATCGATAAGGAATTTCATTTTTTGTTTTTGCCTGCAAGTTACTTGGTACTGTTTCTGCCCAATTTCACTTCCAAGGTGGCTGAATTGATGCATTTAAATAACACCTGCCTGTATTTTTTATACCTAGAGACTGTTGTGAAATTGGTGAAAACAGGGTATAAATCAATTCCTTTATCTACATTTATCTAATGTTGTGCATCATAAAGGTGTTAGGCAAGATTAGGTAAAAATAATAATAATTTGTGCTGTGTGCTTGAAGAGCAGCTTTACAGTTTCTTCATGTTTTCAAGACTACCCCTGGACTTGTTCTCTGTATTTACTTCCAGCTCTCCTGTTGAGGGATGAAAACCTGGTGCTCAAACCTGAACAAACAAGGCATGCTCATGAGTTAGGAGTTTTGATCTGATTTCTGTAACAACGGTGGAATTTAATTGCTAAAGCAGTGATGGAGGCCCTGAGGAGCAGAAAAAGATGTTAAGAATTGTGCAGAGTTTAGGCAGTTTAAAAGGCTCATGTGTTCACTCTCAAATACGATGAGAATTTTAACACCACATTAAAACCTGGAACCTGTCTACTAAAGTAACTTACTCCTATCAACAGACAGTACCAGGTAACAGAGAGAGATCCCAGGAAATAAAAGAAGAACAAAAAAAGCATTTTGTGTCTTGCTTACAGTCCAATTTCTTCTCAACACCTTCAGAAATGTTTCCTTTTCTAATTTTTATTTAAGCTCTCAATTCATTACTAATCTAAGTTTTCTGCATGCTTTTGACCTTTGGTCTTAGTTCTGCCTAATATTGGCTGAATATGCACTGTTGGGGACATGTCTTTGGCTTTAATTTACCATCTTTCACCATGCTCTTCCTGGTTCTCATAGTACAAGAAAGATGATCAGGCATTTGCCTGATATTTAAATTCAATACGATGCAGTTTGCAGGATTAGGACAAATAAGGTAAATAAGAGCTGATTGACCTTAGAAAAGTCTTATCTCTCGAATAAAAGTTCAAGAAGGTCATGTTGAAGAAGGACAAATCATAATTGTTTCTGCTTACTCTCCATATTCTGTAGACAACACGAGAATCTTCGCATTTTCTCTGAGAGACACCCAGAGATTAATTTAAACACGTATATATATATAGCTGATAGACTGCGATATTCTTTTCTCCCCAAGCCTCTCATTTTGAAAGATGAAGCCTGAATTTCAAATATGAGATAAGCAGCCCATTTAATTAGTTTAGAACTCTCCTATCTGTGGGCGGACAAATTCTATTTGTTTCTCTGAAGTATGACAGCTCTTTTTCACATAAAGCTGAGAACGTAATACCATTTATTTTTCTTTCTATAAATTGTGTCACTAAATACCTAGTTAAACTCATTAGCAGAATAAATGAAGAAGTATGGGAATACCATTTCTGGAGGACAGACTGCATAAAACCAATCTGTCTGCTAAATGTGTGTTTGTAAACACTGGATCACATTCTTAACTGCTTAGCTTCACTGACTTTGATTAATAAGGATCTCGTCTATTGGTTTTCTCTCAAATAAATATTAATGTACTTCTCATTTTATCTCAGAATGGTTCTCCCTGATACCAAATGCAGAAAGGATAGCTGAAACAAGACTTCCTGGCTAAGACTTCTAATGGAGGCTGTGGTATTTTGAAAAATATTAAGGAATAAGCTGTGCATATGGGACCACAAAAATTATGAGAGGGCTGGAGCGCCTCTACTATAAGGACAGGCTGGGAGAGTTGGGGTTGTTCAGCCTGGAGAAGAGAAAGCTTTGGGGAGACCTTATAGCAGCCTTCCAGTACCTAAAGAGGGCCTACAGGAGAGATGGACTCTGTATCAGGGAGTGTAGTGATAGGGTGAGGGTTCAATGGTTCTAAACTGAAAGAGGGTAGATCGAGATTAAATAGTTCTTTACTATGAGGGTGGTGAGGCACTGGAACAGGTTGCCCAGAGATGTTGTGGATACCCCACCCTTGCGAGTGTTCAGGGCCAGGCTGGATGGGGTTTTGAGCAACCTGGTCTAGTGGGAGGTGTCCCTGCCCGTGGGACCCTGTCCCATGGTTGGAACAAGATGATCTTTAAGGTCCCTTCTTAATGTAAACCATTCTATGATTCTATGAAAGAAGGGCAGCTGTTTTCTTGTGGGGAATCTCATATCTTCACCCTTTCTGGGACATGGCATTGTCTACAGCCAGCTCGTCTGTGAATGAACAGACATTTCTGAGACTTTATCCTGTGCCTGATAACATATCTTGTGCTTTCAGCAACTTCAACAGTCTCGTCTACAGCTATGTTGAGAAGACAAATAAAAAGGAGAGGAATCACAAATACTTTTTGGCCACGTTATTTTATTGTCTCTCAGGATTTTGCAGTCATGAGGCTGAGGATTATACAATAGCTTTCGGGTAACCAGTAGCAGTATCTAAGCTTCAGGGTTATAAATGTGGTTTTGCTAGAGACGTGAGCAGAGCCTGAGGCAGGGCTGTGGATGAGCAGAGAAAGGTCTTGCTCATTCCTCTCTTCTGCTGCTATTAATTAAACTTTTCTCAGTCAAATAACCACAGTGAAGCTTGATCAACAATTAAGGGTTTACTTTTCGGGTGTGCCAACTGTAGAGTTTGGTAATTCTCAAGGCGTTTGTGGCGGCTCTTTCATTGTGGTCCCTGTGGCCATTTAGTGGGAGGCAAATTTCTCTGCCTCTGCACCACCACCCTGTGTCAGTATTGTAGGTGTTGCTGCTCTTAGCGCCTTTCTTGTCTGTCAAATATTGCATGTCTCTGTCCATCCAAATTTTTTACCAAATCCCTGAGCAGTTAGAGAATATCATTGCAGAATTGAGCACAGCTGTGGGGTCATAGTGTAACGTGTGCTTGGAAGACAGACATGAGCAGCAAGGTAGGAAGATCCTGATCAATACTGCTGGGAAAAATAAGTGTTGTGTACAACATCTGTGCTGGGAAAGGAGAAACTGTCACTTAAGGCTGAGTGTGGGAAGCTCAGGGTGTCTCATGGTACTTCATATCGCTGGCAGGATGTCGTCTCCCAGCTATCTTCACCTAGGTCATGCAGCAGGGGTGACTTGTGTTTTATGTGGGCTGAAAAAAAAAACAACCAAGGAGGCTAAATTTTCATGCTCTGCTTGACTCCCTGCGGCTTTGCTTCATGTGCTTTTGCTACATGACGTATGGCTTTATTATGAGACTCACCTTCAGCTTTAGAAGTGTCTTTTCACTGCCTGGGACTTGTTTCACTCCCTCCTGCTGTCTGTGTCTGTGACAGTTAAAATCGTATTAGTCTGGAGCATATTCAGGGATTGCTGGTGAAAAACCTGAGAGCTGAAGATGGTCAAGCTGTTTTATTACTGAAAGTCAAAGCGAGTATTTGTATGGGTGAGATTAGTGATAGTGACTGCTTTGCGGAGTAGTCACACTGGTTTCCTTATGATATTTTTTTTCCATCCAAAATAAGAATTTTCAATGTTGTGTGACTCGTACTACACCTGATTTCAGTAAAGACTAATTGAGTGCACTGTGCCTTTCTGCAAGCAGTTTTGATTGACTTCTCTTTGTTCTCCACTTTAATCCAAAAGGCATTTACTTGTGCTAATTAATTTACTCATGTTAATGAACATCTATTGACTCATCCTACAGTATTGCACTGAAATTTGAGGTGTGCTACAAATCAGGCATAGTTTATCATGCCAACAAAATAAAAGTGTTTGGGGGCTTCAAGCTGGTCTACCAAAAATAAAGGCATTTAGGAAACTGAAAACACTAACTTCAGGCTGCTGGTTAGAGGAAAGCCCTTGTTTTCAGCCTGATGTGGCTCAGCTGTGTTGGTGGCACTGGCTGTTTACAGCCATTTATACTCATATACAGATTTATAAACAGTTTACACAAATATCGCTATAGTTGCACAAAGCAATCTTTATGTTTTCCAGAACCGATGGTATGAGTCACTGAAGGCTGGGGAAGCTGTTGATACAAGAAGTGGAGGAAAACGAACTCTGACTGGAGCAGAGTTTCACGCAGCCCTGAGGAGATGGACCTAGGGCTGTCCAGCCAAGTGTTGGGGTGTCTTTGAGGATCTCTCAGACCAGAGCAGCAGGACAACAACCTCTCCTTGGCTCTTGGGCTCAGAAGCACAACAGAGTTGTGGTACGAATGTCCTGCAGAGGAAGCATTTTTGTTGTGGCTGCTCCCAGTTGGAGGAATTGTCCCAAAGTACTTGCCACCAGTTGAAGGCCATTTGAGTATGGCTAAGACAAAATGGCCACAATAGATATGAAAAGGGGAAGCTTTCCAGTAGCATCATCATCATCCTCTCCCCACATCTGCCCTTCTATCGGTGATGCAGAGGCACAGTTCTCACCACTCTTGATTTTCTCTTCAGTCCTTCTGTTTCTCACCTTGAAAACACCCTCTGCGCTGAGCTTTCTTGTCCCACAAGGGAGACAGGTTGGAGGGTTGCAAGAGGGCTTAGCAAGCTCTTCTACCTCTCTTAAATACCAAGTGATGGGTAAATGAAGTGCCCTTGCAGGTCTAGCCAATGCAGATGTGGGTCCTGTGCAATTAATATGAGAAAAAAAAAAATAATCAGTTACTGCTCTTAGTTTCCATGGCTTTGAAGGTGATCTTTTCCCTTTTCCTCTTCCCCCGGTGAACCTCAGATCGTTATCTCAGTCTTAGGGGATCCATATTGGCAATTTTTGACCTTTTTCACCCACATGCCTTGGTACCCTAACAGGATATAACCCACCTTTGCTCTTGGCATGTGCCTGGAATGACTGGATGGGGGCTGTAGTTCAGTGCCAGGACGGGCAGCTTGCCTGCAGGTGGCACATTATGGTGGGCAGCTATACTGTACTTTTCCTACAAATATACTTTATAGTTGAAGAATGAGAAAGATTTGGGGTAGGTGAAAAAGGGGAAAGCATGAATGGGAAGGAAAGTAGAAGTCACGGAAGCATGAAAGGTGGGGACCTGCCTATGGAGAGGAGGATTATTTTAGTTATTCCCTCCTGATGCTCTGTTGTTCTGGTGAGAAAAGACAAATGGTGATCTCTCTCAGGATGAGAGTCTGGAGAAGAACAGAAAACTCTCAAATGTGTGTGGGCTAGGAGAAAACTTCTCTTTTCCCTTCCCACCATGATGAACGTAAGTACTGGCATAAGCCTGCAAAACCATGCCAGGTGTGCAATAGAGTTTAAAACCTACTGTTAACAACAAAGCAAAACAGTACAATCCAAATGATGCTTGCTGGTGTCCTGTGTCCTGGGCAGGCTTCCAAGCTGGGTGGGAAGTGGGCTGGAAAATTGCCAGGTAAGTACAAAGTGCAGATGTGCCGACATGAACCTCAGTGCTTTACCATGCGGAGAACTTAGTAGAGTCTCAGACAGGTGTATAGAAGGTAGAGTATTTCACCAGCTGCTACAAAATGCTTTGCTCTATGCACGCACACATGTTCACAGGCGGTAACCAAGAGTTTCCTTCCCCTGCAGCTGACCAGATGGGATTGCATTTCAAAGCTCTCCACTTTGTGGCAGGATCCTGAAGCTAATTCCTTCTTCTGGTCCTTCTTCCCAGGTTAACTCCACATTACAGGGGAACCCTTTGCCCTTTCTGACACAGGGAGTCCCCCTTTGTGGTTTTGGTTGCTTTAAAATCTGATTAAGATACTTTGTGGAGGTCAGTTTCTTCAGGTGAAAAGGGCATCACTCTCTATCACGTAGTCTGGCTAAATTGAGCATTTGGGCAAGTCTGTCTGGCTGCTCTCTTGGGGATGTAAAACAGCACCTTTTGTTTTCAAATTGCTTTATATTTTGTGGAATAGCTGCCACCTGTGAGGCTTTAAAATAACATAAAATTTAAATAGTGGCATTTTACATTTAGTTTGTCCAAATGTAAATGTTTAGGCTGTTAGGCAGCAGAGAGTCAGGCTCAGAATGAAACTTTTTACTTACCTGCTATTGAAGAAAGTCCCCTGAGGAAATATAGTCATAATTTAATCTGTCTCTAAAATTTCCACTCTGCCTTTAATCATATTTCTTGCAATATTTTCTCTCTTTTTCTCTTTTCCCCCAAAAGTGTAAGTATGTACTTGGCTTTTTTTTTTTTTTTTTTTCCCAGTTTCTACAGTAGAAAAATTGACAAAAGCCATTGTATTCATATTAATCTATTGCAGGCAAAGAAGACACCCTGTTACTACCTCTAGAAACCAAGTCATGCAAGGTTATCTTATGCATTTAACTGACAGGGTTTCAAACTTCTTGTTACCAGGAGTTGCAGCATTTCAGCCTACTCACTTTCTGGGAATGTCACTTTTTCCTTGTGCTCTGCAAAGTGGGTGAACGCATTTCTATTTATGGAGCAAATTAGAGGTTTGCTTGACTATTGATTAGCTGACTTCAGAATCTACTTTAGGGAGGTAAAATGTGCTATCAGCACTTGAGGTTCAACAATGTCATTAATAAATATTTAGGATTTACCTGATTTTTAAAATAATTTTGTTTGAATATTTAATTAATTACTAAGTTTTTGTTTGTGTCAATTCCTCAGAGAAAATGCTTATGATGCTCAGAAGTGTACAAATAGAGCATTACTGAATTTCTTCTGTCCTTTTTAGCCTTTTACATGCCTGCTTTGTAACTTGAAGCCTTAATTGCCTTTTTTGCCATGTAGCATTTGGGTCATCCTGCATGAAACTGCTTTCCTTTTATTGCCATGTTAGAGGGTATGGGAATGAAAGACAAAAGTAGCCCACTTCAGCACCATAATTCTAATTTTTGCCAGATTTTTCGTATGATGGAAAGTGAATACGTTTCCAGAACATAAACTTGATACTTAGGAAGCAAATACAGTGAGGGGACCGCTGTATGCACATTCTGTGTATGTCCAAACCATTTGGGGATTGAATGAGTCAGTTCATAGCCACTGTGGGATTATTTTTTCATGGTTTTCTGCTCAGATAACCATGCATGAGTAAATGGGAATTGTTAGTGATGTCTGAAAAGATGAGAATTGTTATCCATGTGTCAGTATCTATTTGCACAGGTGTGAATCCGAACCACTTTTGTCATGGGACAAATACTTTACATTTGAAATTACCAAAAGTTTGTTTGTGAGCTTAAGATCTATTAGAACTTACCGGTTCTGTAGATAAAGACAGGATTGTTCCCTAATGAAAATATGGAGATAATTTTTATCTGTAGAAATACACCATAGGGACATGCTTCTGCTTATGTTTATGTGTCATTGGATCTTCACCCTAGAGAAGATACGGTTGTTCATTGTAGCAGTAAACACAACCAGGGCATATATGCAATGTAAAGTGGGAGGGCTGGTTTGGAAAAAATAAGTATTATGGAAATTTTGTCGTTAGTTGAGGAGGTCTATTTTTTTTCAGCCTGAAAATATTAGAAATTAAATTACTACAACAGTGGAGCCTCATTTTACTTACACAGGTGGCTAGGAAGCAGTTGGGTCATGCTTTTGTATGGAGAAGTTAACCTGCTAGAACACGAATTTTTATCACTTCCTTTCCATAAGAGAGATCTGTATCATCAGTGGTCTGTTAGAGATTGCTATCAAAGGACACATGTTAGAGAAGTCATTAGGCTGTTCAAGCTAATATTGGCACTTGGCTATTGCAAGCTTTCTTTTAATTTAGAGAGGCATAATGATAGTTTCACCATGGGCAGAAGAAAATCTGGGCTCTGAACCTTCATTTTGCGTATTTGTATTTATCTCATCCACCTCCTGCTTCTTGTCAAAGGAGAAATGGGTTTGGAAGTTCAGCAGAGATCCAGTGGGTTGAAAAGTTCAAAAACGTTACTTTCAGCACAGCTTCAAGTACCTTTTCTTAGCTATGTTGAATATACAGCCACTGGACCTAAAAGAGATACAGACTACAGCTCCTTCAGTAGTCATTAAACAACAGTTATCTTCACCTCTGCCAATACACAAACCTCTTCCACCAGGATGTCAGATTAAACACTAGGCACACAGAGAGGGGCAGGGTTTTCCGAGTTTTCTAAGCCCACAGACTAAAGTTGTTGCTAAATCTGCTTTATCAAGGAAAAATGTCAGATGCCTGTAAGTCATCTTTAGTACATTAAAGTGCAAGGATGGTGAAAAAGTAAACGAGTGCTTTTTAGATACAAAGTGTGTTTGCATAGCTGTAGAAATCTGGCAAACAGATGGCAACACATTGAATTTCAATGGGAAATCAGATCTGCAAAAGCATTGTTTGTTACCAGATTGCTCTTGAAGAGACTGATTATGATGATTGAGAGCAGTCCCAACGATGAACCCCTTGCTCAGGCTGGCAAGACATTGCTCACGTGAATAGCTGTAATGTTTTCAGTGCACTGGCTTTCTCCCCAGTGCAAGGTAAGCACATGAGCTGGTCCAAACCTTTACTTGTAAATCAATGTGCAGGTCAGCAATATTTTCTCTGAGGAGCGGCAGACGATAAGATTAAGAGTTTAACAGTAATTGCATGCATGTTCTTAACCCATGGCAAAGGAACCGTGGTATGACTGAACAGGCGTTGAACTGTGCTGAGCTATCCTTTGTTGGCCACAAGATAAAAACATGCATGTAAAAAGCTGCCCCAGCCCCTCTGATGCATGGTACATCTTTAACCTTTTCTAAGGCATGAAGAAGCCTTTTTTACAGGAAAATCCCGTCTGCCAAAAGTGGGGGAATTTCAGGAGGGAAAGCACAGAGCCTGGTACAAGAAATAGCTTCAGAGTGGGAGGGTATCTAAGAAGTGTGCCTGTGATCCAAAAATACATCTTGGAACCTGGAGAAATCCTTTCAAGAGCTGTTGGAAAGGAACGGGAGAAAGCCCAAATGGTTCTGAGACATCACAAGACAGAGCAATGCTATTTTCTCAGTACCTGGGACACATGGCTCTGTCTAAAAGTCTTGTCTTGTGTCTTGCCATTGAAGGGCAGAGCACAGCTCAGTCCACTACCACTTGCTTTATCAGTAAAGGCTATGGGGAAATCATGAAAGTTTTCTATGAACAGTGGCTTGCTTTTAAAATTCTTGCTGGTTAAATTTAGGGAAGAACTGAGAATTGCTTCTTCTGTCAGTCTAGCTGAAGTTTAGTTATATCTTTGTGTCAAGTAAATGTTTTGCATGCATTTAAGTATTTCTTAACTCCTTTCAAGGAGTTTTATGTGAAAGGTGTCAGAGAAGAAAAAATCCATCCATGTGATGGGCTTATGCAAGAGTCCCTTAAGTCCTCCCATTCTTTGAGAAATTGTACTTCCATTGGGAAATACTTAGGGCATAAAGAAAGAGAAACTACAAACCACTTGTATAAGAGAAGGAATATTTTAAAACCTCTAAATGCCACCTAGGCCTTGGAGATACTTATTATATAGTGAATTCCCAAAACTCTTGGAGGTTCAAGGAGAAGCATCTGTAGAAAACAAAACTGTTGGTCTGAGATGCCACGGATCTTTTTACAACCCTATATTTTGCATTTCTTCTAGGTTTCATTTTACTTTGTCTTTTGTTTGTTAGGAAGATCTTGGATATTTCTGTCACACCTAAACTCAGTGCTGTTCCAGACATGTCTTACTGCAGGTGATTCATTCTCTGGGGAGCCATGCATTCACTGCTTTGCAGACAGGAGCACTGGGACAGTTCTGCGAAACAGCTGAGGTGCAGCTTCCATAGGCAAATGCACAATAAGGGAGGGGAAGTGAGGAGGAGGTTAACAAATAAAATGTTACTGCCTAAAAGATCTGGAACACCTTAAAATAACACTTTGGAGATAACCTTGGGCCTCCAGCAATCCCTCATATACCTTGCATAGTTCTTTCTCTCAGCTCTTATTTTTGGGACATGACTCCACCCTAGTCCCAAGGATCATCTGAGGATTTGACAAAGCAAAATTATGACAGTTCTGGTCAAGCTGCTTTATGTTCTTGCTAGAATTTGATGACATCACAGGACTTTTACCTTTTAAAAATACAGTACGGATTTTTCCCTGTTTCAGTAAGGTATGTACATTTGTATTCTCCATTCATGCTCCTTACATGAAAGGTATTAATTTCATTAACAGTAATTATTTTCCAGAAAGACCTATATAACTTATTGCTTTTTATCCAACATGGTGTTCTCAAAGGGCAATTGAACAAAAAAGGTCAAATACACAGTAACTGAGATCATAAGGGATGTGTGCAGTCATCTATTCCAACACCCTGCTCAGAGCAAGGCTAGCTTCAGGGTTAGGTCAAATTTCTCCAAGACTGGATATTCCACAGCCTCTCTCACAATTTGTTTCCACACTTAATCTTCCTTATGAATTTTCTCTCTGCATATCTAGTTGGAGTTTCCCTCTTTTTGTACCTTGTCACAGTTGCCTTCTGTCCTGCTGTTGTGCATCTCTAGGAAGAGTCTGGCTGTGTCTTCTCATTAACCCCTCATTAGATGGCTGAACCCAGCAACTAGGTCTATTCCTGGCCAAGCTGAAGAGGACAAATTGTCTCAGCCTTACCTGCCTCACTCATGGTGCTCTAGCCCCAGTCCTGCTGTACTCAGCACTGGTGAGGGCACACCTTGAATGCCTTGAACACCTTGAATATTGTGTTCAGTTTAGGGCCCCTCACACCAAGAAAAATATTGAGGTTCTAGAGCAAATCTAGAGAAGGGCAATGAAGATGGTGAGGAGTCTAGAGCATGAGTCTTAATGACAAGCAGCTGAGGGAAATGGGGTTGTTTAGTCTGGAGAAAGGAGGCTCAGGGGAGGCCTTATCATTCTCTACAACTACCTGAAAGAAGGTTGTAGTGAGGTATGGGTTGGACTCTTCTCCCAAGTAACAGGCAATAGGACAAGAGGAAACAGCCTCACATTGCACCAGGGGAGGTTTAGGATGGATATCAGGAAAAATTTCCTTACAAAAATGTATTATCAAACATTGGAACAGGCTGCTAAGGGAAGTGGATGAATCACCATCCCTGGAGGTATTCAAAAGATGGTTAGATGTGGTGCTTAGGGATGTGGTTTGGTGATGGGTTTGGCAGTGTTAGGTTAATGAATGGACATGATGATCTCAAAGGTCCTTTCCAACTTAGACGATTCTGTGATGCTATGATTCTGTATGAAGGCATAGTCTTATTTCCCCAAATTCAGACATACATAAAATGGAGATAAAAATAGGTCGGATTTTTGCTGACTTTTAATTATGGGAATATATTGTACTTACACTTCAGTGCTAATGTTTTCCACTGAGACCTAATATAACCATTAACACCTGCAATTGTCAGCCTTTATAATCAAACTGCCGGTCAGTATAAGGACTGCAGCCAGTTTTTAAGAGGCGTCAGTTGATTGCCTCACTTGAGTGCAGCAGAAATGAAAGTAAGTCCAGGAGCTGGTACCCATGGCTGTTCCTAGATCCTGCTAATGATAGTGAATCTCATCAATCTCCTGCTGTCAAACATTTCAAATTTGGAAGCCTGAAACTAGGCATGTAATTCCAAAGTTGTGAGCCCTGCAACTACGGACAAGAGTCACTGGTGTAAATACCATCACCACAGCTGACAGTGCTGATTGATGGGATTGCCTTGGATCCAGCTGTCCCCATTAAAAAAGACATTAATAAAGAATATGGGCTGACAAATTGCATACTAATCTAAGCTTCCCAGAAAGTCATCATGTGCACTGTGGGGGAAATTCAGTGTGTTGCAGTAGATCTGAAAATATCTACCTACCTTTCCGTCTCCTGTATCGAGCACCGTACTGGTCTTCTGTATTGCAGCAAATACTTAAATTTGTCTTTCTTCCTGTGTGTTTCCCTGTGCTGTCACAGCTACATCCAAACAGGGACAGAGGGACTGACTGCTGCACTCCTGGACTCACAGCAAAGGATTTCTGGGCAAATCATGTAACAGGCAGAATCCATCTCTGCGGCAAGTATATTTCTGTGGACCGTGTTGCCAAAGCCTGCCTGGAGTTATATAAATGCGATACAAAGTTTTCTGAGCTTGTGTTTTGATCCTCGTTTATCAGCAAAAAAAAGAAATATGAGAAGGACTTTAATACAATAGAAATGTTTTCAATTTTGTAGCTAAAGAAGAAAATTCACATGGGAAGATGCAAGTCAAAATTAATTTAAATCTGATCATGAAAGACTGATGGGGGGCTTCTGGCCAGAAAGGCAGCTCATGGTCTGCCCATTCGTACCATGGCATTCACAGCGGTGGTTCCACGTGAAAGGCATGACAAGGTTCTACCATTTTGTTTTCATGTTCATTTTGACAGAAGTCGCTGGAAATTACCCCCATCGGTCTGCTAGGATTCCTGTGGCTAGCAAAAGCGGGAACAATTCAATATTATAAAGTATTTATAAGTCCCTAAGGCACATTTACAGATGTCCTTGGCAACATCAATTTCCAGCCTGTTAATAGCTTTAAAAGCTAAAAGCAGAACTGTAGACCTTTTCTAGGCACCAAAAAGCAGCAAATGCTGACAGACAAGTAGTGAGTAGGCAGATCCCTCTCTGCCCACCTCTGATAACAATCAAGTCACTGTATTGTGCATTAGCTTCAGGGAATGGATTAGCCCTTTTGGCAGCCCACTATAAAGCACTTTGCAGTAATCTCATTTTGAGATCTCAAAGGCATGAATCATCCAGGTCAAGTTTAAATCGCACTTTGAGGACCAGATCCTTATCTTGTTTACACCACGATGAATAGAGAGCAATTGCATCAGAGCTGATGTTGTTACACAGCCATGTAGGATCAGTATTCAGGGTAATCAGAATTGGTTCCTAAGGGTGAAAAATTGGCATGCTAGTTAAAATTAGATGAGGGAGGAAGTACAGGTTGCTATATATAACAGTAAAGAATCAACTACTTCTAACATGGAACAAGGAGCTTTCTTACAACAAAGGAAAAGAGATGGTCGATTTCAACTAAATATTTAAGGTCCTTACTGCTTAGGTTTCTTCTGAGTTCACTGGACCTCTTCTTATAACCAAATTATAAGCACTTCCCAGGTAGACACGAATATTTGAGCCCACGCATCCTCCCATCTCATAAATCCACGCTCATCTGGTTTGGGATGAGGGCTCTTCTGGCCACTTCTTGTTAGAACATGAAAGAGGTGGCAGGAAAGAAAGGTGGGGGACCGTGATCTGCTGGATGATTTTACCCAACCCATTTGCCACTCTCCACTTGCATCTGAGAGTTCCCAGAAGAGGGCTGATGAGACACTGGGTGTAGGGGGCTCTTCTTGGGGCTGTATTGGCCTCGTAGGCAGTGTCTTTTGCATTTTCCCTGTTTGATTAATTCTGAGCCTGCGGATTGCGGTGTGAATATGCTGCAGGCAGCATCCTCTGAAGAAGCCATATATTTTTCAGCTTTGTGTGATGTAAAGAATATAGCACTGAGCTGTTTTTCAGTCATTAATATCTCAGGGTGAAAGACATGAATACTTTAGCCGCCTCAAACCTACTCTCATTAATATCTGGCAGGGTAGAAGTTTGTACATTTTTGAGGCAACTGACCCCGCAGCCTCTCTCCTTTACCATCCCAACCTTTTAATTTAAATTGCTTGCATTTTTCTCATTTCTAGGTTCCTGGTGAGCAGAGCAGATTTATTCCACCAGAGGAGAGAGCAAAGTACTAATGCAAGAATTGGCTGAAGAGTTGCATGCGGCTTTTCCTCTGCAAACGGATCACTCAACCGGTCCACCCTTTTCTGAAGGTCTGCTTTGGAAATAATGTGCTTAAAAACTACCTGGATCTCAAGAGCTCCAAATGCAGAGGATGTAAACATTGTTCAGAAATCTGAAATGGAACAAGATGCTGCTCTGCCCAGTGACCTGGAGTAAAAGCAGTGTGGCTCAGAGTCTGCAGGGGTCAGATAGTCCATGCACTGCCTTGCAGCAAGCTCAGCTCTTACTAGACTGTTACTAACAAATATGAATCTCCCCTGTTCTTAAATAATCTCCTGTGGGTGAGATTCTGCCACCTCCTGAAGCAAACTGTTCTGGTATCCACTTGTCCTCAGTTGCCTATAAATATGTAATGCCCCTGACAAGTTTTACGGGTCTAAACCTAGGATCCCCTGCTTGGTTTTTCTGTTGTGATAACGATGGCTTTAATCTGCGCTGGAACACTAATTTTTGAAGGCTTACAGGGAGAAGACTTGCTCTTGCAAAGATGAGCTCTTGCTTCAGAAGTCAAATATATTCTCTGACTTTGAAAGCGAAATGAAGAGGGTCCCCCAGTGATTCTGAGTTCAAAATATTTGCAAGGCAACCTTATGGAAGCTGTCATTTCTGCAGCTTTCAGTCAAGCTCAGTCTTCTAGGGTTGTTAGGCATCTGGCTACACGATGGGAAGTCTGTCAGCCTTGTGAAATCCATCTTCTAGGCTCTGCCACAGGCAGTCAGGAAAGGTGATGGAAGGGCAGGCACCTTTCCCTTGGAAAGCTAAATTAAAGCAGTGTGTCCCTGCTAAATATGCAAATTATTGAATTGACATATTCATGTGGGTGGAAAATAAAGTCTAGTTAAGAATTGCTTACTAAATTTTTAGAAAACTACTTTCTCACCATGTGTTTATCAAACACCCCTCAGATAGTCTGAGAGATAGTCTTGCATGGATTTGCTGGATCACAGTGCAGATGCAAAATTCCTTTACATCATTCTACAAGATCATTTCTGTTTGTGTTTTCTTGTAGCAATCTCTATGCAGACTACCTCCTCAGCTTGAAAGACTGCCAGACAAGAACCTTTCTGCATGTGGTTTTTGTAGCAAGTGATCTAATCAATGAAGGGAAAATACTGAACTTTGCATGTGTGTGCAGTTTTGTGATAGCGTGTCCCTTATTGCCTGCGGCATGGTCAGCTTTCATTATGATTAACGCTGCACTGCCAGTGGAGCAAACTGCCTGCATACAGACATTTAGGGGAACAGCTCATTGAGTGGGTTTGCAGCTCTTGGGTTCACTTTCCAAGAACATCAAAGCAGCAGTTATGCCTTTTTAGTTTGTCTGTTTTGCAGCCAGAACACCAATATTTACGATTCAGCACATTCTTTGATCCTTCTGTTAATGTCTTCATACAGGCTGACAATGTTTTTGCAAAAGTCAAAAAGAGACCTAGCTACAGCAAGAGCTTTTGCCTGTGGAAATAAATACTGCTGCTACCCAGCTGCCATTCAAGCCCAGGGTTAGGAGGAGCATTTGCAGAAAAATGCACGCTGAATGCAAGAGCGCTTTCTTCGCTGCTTACACTTTGTTCTCTCTCACAACACTTGGAATTTAAGCACTTCAATCAGTGACCAGGTTCTTCTTTGTTTTGCTGCTGGAAAATGTCATCTCCCCCAGAAGCCTACAATATCTACAAAACCACAAGTGGTTTCTTTACAAAAAAAAAAAAAAGAAAAATAGGAGGCCAAGCTATTCCTGTCTGATGCTTAGGCAAGAGAAAGCGCAAACAAATGCTGCTAAATTACATAAAATGAATTGGATGAGAAGGTAGGATATGTCTTAGCAGAGTGCAGACAACTCAAGACGGGGACAGGACTCTCTTTATTATGCAATTGTTACAAGATGTTCCCTCTTGACAGCAATGGGAAGGGGCAGAGATGCAGCTGTCGGACATGGTTTCCTTCATCCTCACTACCTTCGTCACCATCACAAGAAAATATGCCAGAAAAATATACACATACACAAGTCCTTCAGCAAATTAAATCTATTTGTGATTGGGTTCATTTATTTAAGACCTCTTTTGAGTAATTCAACCCCTTTCTGGACCTTAGTGAGGGTGTCTACTTCAGCATCTCACATAGCATCAGCAAGGACTACCTGGGTGACGGTTTTTGGCTATTCATACATTCATACAAAAGCTTGATGAAACAGAGAAGCAAAAGGAGCAGAAGAAAATACTGGGAAGGTGAGAACAAGAGAAGGTAAGAAGAATAGGTATAGGTGGACCATGAAGGTGCTTGAAAAAACTTGGGGTAGACTTCAGGCCTGTGGTTAAATCCCTTACATATGGATGTCTCTATATGAACTAGGTGTTTAAAAGCTTGTTAGAGTTAATGGAGGTGAGAGGGCTGTGCAGCTGACTAGACACAGGTATTGAGGGAAAGCATTTGCCCTGGAGCTTCTCTGCAATAGCAAGGCACGTAGGTCTCAGTCTGTGCCGTCTCACTTGTTAGTTGAATTCTTGCCATGGATCTCCTCATTCTCCTTTTCCTCCTCTTCTCATTCTCAGTTTTCATTTCTTACAGTTTACCAAGTACATATCTGAAATGGATTGGAGGCCTACAAAGATAACTATCATCAGTTGACTATATAGTCACATAACCACCCTTTAAAAGTTTGCAGACTATGTGTCTTCTAGTTACAGTTTGTGAGTCACATTGTGGGGCAAAGAAGTTTTCCTTGCACCGTACTCTACCTTCAATGAAACATTTTGGTTTTTGCCAGCCTGTTTGCCTATTTACTTGTATCTGAGCATGTACGCTGGTATTTTGCAACAGTCTGAAAATAACCTTTCTATACGAACTGTAATGGGAAATCCTTCTGTATGTTTATGTTGTGGAGAATGGATCCACTTTGTACCTAAAACTATGCTTATATTAGGTGAATACCAGAAACACAGTGGTATGGAGTCCTTAAAGATACATCCCTCACCAGGAAACACTCTCAAAGTAATTGCAACAGCCTTTTACATATCCTGGGATACGTAAAAGACTGTTTCCTCTCTGTCTTCTCTAAGCTAAAGAATTGCATTTCTTTCAACTGCCCTTCACAAGGCATGTTTCTTTGGGCTATGATTATCCTTGTTGCTCTCTTATTGACATGCTGATAGCTCCTGTCTTTATTTAATTACAGTATTCTGGAAGAGAGGCAGGATTCCTGCTAAGGTCATGCCAGATCTGGAAGAAAGGTGAGGATTACTTCACATCTTGCATAAAGTGTACCAGTTTCTACATGCCAGAAGGAGGTAGATACAGTGCAGCTGTGTGGCACTGAAAAACATGTTCAATTTGCAAGTCTGACCCTCTTCTCCAAAACTTAATATTTCTCAAGTCAAGTCCTTTCCCATCTTCTATTTGTGCAGCTGATTATTCCTACCTTTTCACCTGCCTGTGCTGAATTGCATCCTATTTATTTCAGACTGCTCCTCCAGCTAATCAAGGTATTTCTTTCCTTTTAATTCTACATCCAGAGAACTCGCAACTCATGTTAAATTTCAGATTGTGTACGAACTTTAAATTTCAGATTGTGCATAAAGAGCACTCCCCACTCTCATATGAGTCATTAATGGAAATACTGAGAAATGCCAGAAGCAAGCTGGATTTTTGCAGAAAGCCACAGGACATCCTACTAGTTTGACAGTGAACACTGATAATTTTTGGCATAAAGTTTTCAGGCAATTGTATATAGCTTATAACATTTTCAGCTAGGGCAGTCATTTAGAAAACACGGTATAAGTACCTCCAGTAGAGTATTCAAGCTACTTTAAAAACCTTGCTGTTAGATAGCAAAATGCCTCCTTTCTAACTGAGTGCTGTCCAGCAGAGAGTCAGGGACTTTTCAATGTTACTGGCAGTAGTGACTTAGGAAACTAAGCCTGGGAACCCCTGATCTACAGGACATTCCTCTAGCTGGTTTGAAGAAATGTCAGACGAGTAGTCTTTTCATGGCATTTTAAGTAAAAGTACAGCACATCACAGCCATTTCCTTCAAGTGTTTTGGATCCATTGTAGAATAAAGTGCATTGTTCAACATCAGTTTTTCTTGAGAAACTCATATTGCTGTCACTGGCTTTTTAGAGGCTTGTAAATTAGTATTTTTGTCGCAGTTTTTCAAGGAGTGTTGGAGGTAGGCTGACTAGGCTATGATTTTCACAAATCAGCCTTCTTAGTCCAGTCTTTTTTTCTTTTTCTCCTTCTCCTTCTTTTTCTTTTTCTTTTAATAGATGTGCAACATGTTTTTTTTCTGTTTTCACCTTCCCTCCATAATTCCCAAAGCCAATATTTGTCAACTGCCTGAGACTGCATGACTCGATACCCTATACATGTCAGTTTGAGCTCCACTGGGTCAGTCTGGGCCAGGAAATGGATTTTATAGAAGTGTAGTAAAATTTTGGTTGCAAGTAACTTCTGGAGGCCATTTATTGCAGTCCCTGCTCACAGGGCCAACTTGAACTTATCTAAGCATTTTCTGCCTTTTTTTTCCTTTCTTTTTTTTCTCTCCTAATCAAGCTTAAGCTCTCTCATTTTTATAACTAAGGTTAATTGTTGTAGCCATTTTATTACTATTAAACTCCAGAGAAGACTAAACAAAACAGAAGATAACACCAGAAAGCTATTTATTAGCCTTCTAGTCTCACAGACTGATGAACCAGGTCCTTTTATCTTCTTCTGAGAAATGTGTTCTTTGAATACTTCCATATTTCCCTGTTTCTGTCCATATATTTTTCAAATTAAAGAACAAACTACTTTTTGGTCATCTTGCCTCTACGTAACCCAGTAACTACCTCACACTCCTGAATAACTTGAATTAGCAAAATAGTCTTTTCATGACATTCCAAGAGTAAAAGTATTTAGAAGTACAACTGAACTATTCAAAATCCTATTCTGCACAGCAGTGGTTCCTATTTCACTCCATATTTGTTCCTCAAAGAAACAATTACTAAACAGCTCGCATTCTTTTCAGTGCAAAAATAGCTGCTCTTTTCCTTACATACCACATCAGGAACCTTACTGTATGTTACTACCAATTTTGCCCTTTCTACATTGTTGCTCAATGTAGTCCTCAAAAATGTCTAACGAATGTACCTCTGAAAGTCTGATCATAAAACTCAAGCCACTTTTCACTGGAGTAACTTTAGAACTAGACATACACTCCAAAATTTATCTAAATTTGTTTTTGTTGCACTGCTAGCTCTCAGTCTGTTTATATAGGATATTGAGGTCATTTTCCCAGAAATGAAAAAAATGAAAAACCCTGCTCCTGTCTTTCATCTGACAAGAGTTGTTTCCAGGCCTATCACCTTTTGACAGAGACGGTTGAATAACAAATCTTATTTGTATTAACCTCTTTAATATGATAGAAAAGTGTGCTACAGTGTAAACTTTGGAAGATCTTCAGGTTTGATCTCTTTCAGAAAGAAATCAATCTAATTTCTAATGATTTGATTTTGGATGAGGTCTACAGACATTAACTTTATTAATAAAACGTGTTATCACCGGCATTGATTTTTCCCTGGGAAAGAAGGCTGGCACACACTTTGAACTGCTCTGGGTGTCTTCTGGGAATGGCACAACTCTGACCTTATAGCAGCCGATATGCACACCTGTAGCAGTTATCACTGCTGCTGGCATGGAAGCAGAATAAACTACCGTGAGCACCTGGCAAAAGTTTCAGAGCTGGATTTTAAAAGCATTTAGGTATCTAAGTGTTTGTGCAAATGCTATTATTTATTTGGTTGTTGCTTCTGAAGCCCAAAGAATATGTCTTCAGTAATAAATGTGATGTTCAAGTCTGGAATAAACTAGTATGCAAAGATAATAATTTGAGTCCTGAAAGCAGTAGAGACATGTTAGAATTGCATCATATTGGACTAATTAATACTTCTTCTTGGCAAAGCAGTTGCCTTGGAATGGGCTTTGTTGACAGGCTTGGGTCTACTGAGAATGTAGACGGTTCGTTGAGTGCTGGGCTGAGTGCTCTGCTGTACTGCCCAATGTGAATTCCTTGAGCCAGCAGGATCAACTCATGGTCACACGTGCTTCAGCTTTGGAGAGATTGAGACTTACAATTTAGCTCTTGAAGAAACTTCCTGGTTGCTTTCTACTTTTGTCAAGTGAGGTTTATCTCATGTCTAATAGCTTCTTTAAAAAGTACTTCTTCTTTGGAAGTGTTATTAAAAAGAATCTGACTAAGGACTTCATACACTTTTGAAATATTGAATGTTTGTTAAATACATAAAAAGAACACCAGCTGTTAAGGAGATGGGCATGTTAGTGTGCATCAAATATCTCTTACTGGAATACAGTTGTGTGTTCAGAAGTATATTTTCACGTCTCACAGAAAAACACAATGGCTTTTTCAGTTAAACAAAACACTTTCTGTTACATGGGCATTCAAAGTAATTTACCTGTACATCTGTAAAGCGAATGCAATAAATACATTTGTCTTGTATTTGGATTCAGCTCTACAGAATCATTTTCTATTTTCAGCTAAGTGAAAATATGAAGGATGACTGAAAAGGAATGTTGCAATATTGAATTTCTGAATTCATTCAGTTCAATTTTCTAAGGGAAAATGTTGAGACATCAGTACACAACTTCATGCCTCAGAGTGCCATCTAGTCATCTATAAAATCATGTTTTTTTCATGTAAGAGGTGAAAGTGCAGCTACATCGAGACCCTAGTAATTATTCAGAAAACTATTTTTTTTCCTTTCATTTCTTCTTTTTCCTTCCTCCTTCCTTCTTCCTTCACCATCTTCCTCTTTTATGGCTTTTCCTCTCTCATCTCTTCTTTTTTCCTAAAACAGAAAATAAGCAAGAATCTGTCAATTGCCAGTAAAGCATGGAATAAAGGAAAGGAAAATCACAGAAAATGTCATTTTTAAATGGTCATGTATATCAAATACCAACAGGGAAGACTTCTGCTAGGGAATGACACCCCAGAGACAGGAGAGTGAGGGGGTGGCTTTAAAGCACTTTATATGTGAAACACATGCACAAAATGCTGCATGGATTTGAACAACTAAAAGCTCATGTATTTGTTCTATATCGCATGGGTGTTTTTTTCCCTACTTACTCACTACTTCCTAGCAGTCAAAGGTGACAATTTTTTCACTATGAGACTTCAGCTACTCTGATTTCAAATGTTAGTACAAGCATCAAAGAAAGTTGCATGAACAAAAATGTCTTAAACCACTAAACCCCAACATTTCATTAGTGTCTAAGAAAGCTCAATTACATACATCCATAGCTAAGTGGTCATATCTAACTGCACAATCACAATCATGCTTTTGCAATGGGCACTCAAGGCAACTGTGTATGTAAATGACATCAAATATTTTACTCAAAGCTCTGCAAATTGTGTCAAATGATTGCAGGTCATCCCCACAATTTATGAGAATATGGTTTATTTTGGAAAAAGTAACTGTAACAGTTTTAAGTCTTGAGGAACCCTGTTGGAATGCCATGCTCTCATCAAATGTGTAATTAGAAAAATCAAGGTTGACTCTTTGCCCAAACATTTTATGAACTATATTGTGGCTATGGCAAAAAAAGTATTGGCTCCACCAGATATCTCCACTAAGAGGAAAGTGGGCCAATTTCTGCAGCTGAAGAAGCCTTTAAAAAATCCTTTTAAAAATGAGACTCAGTTCTTCAGCTACAAAATATGAACAACACCCCCTGATTTTGAAGAGTGCTGCACATATTCTGCAGTCAGAGAAGAAAGTGCTATGATTAAAATAAAAAGAATTTATTTTTTTTTTTATCTAATAGAACTAGAACACCAATTGGTGCCCATGTGTGGGAGTACAATGATGCAAACATTTGAACTATTCAACTAACTATTCAATCTAACTTTTAATTCATTTCAGTATTCATGTATTCAGATTCAGTATTTCAGTTTTCGGCTTTATACCTTATGCCATACCTCGTCTCAGGTTTCATCCGCCTGATAATGAAGTCTTGGTGGAAGAGAAATTAGCTTTGTGATTGCATCTTGTGCTTTGCAAAACATAGTGGTTTTGTGCCTTAGAGTAAGGTGAAGGTGCACAATATCAGCACAAGGATTTCCAAATTTTTCTTTAAGAAAATCTTGTCTGTTTCCAGAAGTCATAGGTTAGTTATAGAATATGATTTCTGATCTATGTGTAATGTTTCCTGTTTTCAAATGTCCATGTAGTTGCAATGTAGATTGTGTATGTTACTGTTTAGGGAATATACCCATCCCTATTTAACAAAGAATGGACAGCTCATGCCTTTTTTCTCCCTCAGAATTACCAGACTTTTAACTATTGTTTTGATTTGAATGTTAGTCCTAAAGCTTTTTCCTGGCCAAGATTCTCCTGAGTTTCAAATCTGTCATTGGATACTGAGATACTTTTTAGGTATCTGTGGAAGAAACTTATCTTTTGAATGGCTTGTCAAGAGCCAGCTCTGCTTGCTGGCACTAGTGACAGCCTTGATGAGTGCTAAGAGCTTCACATGCTATATAAAAGCACTGGAGAAAATTGGCAGACTTGGAAGACATAGTTATGTACAATGGAAATCAAAAAGATTTTTGATTTAAAAACCAAAACAACTATATTGGAATAAGTGCATGAATGCATTTTAAGATAATATTTTGATAAATGTTCTTAAATATGTAGTTGTTTGTTCTACAATATAAAAAATAGACTCATTTGGAAACATTAATATAGGTCATTAAAAATGAGATGCTGAAAGATGTCCCCAGTCAGATAAATTTATCAGGCAATAAAGTGTCCATCTGCTGTGTTGCCTAGGTTCAATAACATGCCCTCCTCTTGTCTAGGTAAGTTCTTATTTACGAATAGCAGTTACCTTTTAAATTAATGAGTTTTGTCTCTATCAGAAGCTATCAAATTTAAACAAATCCTCGTTAATGACTAAAGCACAAAGCTTTCCACTTAGCAAAGTGTAACACCAACTTGGAAAGAAATGTACACCAGAAAAAAGTTAAATGTAGCAGGAACAAGCTCAGGTATTTCTGAATCACAGAACATTTTGTATCAGGGTGGTTTTAAAAAGCACCAGTATCAGTTAAGTGCCTCAGTCCTGATGTCATTTGTCTCCTCAGCAATGTGGCCTGCTATAGACATTTGCTTTTTACGTTTGCTTTTTGTTAAGAGGTTGCCTCCAGTTCGAGGTCTTGCCCTTATCTTCAAGAGGCTCCAGGCAGGATTCACCGGACCAGATGTAGACTCCTACATCTGAGTGAGTCATCGCAGGCCCACTGTACTGTCAGTGAAGAGAAATAGGTGCTTGATGGCAGAAATCTTCTCATCCTGAGGTCAATGCCTAAAATAGTCCAGACAAATCTTACCCAGCAGTACTTAATTCTTTCTATATTTGGACTATATTTGGGAGGTTGAATTCCACCCACGCACAACTGAACTCTCTGCAGCAAATGGAAAAGTGGTCTGCTGACTCTAATCACCAGCTGGATTATTACAGTGGACTCTCTACTGCAAATATTTCTCCTGCTGGGACTGACTGAGGGAACAGAGAAACGACAAACGTTACAAGACCTAATGAATGTTGGAGGAGGTGCTGGCTACAGGGACAACTGGATGTGAAAGTGCACAGGACATGGCAACTTAGCAGGAGATATGAGCCCAACTGCTCGTCCCAATTTGGTAATCTGCTTTATTTGAGTATTATCTGAGTGTGTCACTTCTGCTCAAAGTAAAGACTATATTTCACAAGTCAGTGACATCAACTTCCTACTTCTCTTCTGGGAGAAATTAAAATATTTCATATTAAACCAGTGCATACGTTGTTCCTGGTTGTCTCTGAGATCACTTAGTACTCCATATGAACAGAAAATAAATGCTTTGGACATTACAACTACTGCATTTTACAGTGAAAAGTCCTACTGGGGAGTGAGTGTTTTCAAATTAAGACTCTTGCTTTTAGAATTTGGATCTCTATTACACAGTTTAGCAGAGAATGTTTTCTGACTTCTGTGTCAATGAAAACGTACTTACTGATTATTTTTCTCTGTACAGCCTGCTATCACTTGTCAAAAAGAGATGGATGTTTCTAGGTCTCCTCAGAGGAATTTTGAAAGCTAGTACATAGGGAATTTCTTTTCTTCCCTTCCCTAAACAGCTTCTGGATACAGAATAGGATACTGCTATTCTTTCCACATGAGCTACGGGTCTTTTCAAAAGTATGCTCTGTTTATGAAAAAGTGTCTGTCAGTCTAATAATTAGACAGATAACAGCTTTCATTCAGTGGATCAGAAATAATGTACTGATTATCTAATAGTGTATTGTTTTGCAGCCTGATACGAGATGCTGTAGTTGACTCCAACCTTTCTGATTTCTTTCATTATCATTAACATAGTTTTCTGGATTCCTTTTATAGTAATTGGTGCTTATGATTTATTACCATTGTTTATTGCCAATTCTAGGAATTTCACGTCTTTTTACCGTTGCACCAGTTTACTTGGCTTTGGATGAATGATACTCTCTAGAAGTAGATCGTTAACTGCTTATAATAAGTTTTTCCATGTAATGTTTAACCAATGGTCTTCTGATTCAAGCTTGCAACATGGGAATTAATTCCAGAGGTTAAATAAGTTACTTTGATGAGAAGCTAGTAAAGGGGAGGGGAGACCTGAAATATTTTGAGGCTACAGTGATTTCACTGAGACAACTGCATGTGATCTATCAATGCTGCCCGTGACAGCTGGTCAAATGCAGGCTTACCTCACAGGGAACTGACTACCTCATTGGACTCACTAGCTAGAGTCAATATTGATTACAGCAAAAATGTAAACACCATAATACCTATATTTGGGTACTCATGTTCAGATATCTAAAACCTGAATTGTCTTCCTTGAGCAGATCAAATGGTAGTGAAGACTTTGAAGCCCATTGGGTCATGGTCTGAAACTAATTTTTTTCTTTTTCTCTCTTTACTCCACCCCACTGAGAATACCTGTGACTTTGAATTTATGAAGAGGCTTGTTCTGAAATTACTATTTCAAGAATGTGGTGGTATGAAGATACCATCTTTTACAAACTTGAAGGACATGTCTTTTCATCAACCTTCACAGAAGATGGTCCTGTAATTGTGGAAGTGGTGCCTTTAGAAAAAGAAAGTAAAATACAATGTGATATAAATCTACTTTGCTACACCTAGAGTGTTTGATAACAATGTTGTTTCCATGTAGTATCTTGTGTTTCCAAGAAAGATATAGAATCATAGAATCATAGAATGGTTAGAGTTGGAAGGGACCTCAAAGATCATCAAGTTCCAACCCCCCTGCCATGGGCAGGGACANTGCTGCTCACACTTCTTTTGATGCAACCCTTATTAACTTCTTTCAAGCCTCCCAGTCTCTTCTGTGGGAGGTGTGGGTTGGTAGAGCTGCAGAAATACTGAAAAAATACTTCTGTGGAACAGCCTTCAGTAGGACATTAATTCGCTTTGCCAATGGCTGGCTGGAGAGAGTGAAGTCTGGGACATGATCTGGGTCAAAAAGAGGATTTTACTCCAGGTTCTCCAACCTATATTTCCCCCACAGACAATTGCAAACACTGTTTAATATTGCAGTATATGGAAGGCAAGATGCACAAGTAGCAGTTCAGGATTCTAGGAGTTTGATTCTGAGTACTGGTAACTAACAGAATCATAGAGTTGTCAGAGTTGGAAGGGACCTCCAGAGATCCGCTAGTTCAAATCCCCTGCTAAAGCATGATCAGCCTCGACAATTCTTACTGGTATGGGATGGATATTTTTCACTTGTTACAGGTAGGAATATATGACAACCAAAATATTCTATAAAAATGTGATTACAAGTTTCAGAAAACGCTACTCCCTCACAAATGACAGGTGCTCAATCTGGAAGATGAACTTCAAGGAGGATTTATAAAAGTGTAGATATCTATGTTAGGCTAGTTCCATATTTGAACTCAAAAGCAACGTCTTATGAATTGTTTTAGAGGAAAATCTAACACAAAATGAGATTAATTGTGAATATATTCCTCTAGATAAACAGCTACCACCTTTTCTAATTAACCTCTTATTAATCCTGTCTATGGTACAACAGAGATACTATAGGCCTGTGACTGACTCCCAGGTATGTTTGGAGAAGCCCGTGCAGCTGCCAAACATGAAATATGTTTTCCAAACATGGAAAACTCCTTCTCTTAGTGAACAATGAAAGCACACTTATGGAAGGATGCCCTAGTAGGTGAAACCCAAATAGCACTTGTAATGCTGGAGAGTGGTATAGGTATTGCATCTCAGCTCTCAAACCAGACATGTCACATGTCACTCTTGTATTGTTCAAACCCTTAAGTTAGAGGTATTTTTAACTCCTTCATTTATAAACTTTCCCCTGTGCTTTGGCTGTACTGGCAGGAAAATCCAGAGAGTGACGTGTCAGGCTAAATGGCTGTTATCAGATATTCCCACAGAGATTCAAAAATAGCTGGTGAACATGTCTGGTAATTACCATAGTTAATCTCTGGATGGTTCCTGGTCCTTCTGCTGAGCTGCTCTGCTCATTCTTCAATGCTCATGCTTCCTTGGAGACTTGAATCCGTACCTTCTCATCCACCTCCTTCTTCCACACTGGCAAAGACGAAAGTTGCAGCATCATGCTGATAGACTGCAAACATCAGATTGGATTGTAACATGTCAGAAATTCAAAACCTATGGACAGTAGTTCAGCTGCCATTCCTGTTAGTATGAAGTGATAAATTTTAATTTCAATATACATTAATTTGTAATAACTGCAGGAACTCTTTTTAAAATATATACTGGCAAACATTTTTCCTTGCTGCTTTCCAGAAGAAATGTTACAGTTTCTTTTGACCATCTCTGCTGAGGGGAAGGTACTTAGCTAGATTAAACACATGGACTTAATATTTGACAATCTCATCTAAATCTTATACAAGCCATAAACATTAAAAGCATGGTTTAAGCAGATTTGAAGCTATGGTATCCAGAGTATCTCAGCTGCTGCCAAACCTGTCTGGTTGTAGTGCTCTCAAGAAACCCATATTTCTGCTTGTGTGCATGGCCAGAACAGATCTACCTGACCCTGTTTCACTGTTGTTCAAGGCAGGGACCCACAGAACTACCCAAAAAGCTGCTGGGCAGGCCTAGATGCTTGACGAGCTCCAGCCACTTAAAAGTACTGCTCTACCCTGGCTAACCATACTTCCTAAGAAGCAAACTTTGTTTGTCTAGGTGGATTTTTTTTGTAGTTAATACAGCTATGAGGCTTCCTCTGTCAAGCTTATTCTAAGTTGATATTTTTGCCCAACAGATCTCTGCAACACTGTGATTCTCTTCACTTGTTCCCAGAGTAGCCTGATCAGCCACACACAGAAGAGAGTTCTTTATGGAGACTAGTTGGAACAGCTGGCACCATTGCACTATTGCACTGTTGTCCTCGGACACATGGACAATGATGACATCCCTCTTGGATAAAAATGCCTAGTCCTTAGAGCAAACCAAGCAATGAGAACTCCTTTCTACTTTTTCCCAAAAGAAGTTCCTAGACTTGCCAGGGTAAGACCAACATTTAGATAGAAGAAGGGCCATTGTACCCAAAGTACTCAACTGTCTTTGGAATTTGACTTGCATACATTTTTGGTCTATTATTCACTCTTATGAGCAAACCATTTTGGGTTGATGGGCATTTTGAATACTGTTTTAGAACATCTCATCTCATCTCTTCTGCATACGACTTGGAGTTCAGCTACCCTACTCCATGCTCAATTCTTTTTTCTGGAGCTTCTCTTATGGGTGCCTTACCCAATTATTTGGCCTAATTTCCAGCAAAATTAGTGGTGTATAAGATTGTCAACATTTTGTGTATAGGAAAGAAAGTTGCATTCACAAAGTTTATTTGTGAAGACATGGAATGGCTTAATCTGCTCAGATAAAACTTCCAAGTTTCTTGCCTAACAGAAGTTGGGTGGGTTGTTTTTTTTTTTAATTTCAATGAACCCACAAACTTCTGTCAGCTGCATCTCTTCTTATTGCTGAACTTCAATCAAACACATTCTGAGTGTCCAACAATTAAAGCATTAAGTTGAGCTTAATGTCTAATTGGAGGGAATTTTCTCAGCAAGTACAAAGGGGCACTGTCTGCTGCTTTCAGTCATGTTAGCTTTCAGTAATAGAGACAGGTAAACTAATCCTTTCTTTCCAGCCAGACTACCCTGAAAATAGGCCAGGTCCCACTGGGAACAAAAGATGCTCCTAGAAAAGTCTGTAATTAGACAACTTCAACTGCTCTGCACAAATACCTCATTAAAGTTCCACTATGATCAAGTCTGCTGATGCATAAGACAGACATAAACATCTCAACTGAAAGCAGTATTTTCCTTGATTCATTCTCTGAAGCAAATATTGCCGAGACTGTTTATCTCCTTCATTCAAGCAAATAGCTGTTTTCCTTCACTGGTAACCCAATCAAATGTGTATTGTAGCTGACAGAATATTTTCCAATAATTTGGAAAGATCTGATAATTTGAACAAGGTGCTGAGAAAAGCTAATGCAGGGCCTGCAGAATAAACTCCTAGTAGCACTTTGTTCATTCATCTCAGATGGAGGTATAATCTGCAGCTGTGCTTGGTCACTGATGTGGAATGAATTCCAGCTAGATTTTTGTTCAGAATTTAGATCTGCTCTCTGATGTTAGGTCTGATACTTCAGAAAGCAAGATTGGAATGAATGTCTGATTCAGGATTAAGCATGTTCTCCTATAAGAATATGCATGAGAAGCAAGCATGGTAATTTTCCTTATTTTTTCTAATTTATTCATGGAGTTCTGCATTGTCTGCCTTTTTGCAATATAGACATCGGCAAGCGAAACTTAAATTACCTCTTCTGATCTACAGATTACAGTAATTAAGACAAAGAATTTTGAGTGCACTAAGATCTTAATCTTTGACAACAATTCTTTATTTTGCATAAAGCCCCACCCGCTGAACCCAGTTTTCTGCTGGACATGAGCACAAGGTAGCCGTGGTTAGATTGCTGCTTCTGTGTGATTCACTGTTAGATTGAGAAATCAGTTTTCTGCTTTTCAGAGTGATGGTGTCCACTCCTGACAGTACCTTGTAACTAGGTTGTGTGTCTCAGCTGACAAAGTGAAGCAGAACAGTGATGTCTCTCCCTGCCCTTTGGCTAAAGAAGTAGCAATGCTACAGAAAGTTTGTTTTTTAAAAGAAAAGTCCTTGGAGAATAATGACAGTTAAGTGGAATGTAGATTGCAGGGTGTAACTGCTACAATACCTCTTTGGAGAGAACCTGAACCTTATTAAAATGAATTGGGAAAAGACAGGAGGGAAAGGTGGGGACTGAAGCTGAAAAAAACTGAAGGTTTATTTTAAGATATTCACAGAGAAAAGATATGATTGCAATGTCAGTTAAAATAATCAAAAGAGATTTAAAGAGAAGAGATGAGTCTGCAGCTGAAGAGGAGAAACAAGGAAGCTTGTGAGGCTTTATTTTGCATAGAAAATAATTCCATGTTTTATTTTTAATACAGTTATTTCTACACTGTTTTCAGGGATTTACCGAAGAGTTTTGATGTTCAAGGCTTGTTTTGAAGCTCTCCAAGCTGCAGTTTGCTGTTACAGATCCTGGGGACTGACAGATGCTCTGATCCTTCTTGGTTCAGTGCCAAGAGTGGCAGCAGGTAGTGAACTACACTGTGCACTGCCAGCCCATATGGCATGTCCACACATTAATTAGTTCTCAAGAGTTAGTCCTCCTGAGCCCACCCATTTGTTGCTTCATTGACTACTGCCTCGTCTCATTAATCAATACTCACTTCTGCAAACTCCCGGTAAATCTGGTTGGTAGACCCATAGCAAGTAAACCTAGAAATGTGGCTTTTTGTAATATTGAAATTCAAAACTTAAAGGTCTGCAAAGCAAGGATGGCTTCCTAACTTTTGCAGTTAGCACACTGGAGACTGAACTGCTGGCTTAGAAAATGATCATGCAGCATCAGTGTATGGAAACCTGAAAACTGACAGAGATGTGGGTCTCTCCTCCCAGACATATTCTCTCTCTCCATCCTCACTGGTCTTAGCTGGCTCAGACTGAGTTCCTGCCATAGCATCTCAATCTGACATTTGGGAGCATGTTCCTCTTCTCCAGCAAGGCTTTGGGAAGAGAGGAGGAGTAACCGGTAATTCCACTCCAGACAAGTAGATTTATCACCTCCTTTTCAGTGATTTTCTACTTTAAATGTATCCAAGCAGAATGCAATTCCCATTATCTGCCTTAAAAACACCTGCCAGATGTCTTCCAGGTATTCTGTGCCTATGTTTTGCTCAGCAATTATTTCAAGACACACTCGTATTCCTTGGGACTTTCATGCACCAAGGTCATCCTTTGCTTTTCACATCAAACTTTCAGCCTAACATGTCCTTGCCCTTTTCAAATCCCTGGGAAGCTCTCTCCTTATCTCATGTTTTGTTGTAAGTTTCTAAATAAACCATTCTTTGGCTTGCAACCATTGATCCTACCTGCTAGACACTTAATTTTGTTTTACTGAACTAGATTGCTATTGTTTGCCAGCAGGAGCTTGGTCAAGTCTTGGACACACAGTTTATATACACTAATAAATAAACAGATGAGATAATAAGCAAATAAAGAATATATTTTTTTTATTATTAGAGTTCCTTTTGGTGCTTGAAAAAAATCCTCTCTCCTCAGAGCTGAAATGAGTTGCCTAAAATATGTTTTGAGAACCAGCTGGGGTGCCTTAGGCTAACCCACTTAGCCTCCAGCTCTGACTTAGCATGCCTACATCTCCTGTAGGTCCTGAGGCTATTTTGCCAGCCCTGTGCAGATCTCCACTCACTCAGAGCATCCTGCATAGTGCTGGTTGCATCTGTGGGGGCCTGTGACCTGACCTTAATGTCTCCAAATGTACCTCTCATGTATCTTCTTCTCTTTTTCTCTGTTTTTTTATCCCTACACTTTCAATATCATCTCTACTTCCCTGTAGTCTAATCTTGCTGGTAAGGTGAGGTGTTCCATGCCACAGGAGGCAGCCAGCCTGCGACGGGGAGGTCAAGGAACCCATCTACAGGCTGCACTCTTACAGAGCACAATCTTTTTCTTTATTTTTTGTCGTTACAGATTTCAGCACTCATTACCTCTTTTTTTCTTAAGAAGAGATGTTTTGCAGGCATAATATAGAACTTCACAGAATGTGTTTTATAATAACACATACTAATGCTGTATCCACATTCTTGTTTAGCTCTGGGCAGATGCTGGTAGACATTTTAAGAGAATGATTAAACCCTAGAGTTTCTCACATTACCATCAAATTAGAGAATTTTCTATGTTCACAGTTTCTCTGCCTTCTAGGAAGACCTTTTCTCAAAGATGTAGCATAGGCTCCCTGGAGGTAGAGATTATGAAACAAAAATTACACAGAGAAGATGATGAGACAGAAAGGGCAAAAGTGGAACGGACGAGGAAGAAAACTCATCAGTGAGATCACACATCTGCTTAGCAGGGACAAGTGTATGGTGGAATTAAGGAGGTCTGAGAGAGAAAATAACTGTCAAGGTAGACAATTGTTTTGATATTTTGCCAAACAAGTGGGTGTTCACAACAGTCTAAGGAGAGTGTAAGTTATTTTGTAGGTGGTCCTAGGAAATGAAAGAGAGGCTGGGGACAGTGGTGAGGGCAGCGGATGCACATAAGCTTTGGGAATTGGCTACAATCTCGGTAAACATACAGAAATCTGAATTTCTAAAATGTGGATGGATTCATGGTGTAAAGAGGGGAGGTAAAAAGCATCTGGTTATTGTTTTGTAACATATCATAACACATGAGAGTAGACGCTGTAAAAACTTGTACTAAGGTTGGCCCATTCACACTCTATTTTCCTTCTACCCTCCACCCCTAAAATCTGCACCTGATATGGAAAACATCATGTAAATTTGAACAAATAAGAGTTCACATCTCACCACACATTATGGTTCATGAACAAAATATAGACCATGATGTGAAAATGAAAACTCCTAGAATTCTGATTTGATGTGGATAGCTTTTGTACTTCAGGGAAAAGTTTAGTAAGTTGAGTGTATTTATTTGCTAAAAGCCATCTGCTGAAAAAGATTTGATATTGAACTGTAATTCCAGGTTACTACTGCAAATTCTGTGAAGAAAAGAAGTGGGAATTGACTACTTATTTTTCATCTAGTCTAGACTAAATGAGAATGACAACACTGGGAAAAGAAACATCATTTCAAACACCGGGTGCTGTCTCATGGGAAAGAAGCAGAAATAATTGATGTCTAAAGTAAACTACTCATTACGATAGACATGTATTAGAGAACCTGTGGATGAACAACAGGATTGACTTTAGTCAGAATTTTTTTTTCTCATTCTCAGTGTATAAAAATCTCAGTAATGTACAAAATAGACCTAAGCTGAAGCCAACAGCATGGGTCACCCACCTGGTCAGATAATATTATACCTAGGTTTTCTTGAGAACTAGACCAAGGCAAGTTGCCAGAGCTATTTTTGTGGTTCCTCAGCTTGTCCTTCCACCGGCACAAGACTGGCCATTGAGGTGAAGGTAGGAATATAAACTTTTGCCAGCCAGCATTGTTTTGTTCATTATCAGCTTGTCTGTGCCTCTGGCTATTGCTCTTAGCCTGCCCTGGTTTTCTTTCATGTCCTTTTGTAATACCTAAGTCTTTGAGCTGTCTGAAGGGGAGTATTACTTAATGGGCGGTCTGGTTACTGTGCCACTGAGAGAAAGGCATGCTTATCAAGTGAATTAAAGCAAAGAGGGAGAAATGAGTACACAGGTGTGCATAAACACACAGACCCTTTTACTTAATGCTATGAGGGGTCAGCAGGGCTGGGAGCTAAGACAGACATCAGTTGGGCAGTCTGCGATGTCCCCAAGCTGCCCTCAAGCCCCAGCAGCCAAACCCCAGGAGGGGATGGATATTCTGCAGGCCCTTAGAACACTTTTCCAAATGGTGAAGGGGCAGACCATCACATTGATGGGAAGTGAGTATAACCGGCTTTAAAGTAGGAGCTTTACTCCTGCTTTAGGTGAAAGACACAAGGACAAAACCAGTGCAAGGGGTGCAGCTCTCAGCACCCACAGATTTCCTCAACACAGCAGCATCTTGGGTTATAAACCATGGAATTTGGTGGTTGATCCCCAAAACAAAATCAGTCTAGCTCTGTCCCAAGTTTCCCCATAAAGCTCCTTTTTCTATAATCCCACATCAAAAAAAATGAACCATTAATACACTCAATTTGTTTTCCAGTGCTCCCTATTGATCATGTTGCCATGGATGGAAGAAGAGGCCACAGGGAGAGCACTGCATCTGACATGTCCAGGAGGCAGGAGTGTTACCTTAACTGTATGCTCACAGCTTACTGCTGCCCTGCTGTGTCATACCAAGCCCCTTGGGGCTACTGATATACCCAGGTAAGCAAAGTGCCCTTTCCTACTACTACAACCAATGGCACGCTCTGGTGCCTGGGTTACACACTGCTGAGGGCATTAAAAAATAGAGAAAGCACCTAATCATAGCTAGGTCAGGAACCTGAGGCAGCGTTGCCTTGCCACAGCAGGCAGTATGGATGAAGGATGCCTAATGAACACTCTCGTACTTCCACTGTCACCTGTGTAAGAAAGGAGTTAAAGCACTTACTTCAGAAGTTAAAATCCACGTAACATGGGATTTAAGCTGATCTTTGAAAGCAGAACCATGTCTATAAACATCTGAATTTAAAAATGGCATATATCTATTCTTTTTAATGCCTTAGCTGCCTTCCCACTTCTCACATGCATTTTTGAAGTCCAGGGAAAGAACTTAATTGTGCACTTCAGGCAGTACAGGTACAAATTGGTCCTCTGTATGTTAAACACTACCATAAATACATTATGCAGGTGGACGAATAAACACTCTTACAGAGCCATGATTGCTTATTATGGTTTCCAGGGAGTTTATTTCTTCAGAAAGGTCACAATTCGCCCACCTCACTCTCTGTTGGTCTTTAGTTTCAGTAATCATTGCAATCAGATTTATTTTTGAGCTTTTTTCTGATTTAGGTGACTAAGCAGCATATAAATAGCATGTATTTTTTTAATTATTGTTCTGGAACCTTTTTTAAGACTTTAATTTTTAACTGAAAGGGAAGACAGGATATGCATTCTTTGTGGACAAGACCATTACCAAGTGACAAGTCTCTTTGTCACTTCCCTGGAACAGTAATGCCATATGCAGCTGCACTTTCTATGCTGTGGTGAATAAGGTTGGTAGTAAAAGCTCAGTTTAACTGAATTTCTGTTTCATAGGAAATTCTAACATTTGGAAACTTGTTTTTCTTCTGAAGCAGAATGATTTGCAGTGCCTTTGGAGATCCTGAAAAGGTCTGGACCATTTTAGAAAACATCATTCCCCATTTCTCAGAAATCTTGTATTGCATAGTTGAAATAAAGTCATTTCAATGTCAAAGTCAAAGTGTAATTAACTTTTTGTTAATGTTTCTTCTATGCAAACCACTGCTGAAAAGAGTAAACATCCCAGTCAGACTGAATGCCTTCTCTTTAGCTTTTTTTTGTTGTGGTCCCAGAGGAGAGCTGTGGTATGCCGGGGAAGACTGGGCACCACAGCAGCTGCTGTTTATTCATCCCACAAAAATTCTAGCACAGAGCTGAAGAAGTGCTGGCTTCTCCCGTGATGATGAGGCACTTTTTATTCCCTGTCACTAACAAAGTGACGGCCCATGGTGATGTTGTGCCATTGAAGTAGGTGTCACATAGGTTCAAAGATCCTGAGGAGCAGGAAATGACACTGGTGGAAGGGGAGGGAAAGCATAGGCTGCAATAGCAGGTCCTCAGTAGGAAAGATGACAGTGAGAAATGAAAAAAACAGTGTGGCATTTGGTGGTACGTAGTTTAGAAGTGGTACATAGTTTCCTTCCTTTCTTTCCTTGAGCATCTCCATTACTCCGCCACTGTTGGGGAAGAAGTAATTATTCTCATACCTAAAATGATTACTGTAAGGATTTTACTGCTGTTCGTTGCAGTTCCAATGAAAGCAACCTCTCTGAGATGTCTGCTCTCTTGCCAAGAACATGTTAAAACCAGCAGCTGATTTCAGCCTGATCTGGCATCTCCAAGGAAATGGAGTTCCAGTAGTTTTTGTAGAAATGGGTAACTGGAGAGGAGGAGAGGGCTAGGTCTTGGACTTTGTCAAGTTCATTCCTATAAATTCTGATCATTATTCCCATAACTTCTTATTCTGTTACCTTTCTCTGTTTCAACCGCATGACTTTGCAAAGTACATTATCTTTGCCTTCAAATGATGTGAAGCCTTATGAAGCAAAAGGTCTGTTAGTGATCACTTCAAGAAAATACTGTCAGATAGTCCCATTTTTAGTACCCCTACGTTGCTTCAGTAGTTGAAGCTAAGCTAGAAAATGTTGCAAAGAGACTTACGAGGAGGGTTAAGTAGACAGAAATTAGAGATCTCTGTGAACCCTCTGTATTTGATGTGGGCTGAATGTATAGAGGGTCCTGACAGATGAACGGAAGAAGTTCTGCCACAGCTCAGATTCTATCTGTCACTCAAAGCAGATCTGCTGCGCTACACCTCCAGGTACGTGGGGGCACTGGGTAAGTCTGACCATTCTGCTCCTCCATTAAATCTACTGCTGCCCACAGTGATAGCTCCTCTTCTACTCACTTTCTGCCACCAGCAATAACAAGCCATGGTTCCTGTGTTTGAAACTGTTCAAGTGTTTTTTTTTTATCAGCCTTGGTTTAGCTGCATGTTTTTTGCAGGCGTAATGCCTTCCACAGTCTGTCCTGTCCACACCCGCCTTTAACTAAAGACAGTGGGCTGGCTGTTTGTTCTGAGTTTGAAAATGTTTTCGGTTGTAACCTGCTTTTACCATCTTAGTCTTATATACTTTTTTCTAACATTAGGTCTTAAACTCTTCTGATGTCAGCCATTAGCACCTTACAGCACTGCATCCTGTATGGACACTTGTTTTCTTGTTTCCTCTAGTCATCTTTTAATAAGCATGGCTGATAATTATAGATGAAAGTGCATTTTTGCCTTGTTGCCAGTTCCCCTGTCCACAAACAATTTCTTATCTGGCTTTCAGCATTTTTTTCATCTACCATCAAAAGTGGCTCTTCAATATTTTAGAATAAACCCAAGTACATCTCACACTGTAATACACTTATCTTGCTAACCTTCTTTATGTATTTCTTTTTTCGGGTTTACCGTAATTCTATAAAATTTTGAAATTTTTTTATTCCTCTTCTTATGCAACTTTTAGTACTGTCATGTCAGGCTCCTGTCATGAAAATCAGTAATGAAAGTACTGCTTTTTTAAAAAAAGCCCCTCATTCATTAATTACAGTGACATCTCATATTAACTAGTTAATGTATAAAGGCCTTTGGGCATTTATGAATCTGTCATTTCATAAGAACTAAGATGAAGTAATAGTATTTCAGGCAACCAAAAAAAAATCACCAAGGGCAAATTTAACGTTATGCAAATGTTCCCAAAATATTCACTCTATACATGGAACAATACAATTTTTAAAAGTAAAAATCAAAACACACCAGAAAATTTACATATGAAAGCCTGGCTGTTTTCCAGGCAGAATGTCAGTTCTGTATTGAATCCTTATCATTTTGAGGCCTTTTTCCTTGCAGTCAAAAAGCCCTTTGAACAAAGTAGCAGAACATACTGTATTTCTCAGGTGCTTCTTTTTTAAGGTAGTATACAAAGCTACTTTGCTAGTGATCATTTTATAAGAAAGCAATATATGATATCAATGACTCTAATACTCTTGCGCAAAAAGTAGTCCCACAGATCTTTAAGGAGTTTTGTGTTATTTAATTTGGTCAAATTTGGAGACCTGAGTGATTTTTGCTTGCATGTAAGTATACTTGGTAAGGCTTTGAATCTCATGTGTAGTTTGTTACTGTTACTACATGAAATTCCTTCTGAAGTACTAAAATACCCTATGTCACCAGAGAAGCCACTTATCCTGGGAAAAGACTGCATTTGACAAACTGACATAAATAATTTGAAAATATTCAAGTGAGATGGCAATGCAGAATGTTCAAAGGAGGAAGAGAAATAGTCAGGAAAAAAAGATGGGCTACAAGGATAGCTTTGCAGCAACATGCCTGACATGTGACCTGGCAACATCTCATGCTATGACCACTTAATCCTCTTGTAAAATTGCTTTTCACACATATACAGAGTATTTTGTTGCTACTCTATTTTTTGAGAAGGAAAAATATGTCTTTTGATTGAGGACATAAGAGAGATGGCTGACATGCAACTTTGCTAGAGTTGCTCCTTGTTTCAGCTCTACATTTCTGTGCAGTCTCTGATAGTTGCCCAGGTGCACGTTAAAGAGTTCAGTATGGTATTACAAGTCAAATTAATTATTTAGTTTGTGTGAGACTTGAATTCATTACCTTGTATCTCCATTGAGCACAGGGGTATGGCTACATGAATAAATTACTGCAAGATAAGATAGGATGCACACTTAAAAAGTATCAGCTGCCTGGTGGAACTTGTCTGCTTGCATGCATTCATTCTTGAAAAATATGAGGAAATTTGGGATAGTATACTTCTTAAAGTTTACAGTTGGACTCGGTGATCCTGAGGGTCTTTTCCAACCTAAACGATTCTGTGATTCTCTGATTCAAAGCATATAAGCTGCCTTTCAGGACAGTTCCTGGCAGTGGTCACCATGAGGCAGCTGGCATGCTATATACATCCACATCGGTTTTGACATTTGAATAATTTTGCAATGACTCCCAAAATACAGGAATGAGAAGATCTGTACACTGCTCTTACCCCAGTGAATGATGTTTTACTTGATTTACAGATGATCCATCAAAGAACTGAATATTCTCTAGCAGTAGAACATCTTCTGGACAATACTTTGGGTGTTCACAATTAACAGTTTAAACTGTGGTTAATGAGGTTGAAAATAACATGGGAAGGTCATTTAACCCATTCCCAACCCAAAGTCAGAATCAACAACACATTTGTCATTCTTTACAGAAGTTTGTGTAACCTTTAACCTGACCTCCAGGGGGGAAACTCTGTGACTTCCACAAGCAGTGAACTGAAATTCATTGTAAATCAGAGCTTGCAATTAAAGAGTTTTCCTAGTGTCTTGTCAAAATATTCTTTGTCCTATCTACCACAGATACGGAGAACACTTTATAAACATATCATTTTGCAAAAGGGACTTGAAAACTGTCTTGCAAGACTTTAATGAGTCTTTTTGAACTCAGATGGTTTACAGTTCCCCATCTGTCTTCCAACGACTTTGATTCATTCAGTTGCTCCTCTCATGAATCCAGAAGCAATATTTTCCAGATTTCTGTCAGTATCATTGCTTCTTACTGAACTTCCTCTCTGCACTCTATTTCTGAATGACATTTCTGCAAAACAGCTATACAATCTGTTGGTCACCATCCTACCCACATGTTTACTCTTCTTTATAACCTTGCACTGGTTGAATTTCATACATGCTGAATTTCACGCCAGTTTTGGACCATTCTTCCAACTTGTGACGTTGATTTTTAAGTTGTTATCCCATCCTACATCCTACACACACTCATTTCTAGCTTTGTATTATCTGCACATTTAATAGACATACTGACCATCCATCATCCAGGTTTTTAGAGACTTTTGGAGAACACTGCTTGACAAATCTCTCCATTTTGTCAGTGAATGCAAATTACTCTCTGGAAATGAGTAACCAAACTCTTTTTTTAACATTTTCATTTAGAGCACTGGGAGTCTGTCCTAAGGTAAAGTTAATAGACTTACCAAAACCTAGATATGCGGTACCTACTTTGTCTTGCAACCCACAAAGACAGATGATCCTGTTATACAAAGAATATTCTTTTTGTAGAATCAAAAAAGATTATACTTCACGACTCTCTGTTATATGCTCCTTTTTTCCTTGTAAGAAACAGTTGGCTAATCAATACTTTCTTCACTGCTCTTCTTTTTAGAGATAGGCACGGTCTTAAGCTTTATTAGAGTGTTTCAGTTATCATTGCTGGAGTCTTATAAGCATCATTAGTTGTTCAGAAATTGCTTCAGCCAATTCCAGCCAACAGGATGCTATTCTGTGCCTTGGAGAATGAAACACTTAACTTCAGCAGCTCAGTATATGGAATACTGAAAATGAATTTGTTCTTCTTGATTTACATTGAACAAACTGGAAATACAAAATTTGTTTCCATTTGGGTGTTACTTTCACTCTGCTGATAAAAAAAGCATTGCATAAGTGATTAAGAAAGCATTATTCATTGTCAAGATAGCACTGAGATCAAATTAAAAATGAAAATTTTCTTCTGCCCTTCCCATGATGCTTCTTTCTGTTAATGTCCTCCTTTCCTGGCTATGATTGATTGCTTTTATTCAGTAGTTACAAACTAGTTCAACTTATTTTTGTCACACACACAGAGGCAAAAACTCAGTCCCCTATCTGTATATTTAAGAAAGAGTCAAGTCCACAGCTTTCTGCATTAACATTATAGCAGAGTTGAAAAAATGTATGGAAGACACATAATCCCTGATTCTCAGAGCTAGCTACAGTTAAAAGTAGACTTCAGGTCCCCGGTGGGCTTTCTCTAAAGTGAACAATTAATATTGGGTACTCTGTGTCTCTGCTTAGTGACTTGTCTTCCCCGGCATTGTTGCTCAGAAACTATAGTCAGCCAGAAGCTGACTTTGGCATCCTTGGGTCACTTCGGAGGTCAGTTTTGGCAATTGCATTCTCCGGGGGAAACCTGGATCTAAATAACTGCCTCTTTCACATTACTGTTAGTTCCAACACTGTAACAGAGCAGTGTCTGATCTTAATTATTTTTGTTCTTTTAACTTAATCAATACATTATACTCTTATTTCCTTTCATATGTTTTCTAATCAGACTAAGTCCAAAGACACTACTGCATTCCCCCTTTCATTAAAATTCTCACTGGTTTCTTGTTTTTTTCATCTTCCCTCCTTCATATGCCTCAGCATCTGAAATTCTCAAGTGATTCCTTCAAAGTACTTCGGTGCATGAAAACTCCTGTACAGCTAGCCTGTGAATATTACAAGTAATTTGTTCTTTCACGGTATATTGCTTGATTTCCTCTGTGCTTGAGTGGTGAAAGTGCTTACTGTGGATCAGCCCCCCTGTTTGAACTTTATCAGAATTTCTCATAAAGCTGATTCCTCTACATATGTTTCGAAATGCTGAGTGCCCTCTCCTCAGAAGCTCTTTCTGATGGTCCTCCTTATAGGTACTCCCCTATCTTCATACTCCAGGGGCTTTTTTATTTGGCAGCGCTGAACCAATGCATGGGAAAATGCCATTAAACCCATACCATGGTTTACAAAAGTGTGATATTTCAGTTTAGTTCATGGTGGTTTGACAGTAAATGAAAATAGAAGCCATTACAAAATGAAAACAGAAGGCTTCATATGCTTTTTGAGACTAGTTTAATTCTAGAGATGGTTTCAAGTGTGTCTTGTGCAGATATTCTGCCACCTCTGTCTCTGCAGCCGGCACATCTGAAGCCCCTCAGTCCTGCCTGGAGTTGTGCTTGGCTGCAACAAAGCACAAGTCCCTTCCCACAGCTGAAGACCACAAAATCATCCAGGGTCTGCTCTTCTCAATGTCTTTTCTTATGGCTTGTGACTCTACTGACCCCACTTCCATCCCACATGGGTGGTACATGGATGACTGTTAATTTAGACAGCTCTTCAGATGGAGATCTTTAGTTGATATTTAAGTCCATCTCACCTGTAAGGATAGTGCAAAACTATTTTATGACTCAATGCCCTCACTTATGTGTCCAAGTAATATGAGTATGTAGAGATTGAGTGTTATTGTTTTCAATAAATACATTAAGGAGAGACAAGTAGCCTGCAAAAGTAGTAAGTGGGAGTTGTGCAGAGGAAAGGTTATTTAAGCTGAAGGTATCTAGGTACTAAGGGGTTGATGTGGTCTATTATTGCACTAACGATGAATACTAAAAGAAGGTTATAATAGTGTGACTCTGGAGTGACTTTCCAGCAGAAATACTGGAGACAAGAATCAAACTGGATTCCAAATGGAGCCTGAGACACTTCCGAAGCTGATTATGTGGTTATTTTCAGTGGTGAGGAGCTGGCTGTACTGATAAAGCAGATTTCTCCAAGGTGTGTATTTTGTATTCCTAAATCCTTAGGCACACCAGAGGCACTGACAATGTGTTCAGCAAAGAGCTGGGCAGTTAGTACTGCTGCTGAAAGAAGTGATGAACTAGTTTACTGGAGATCCTTCCCAGCCTTAACGTTCCTATATTTCTGCATTGTTTTCTTTATAAATAAAAATAAATAAGGGAGAAAGTTTCCTAAGTGGACTCGTAATTTTGGCTCTGTTTTTCATTTCAAAAGTAGGACCTGGTTTTCTGCAGTTGTCTGAATCAGTGTCCTCCTTTGAAGAATATTATTGCAAGCAGGGGGAAGATTTCACTGGGTGTGAGAGTAGAACCAGTGGTAGTTGTGTCCCAGTGTGGTGGCATCATATTGCTGCCCACTAACCTGCACTCCCAAATGTGGGCTATGCATGTTGATGAATCCTAGTAGCAAAGACTTAACCAGGCTGACCTGGATCCCTGAAGCTATTACTGAGATGTTGAATAGAAAGGTAAGATGATTCTCATGATTTCTCTTCATTTGATATTTCCTAACTCGGGCAAAATTCCAAAAGGTAGAAAAAAGTGAAGTTTGAGGAAGGTGAGATGATGATGTTGGAAGCTGCAGTTGTCATGCAGCAGGGACACAGATCTGATATTGATGCCACTTATGTCAATTGGTTCTTCTTAGCCCAAAGTGAAACTAAGATAAACATCTATAAGAAGTGGTCAGATGTAAGTCTGTCTTTAAATTACCAGGTAGTGAATAAGATTCAATTAGTAACTATCTCTTAGGGTTCTTGAAGAGGAAAGTTCTTGCTGAACTGCATAAAACACCGTGTGATATCATGAAGCTTCTGTGGACCTTGGATTATTTCAGCACTGAGAGTTATGTGGCTGTTTTAACAACCTCGGGGCTGCAGTGAAACAAGCGCATGGCTGGGCCAGGGGAATATAAAGGAAATTATGATCCTGTATTTTACATAATTGTTCTTAGAGTCTCAAGGAAGTGAATGAGAGTTCTGACTGCATTTCTAATAAATCTTCTTGAGGAATGTTTTCCTGATGAGTGTAGCAACTGGCTTTTTCTGTTTCATATATGACAATGAACTTAGTGCCTTATATTTTCAAAGTGTATCATCAGTCAATTGTAAATTAGAGATGAACTGCTCCTGTTTATTGTTATCCTTGCAATAAGAAAATGTTTTTTGGACCTGGAACCATCCTATTTTATTTTGGTGCTTGGGAAAACTTTATGTGAAATTATATTTACTTCTTGCACGGCAATAGATTATTCTGTAATAGCTTGGCAATTAAATAGCATTTCATTACTTCTGTGTCATTACATTACTCTGTGTCATTGCATCATGTTAATCTTCTTATGGAGGTTCATATAAACATGAATTCAACACTGGAAAATAATGTGTGCTGAAAGACTACTCCTTCTGAAATAATTAATCGGTTTCTTATAATGAAAAGAGAGACTTACGTACAATGGGCCTGAGTTCTTAAACAAAGCCAATTTTTTCCAGGAGCTCAACTTTCAGACCAAAAAAAGTGAATTTTTAAAATTGTGAAGTGTCTAAATTTTCCCTCAGATACCAATGGATTACCAAAGGATTTGAAGTGTTGAACTCTTTTAAAATACCTGATCATTTTGTTTCATGCTCTTTCGAAAGTTACACCTACAGTGTACATTCTTTGTGGCTTAATCAATTTTCTGTCACACCTGTGAATTGCTATTTTCATAGAGATTCATAGCTGTAAGGCTGTTCTGGTACAAAGCTTAATGCCTTTGAAATTATGTTATTGTGTGAACAGATGTGTCTGAGTAACAGGCCTGGAAGTGGAGGACTTGGTACCTCAAGTATTCGTTCTCATTGTGTCACTTTCTTTAATGAAATCCTCCAAGGAGTGACAAATTCAGAGATAAACAGTAATTAATAATTCACAGTGGCCAGAGGGAAGGAACAGCTGGTTGCACTTCATTGCACAGATCTAAGAACTAACACATAGCTTGGACACAAAATTGAAGGAGTTGGTCACTGGCTCATTCTTCCCCAATTCAACCTCAGTTTGGATAAAAGTTTTGTCTTCATAAAGAAATATAGAAAATACTTATTTCTCTAACCATTGTCTTATGAATACAATCTTGAATCTATTCTGCAATGCACATCGGTATTTTACCTGACTAAAATGGGATTCTTTTTAATCACCTGAGATGTGATAGAAAAAAAACAACCCACACTGTGAATTCCAGTCCCTTTCATGTCTCTTCTATTTTCTTGAGACTCACTATGTTTATTATATACATAGTAACCCCATTTTATTTCCTGGAGTTTGCCACCATAGGGAGTGACTATCACAGCCATTTAGCCACTGCACATGTAAAGGCAGTGTCTAATATAATCTCTTATATTCAGGGTCTCTTCAGTCCACACTAAGTTTACTTTGCCTTCAAAACCCACTTCTCTCACTTTTCTATGCCTTGGCTTCTGCCTGTTGACACCTTCCCATTTTCCACTGATTGTCTAAAACACCTTTATAGGGTATGGACATCAAATTAATCCAAAATGTTCTGCTTTGCTCGTATCACATCTAGTATTGCCTGTTCTGCCTTTCACTTTAAACGCGGGTTTAGTGGTCACATTTTCTAAGTCATTTACATGCTTGACACAAAATCATATCAGAACAAGACAGACCTGAAGTGGATATTTCTGTAGGCTAATCTCCAATTCCAGTGATTTGCATTGTCCTTTCTTCCTTAAGATCTAATAATGTGGTTTTCCTCAATGAATTAAGACCATAGTATAGTTTGGGTTAGAACGGATCTTTAAAGGTCATCTAATGCAAGCCCCCTGCAATGAGCAGGGACATCTTCAACTAGATCAGGTTGGTCAGATGGTGTTCCCTTGAACCAAGACAAAATTTTTGTAGTTGTGATCGCTCTTCTGTAACAAGGAGCTCCACGGCTTCCTTTGGTATTGCTTCAGATTATTTTAATCTAGCCATTTGCTCTTTTAATTTAGATTTACTCAGTCATTTTACAGGAGGTGTTAATGAACATCCGTACTCTGTTTACTTTTTCCATCCCATCTGAAATATATTTTCTTACTGCATTTCTTCCTTAGTCATGTCTTTTCCAATATATACATTCCTGATCTATTTTATCAGTCTTCATGAGGAAACTATTGGATTTTCCTTACCTCTCGCACTTCCTTGAAATGAAGACTTGATAATTTGTTCTACACACTATGGGTAGATTGTTATACAAATCTCATGTACTTGTTCACTTTGCTTCAGCACACCAAAGATGAAAAATATGTCTACGTCTGAAAATGTTGACTGACACCCTTAAACCATTCTTCAGTCCGCGTTAGACTACAAACCACATGGACTAGGTACCAGGTGCTAATTTCCTTTTTGCATATACCTGCATTAATACTAAATAATAATAAGTAATTAAATATTCAACTAGTGTTTAAAAGTCACATCCATTACATAGAGAGCTTTCAGAGAAAATGAGTAAAATAGTAGTCAGAGTTCCACAAAGAATGAATCAACTTGGTATTTTGTATATTAACAATAATTTAAATTCTGAACATTCAGCTGTATTTTTGAAGATAATGCATCTATTTGTAGTGTTTATCTGGAATTAATCCAGATGGTGTTTAATGGTAAAAATTTAGCACATTTGGCTTTTGACCACAGGCAGAAACTTGCTGGGAGAGTGCAAAAGGATCAGCTTAGCTCAGATTCTTTGGTAGATATTTCAGGCTGGATTTTACACCAGCTACAGACAAGGATTACATTTCCACTAAATACAGTATTTCTTACTGTTGTTAACATTTTATTTTTTTTTTTTTAACATGTAGTGAGGACTATCCCAGTTACTGGGCCACGAATAGACCATTTTGAGGATTCTGAGTTTGCACTATTCAATATCTTCTTTGAAAAAAAAAATCTTTCCTTTTTTTCCTTTGGTTAATTTTCTCACCAGCAGATTCTTTCCTTTTTCTGTACACTTTGCTTTTTCTCTGAAAGCATGAATTATTTATTTTTATTTGTCAAAATACATCTTATCTTGCAGTGTGCTGAATTATAGATACACTGGAAGGTTAGGTGAGCTGCCGCAAACTGCTGAGAGATCTTATCTATTCCCATCCTACTTCAGGAAAAAACTGCTCTGTTAAGGTGGTTTGGGTGAAAATCTGAAGTCAGTGTTCAGAATATGAATATAACTTAGAAAAATATTGCTGGTGACTAGGGTGGCAAGCATCCCTAAGACATGATGGAGGAAGAAGAGTGGAAAATACATAGTCTCAATCATAGGACAGCAATTTACAGTAGTTTTGAGGTTTTTTTTCAGAGAAATAAAAACACAAGGCCTTTCCAGGAGTCAATGACTAGTGAATGAATGTAAAATTAAGTTTAATTTTTGGTGTTGTGAGAAAACAGGAGTGTCTATCACCCCCAAATTAGTTTGCCTGTTGCGTTGGCTCAGGTAACAGCTATTTCTCACAGTCTCCATTTGAGACTCATGCTCCATGAAAACTATGGATAAACCCTCCAAAAGGGGTATCAAGTCTTCATGTGGGTTTTTTTTTTTTTGCATTTTGGTTGTTTTCTTGTCCTTTTTTTATTTGGACTCTCTTTGCTCAATATGCAGTGAAAAGTAGATTGTAAATTTGCAGGCAAAGAAACAGATGGGAATCAAATGTTTTCAATGTTGAGGAAATAAATTTGACCCTGTCTGAATTCTCATTAATAAAGCACCAGATACTTCAGAGCTGTTCTCAGCCTGTACAACACCAGTGAAGCAATGGGGTCACTGCTAAAATTCATTACATAAATTCTATCGAGTTTGCAACAAGGGTGCCATGAAAGTGCTTTTGACTCTGATTTGGATTGTAGAAGTTCATTGACTACATATAAAACCATAAGCATCTCTCTAGTGAAGTGGCATTTTCAAAGTGGAAGAACAAATAAGTAAGCAGATCTGTCAAGGTCATTCTGACGTCTTGTAAAGCTTCTGTTAGTCAGGAATTTCCAAACTTGCTATACTGCAGATAGTGACTTAATACAGAATCTGTAGATTCATCTCTTTGCAAACATGCAGTAACTTATAACAACTACAGTAGTAGCAATTGTATATAATTATTCTTAACTATTTTTAGGATAAAGCTAGCATGTTTCTTAAAAAAGTAGTATTTTAACTTTTTTTTCCTATACTTTTCTATATTTAGCCATTCTTATTTTCCCTCTCATAAATGTTTCTCTGCAATGTCAATTACTTCTGGTTCTTCTAGCTGCACCAGCACCTTGGGCATCAAGTTTCTGTCCAATAATCTAACAGCGCTTTCTACTAGTACTTCCTACTACCTATTAAGACTCCATGGAGGATCAAATTGATTTCTCTTTCACCTGAGAACAGAGGGACAAAAGGGACCATAGGGATCACCATATCCTTTCCCCTGTTCCTGCAGGATGCTCTGCACTGAGCATGTAACTCAAAAAGATGTGCTGAACATCCAGTCCCTCTGCCTCTACTCGTCAGAGCACATAAAAGGTTTTCAACATCTTGTAACAATCTTCAAAGACAAGTTCCAGACCTGTCCAACAAGCAAGTTTCAGTCCAGAAATTTGCAACCCACGGAGTGTCAGGGAACAGTCATTTAATAGCTGCAGAATGAAGTTTGCACTGTAGGGCAGGAAATATGACCCCTATCTTTTTAATGTCAATGGATGCAAGAACCCACAGGCGGGTCTGTGGATGAATTACCCATTACAGTTGATAACATTGGTGATATTTAAATTTACTGTCCCACACTGGTCATGAGTAGTCTGGCCCTACAGCACGGCCTGATAACGTGTTCTCACATCAGGTGACAGAACTTTTGACGGTTGTAGGAGTGAAAGTTCCTCAGCATCACATAGGAAAGGATTGGTGAGGGATTTTCTTGTGGGTTGCTGGTTCTCATCAAGCATTGCTTTCAGCTTGCCTCCTTTTTTCTTCTGGAACTGTCCCTAGACAGCAAGGAAGATTGTAGGCTGACTACGATTAATACCACTTCATTCATTATTAAATCAGTATCCCTGGCACTATTTACAGCCTTGTCTATTTTTAAGTTCTTCCAATGCCAATTTTACAGGCATATTGCTTGAAAGCTGATTATAAACCATAAACCAGTTTACCATTACTGTAAACTAAGAAGAAATTAAATAAAAGAACACAAATAGTGAAGAAACAGCTAATTCTATTTTTTTTTCCTTGTTTAATAGGTAAACATTGTCTGTAATATGAATGATAGAGTCTCTAAAAATACTTACTACTTTTAGCCAAACAATATATGTGTCAATGACAATGTCTAGCACGAGGAATGTCAACACATCTGCACCATTTGTCATGCTTACCAGTAGTCTCTGGTAGAGTTTGGGAGAACAGTGCAAAGTGTGCAACAAACAAAGTGTCTTTATAAATTTGACTCAGAGTTTCAGGAATATTGGTTTTGGCAGCATTATCCTGTTAAGGAAAATGTACCTATCCAAATGTGAGACTTTGTACCTATCTGTCCCTGATCATCACTTCCTTTTTTTTTTGTTTGTTTGTAAGAAAGAATCCTCTGGTATGGACTTATTTCATCTTTGGCCCTACTTCTCATCTTAGAAATGACTAGTTAATTCAGGAGCTTTCTAGAAAAAGAGAAAAAAAGTTAAAATTCAAAGGTCTTCGTTGGTAATGGTGCTGTCAATGATATGCAGGGTAGACACATCTGTGTTCAGTATTTAAAATAATGTACACCCCCCGGCATGCTTTAATGGACTCACTAGCTGACATGTTCAACTTCCATTTCATTTATTGCATTTCTTTATTTGTTCTACTCATTGCTTCCATTTCATCCTCCACCAACAGAAACACTCTAAAATTTGTTCTTCATTTCTTTTAAATTATTTTTCATTTGTTCCCATTATGAGGGTACTTCTGCAAGTCTCTGTTTGCAGAATATACTAAGAAGGCAGTGTAAGTTTGACAGAAATGGCCTCATGTGAAAAAAGGAAAATAAATTGTAGCTCTTATTAGGATTGTCCTTCTTTATTGTATTGAAGTTTAGGCCTTTATAGCTGACTTCTCAATTCATATATAATAGCATGAGCTGTAAACGTACAAAACGTCCTCAAATATGCCTGTTAAAAGTCTTTGGGTTCCTGGGCCAGAGATTTTAGTTTGAGGTGTCTCATTATTTAAACATCCAAGTGTAGTTTCAGATGATGTTTCATGAGTCAAATCCTATTGTCCCAGCAACACTGTGCCTGGCCTTTGAAGTCAGAGGGAATTTACATGGCCAAAGAAAGTGGCATAATTATGCCATTAGTTTTAAAAGAAAAAAGCATATCCCTTATTTAAGTAAGAGATGGAGTCCAAGGCAGCATGAGTTAAGGAACTGAACAGTTAATTAATCATTCTGAAAATACCGATCAGTGCTCCCTGGTTTTACTCATAAGGTTAATAAGAAACATACAGGTATTTTCAGTCTTTCCTTTTAGAGTTTGAATCAATCGTGATTGTACGTCCAGTAAGAAAAAAAAAAAAAAAAAGCTAGAGTATATAGAAATGGATTAATTAGATTTACTAAGAAAATAATATAATGAGTTTTCCCAGAAACTTAGTCCCCAGTAATGTTTACAGGGAACACTGAAATGTCAGTCAGCTGTTGAGCTACTTGCATTGAACATGAGCAAACTCTCATTAGTTAATATCCTGAAAAAAGGCTGTAATTTCCAACAGGCAGAGGGAAGAGCTTTTCTTGAATATTGTCTTCACTAAAAGCCACTTTGGCCACTGTCCTATGATGATATTCCAGCTGACACAGAAGTCCACTTACACGTGTCTCTGGGGTCCCAACCTGTGGTCCCAGGGACTGATACAAGCTTTCAACATTCCTGATTCCAAAACTGACTCAAGCTGTACAGGGAACCCTGATGCCCTGTAATGAAAATTCTGTCTGATTATTTTTTTAGTTGTTTGTTTCAATTTAGGTACTCCTTTGTTTTGAATATATAAATTATTATGTGAGAAAATTATTAAGTGCAAAAACTGGAAACAAATTATTTTAAAATGGCAGAAAAAATAGCTAGGATATAAAAGAGTCAGGCGCTCAGACGTTAAATGTTATGCTGTCCTAGGTTTGAATTTGCATTACTTTGCCTTTCAAGTTTAAAAAAAAAAAAAAAGAACTTCCATTATAATGTCAGGTTTGTTCATTTCTATTAAAATCTTAAGCCTGGCAGGACCATTGTGATCACCTACTCTGATTTCCTGCATGAAAAAAAAAACAAAAATAAAATACAGGCAACAGAACATTAGCAAGTAATTCCTATATCAAACTCACAGACAGCAGAGCCTTTCTTTTTCAAAGAAAGAGATTTAATCTTCATCCTAATATTAAAAGCTGAAAGTATAAACCAGACTGAAAAAATGAAGACTGTATTTACCATGCCTTTTGCAAAGCCATATAACTAACTTATTACTTCCACTCTAAAGTTTTCAACTTTGAAATGTTCATTCACTCTGTCTATACATTACAACCTATATGTAAATGATACTTCTCATTGTGTCTGACAGCTGAAAAATGGTTTGTCAGACAAATACTCTCACTGTTCTCCTCCCAGTGCATTTTTCCTGCTGGGTAACAGGGAGAGGAACTTACTCCACTGTTTTTTATTAGATTTTTTTCCATAAGGACAAAAATTTCCACATAGAGTATTCCATGCAGCCTAGAGAAAGTTCTTGCTTTCATAAACATCATTATGCTTCACTTATCTTTGGATATTACGTTTGATGGATAAATAGAATTGTGCATCGGATAAAGGGTAAAATCAGTACCTTGGTTTTTAAGCACCTAATCCATTGACAGTACCAAAAATTCAGATTTAGGCAGGTAACATCTTTATGCATTCGGTTTACACACACACACACACACACACACATAATTAATTTACTAATTATTTATATGTTTTACAGAAAAACCTCTAGACAGACTGGAATCCTCATGCAGCTGATAAGAAGCTGTCTAAAGTCATATAGTGTGAAAAACTCCAGATCTTGGTGTACTTTACTTTTACGGGCTGAATTTTAAGGAGAAAGCTACTGCGACCGAGTTTCAGGGAGTGTTTCTTGCTGTGCTGGGCACACTTCATGCCTGTTGGATAGGGTAGGAAACTGAGCTGCTACAGCATTCTACCTCTGAGTATCAGTGAGGACGACAAGGCAGTTCAGGTGCCTTCCAGCAGCAGACAGAGGTTCACCAAAGATTTTGGGGCTTCAGCTGTTTTGCAGACAAGTAGTCACTCTCATGCTTCTAGATCACACAACTCTTTCAAAACCAGAACTTTTATTTTCTTTCTTTTCTTGAGATACCAATCATTTTATATGATGGAAATCTCACAGCATAAGGCATTTCCATAACATTTTAAAAACCTACATCAAAATATGGTAAAGCGACATTCCTAAACAATTTCACTTGCCTCCTGCTTGGAAGGAAATGACAAACGAGTGTGCTCCCATTGTAGACTTACCCAAGACACTAAAATGAAAGGGCAAGTTTTAATTTGCCAATTTGCTCCTCTTCCCTTGAAATCTGAGTAGTTCCATGGGTTTAATTTCTCTCTAAAGAAATAGGAGTCTGCATAGTACTAGATTAAGAATGAAGTGTTAAGAATGATAAGGTATTTGGGATCACATAACACATGATATCCAGTTGCTGAACATTAACCTTGTCAGTGAAGCTCACAGGAAACGCATGCAAACCCAAAGAAGTTAGCTGGAAGTCCACTCCATAAATACATAAAATCTCTTCAGTCAGTCACTATAGGCCATCAACTCATTCCATTGGCAAGCTAAAAGGATGTCTGACTTCCCCATGTGTTTATTACAGATTCAGGTGGGTTTCTCAGAAGAGCTGACACAGGGGCCTCAAGCACCTCCAGGGCAGCTGAGTGTCAATAATCCTGCTTTTTAATTGCCTTGATAAAAACATTTGAAGCAATAAGATACAGGAAACTAGAAGAATCTGCAGAAACAATTGGTCTTTTTCTTAAAAAAAAAAAAAAAAAGGAAGATTGATGCATTTAAGAATGGACATGTCTGCCAGCAGTTGTGGGTCCTTGAGCTGAAGCCTGCTGATTGCTCTCCGGGGAGCAGTGGAGAGGGATGGTGTAACTGGCCTTCCCCAGTTACAAAAAAATTTTTTTTTCACTGGGCCCATCCAGTGCATTGTCAGACAGAAGTAAAGAAGATTCAAAGCGTTGACTACTGCATTTCAGTGTGCAGAGCAAGCTCCCTGCAACTGAATGTCCTAGGTAGGCACAACATGGTGTTTGTTCCTTTGAAGCATGAACTATTCAAGCACTAATAGTTTCTACCAGACATTCTTTAATCAAGAATCTCATTATCATTTTTAAAATTGTCTTTCTATAGAGAGCACATAGACTCTACAGTACCAAAAGGTCTGGCTTTTGGGACCCCTTACACTATAAGTAGATGCTCCATATGCCATCTTGACAAGATACACATTGTTTTTAACTTTATTTTTATAATAATCTTGTGTTGGTTTTGTTTAGTTTTACTAAAGTACATTGGAAAGCAGAAACTCAGGTGCTGAAAAATATATTTGTGTCCCAAATATAAACAAATGTTGCTGAAGCTCATGATTCTGAGTGATGCAGCCATGCCAGACTCCTGCCAAGAAAGCTTGCCTATGCCCAATCTCAACATGAGTCTCTCTGTCTGACTGTTTCTGCTGTAAATAAAGTTACTCACTGGTGAGCATCCCAAGAAAACTTGCTGTGCACATACATAGAATACAGATACTGAAAAAAAAAAAAAAAGAGGAGAGAAAGAGGGGATGACCAAGATGAACTTGAACTGTGTATGAAAAAATAGAGCTGAATTTCTTTTCATTCCAGGTCAATGTCTGGTTCATTATTGAACTGTACAGCTGTACGAAAAAAAAAAAAAAAAACAAAAAATGTGATTTTATCAGAAAATGGAAACCAACAAAAACCCTATCAGTAGTTACTGGAGAAATGCAATGTTCTTTTGGGTTAACAGATTGAGTTATATGTCTTGCTTGGGGATTTTGATGAATGCTATTATCTGGAAAAAAAGAAGCTGTCATATTTTAATGGTTGTGCAGTATTTTTGTAACTTCAGATGAAACAACAGTTCTGTAGACACTTCACACATCTAAGTCTTTGCAGTGAAGTTAAAAAAGCTATTTGGATGTTTGGGGTCATACACCGGTATCTTCAGAAGCAGGCTTTATTTTCCCATGTTTTACGCTCTACTCTAAAAGACTGCATCCCAGCTCATGATTGTCCATCAATAAGTGGTCTGTTAGTTATTCAGGTTTGGTATTTGATGCAGCTTAATTGGGAATCTACACTGCACAGGCAGAGAATGGAGAGAAGTATGATCCTGCAGAGCATGATTAACAGCACTTCATTTAATAGTCCAATGATCGCCTAATCTACATGCTCTGAATTTTCTCCTGGAGATGTCTGCCTGCCAGGAAGAGCTGGGCATGTCCAAAATCTGAGTGAAGAATACCAGCTTTGCCTCCATGACCCTCTGGCTCAATTCAGCCCTGAGAACGAGGACTGCTGATTTTAGTATAAAAGAGCATTTGATGGGCTCCATGTCTCTTGTATTTTGTTAATGTCTTGTTTGCATGGCCTTGCAGTTTCCATTCACCCATGTTTCTGCCCACATAATGCCACCAAGCCCTTAGTATCCATTTTCAGACTCAGAATTCAGGTTCTGCATCCCCCAAAAGGAAGCTTAGCTTCCTCTGAAGGGGTCACCAGAAAGAGACCTTTTCTATTCTCCCTTCAGCATGAGAACAGTTCGGTTTGCGATGACTCCCGTTTCACCCTGGCTTTACGAGCTGCCAATACACCAAACAGCTTATTCAGTCTCCTCTCTGCTTACTAGTCAGCTTCCTGCTGAGAAACAGTGGCCTGCCTGACGGCATCCCACACAGATTTCACTTGGGCAGATACGGTGGAAGCCCTTAAAGGAGGTGTTTGGAAATCTGTAAGGCTTCTTCAGTTTGGACTTTCCTTTGAAGATCCTTGAGCCTGATAGAAAGCTAGGTTATAGGAACACAATGAGCTTCTGAATGGGGCTCTGACCTGTAGGACAGCAGTTTCCTCTCCAGCTGCCCTGCTACAATCACCGAATCCTGAAATCTGAATTTTGATTTGCCACATGCAGCTGCCTCTATTACAGCATCAACTCATTCATCCTCAGCAAGTGGGTGGACTTTGTTTCTCTTTTCTGTTAATAGCAAAACTGCATTTAGCCACTGTGCATTCCTATTACTCATAACTGTTCATAGTAAACCAGTCATCCTTTTCTTTTTTACTTCCCTGGTGTTAGTGAAAAAGTTTTACAGTGGGACTTAAACCTGACACTGACCACCATTTGCAAAAAGAGTGGTAAAAATGATCAAGAAAGGCAAAAATATTTCTTTGACTCAAAAAGCACCTGAGGGTATCACTTGTAAGTCACTATTTTGGTGACATTTGTACAATCCTGTTATTTGGAGCCTGTGGATAAAAAAAGGAATAGTCTTTAAACTATGTCTAAGGCATTGTAATTTTTCCAGGAAATTTGCTTTCTGTCAGCCTCGTTTCTCAACAGGTATGATGAGGATGTGAAAGACTTGATCCCAAACTTACTGAAATAAAAGTAGATATTCCTGGTGATGCCTGAGCTCTGTTGATGCAATGTAAATAATTAGTAGGATGAAGTTGTTTCAAAATTGTGGTTTTTTTTCATTCCAATAAGTCCACCTCGACATATAACACAAGTGAACTGGTCACATTTATTCCTTCATAGGCTGTCCCTATGTTATTTTGAATCCTCTCCGATTGCAAAACTCTTCTTTCAGGCCTTTAGAGTTTTCCTAAAGTCAACCATAAGAGTTTTCTTGGTGAAATGAAGTAAACCCACATCGTACCAAACTAAGGTCACCCTCTTCATGAGGACATGTCCCCCATGTGTTTTTCTGTGGGAAAATCTCTATAAACTGCAGTTCTGGCAATTTATATTCTAAGATTCATTCATATTTATGGTTCCAGATAGCGTCTCTGAGCTGTGGATTTAAGACCTCATTGTCCTTCTTTCCTTCACTCCATATACCCAAGCCCAGGTAGCCTAACGCTTGCCCCAGATGAAGAGACTTCTCAGCTGAGCTGGTGGTGGGGCATGTGAGCTGGTACCTCAGCTCTTCCCACTTACAGTCCATTGATTAAAGTGCATTTGTACAAATACACCTGAATCTACAACGCAGGCTATGCAGTCAGACAGAGAAGAAAGACATATAGCTTAGGGGAAAGAAAAATCTTACTTGGTCAGAGCAAAACTTTTTATTGGTGTCTTTCACCTGAAAGGAGCATTGGAATGTCATGGCATCTGCCATGCTCTTTGAAGTTCTGTGAAGGTTTAATCGATAGACCCAGAGAAAAGCCAGTGTTCAGGTTATAAAGAATAAATTGGAAAGGTCCAAACACTGCTCTGCCATTCAGTTCAATATTTTGTAACGTGTTTGCACTAATATGGGGCTGTGAGTTTTATTTAAAATTCGTATTGGTGTACATTTCAAGGTGACTGCACTCTTTATTCTGAAAACTTCTGCATTACTTCATTCAGCCCTATAAACACTTATGGAAAGCACAGTCTAAAAATAAATCCCTTTTGCACTTCTCTCATTTAAATTGCTTTCAGGAAAATGCTGATATCAGGAAAGAGGCACCCACATCCATATGTTTACATTTATAGCAATTCTCAGTCACTTTTCTAATGTTAACTAGGAAATTATGTTATTTGAAAAACCTGTAATTACTCACAGAACAGCACTCTGTCTTCATATTCACTGCTCTTATAATGTTTATGGTACCTACAAAAACTGCACTCAGATTCAGGGCTGAGGCACACATCTGAGGCAGACAATATAAATGAAAAAAGACATGCTTTTCCCTCCGGGCGATCACAGGTCAGAGTGACCACCATTGGGTTGCGTATAATGCAGGGGGGAGGAGACACCACAAGATGAAAGGTGTGTTTCTGCAGCAGAAGCACACATCATCTGCCTGCAGCAGACCTCCTCAGCCCAGCAACGTTTGTCTTAACAGGATTATTGCCAAAGAGAGGTTCCTCTGCCCCAGACACTTCTCAGAGGACATTTTTATCCAGTCACTTATGTTGACAGATCAGTCTGCATGGGGTAATCCAGCTCTCCCGAATGGCTGCTGGTGGCAGCTATGCAGTGTAAGCTGATGCATCTCTTCTGGGTGTGGGAAGGGTTGTGGGGGACGGTGTGCAGTTGAGGGATTTCTGGGTGAGGGGAGGAATATGAGGCTACAACAGGTTTTGTGGTTGGGAACTGGACTGATTCAGCCCTGGAACAAACCCCAGATCTTAAGCGATTTGAAAAACACCTTCTTGTCAATCCACTTTTTCTAGCAAAATGAAAGTCTCCCTCACTCTTCTTAGAAAGGAATAGGAACCCTATCATGAAATTTAGGTGCTTTCTACTTAAAAAACACATCTTCCAACATCTTTGTCCCTCTCAGGCTATTTGTTGACTTTTTTTTTTTTAATTGGAAATATTGTTATCTGAAAAATGCTTTGGGAAGATGTGAACCTATGAATCTGCTCCTGACATAGTAGAACCCACCTGGTGATGTCCCACCATGAAAAGAACAGGGGCTTTGATGCTCTGTGTGAGTAGTTGCTTCCTCAGTCTGTTGCTGAGGTCTCTTTTTGAGGTCCGCTGTGATGTGTACAATAGATAATAAGTATCACTTTGTGCACTTGAGAAGTATTGGAAGGTTGTGTGCAGTAATTAAAATGTTTGTTGAAAATCAATGTGATATGTTAAAGTTTGAAATGTAATTATACAGTGGGGAAGGTGGGGGGGGAAAGTTGTTCTGATTGCTGCTAACTCTGGAAATGGCATTTAAAATACATTTTATATTGACTAGATGGTGTCTATTCTGTCTCAGTGAGAGATGGCTTTTTCTACAGTGCCATGGAGTAGCTTGTTCTTGCAGTACAGCTCATGAGTACATCAGAAATACAAGGTAGTCACCTAATTACAGAGCAGGTACAGTGTTATTAGTGATGTGTAGTTCAAAATGGAACCATAATTATGTATGAAGATCACTCCAAGAAACGCTTAATTGCATCACTTATTGCTAACAACTTATAGCTACCAGCATGCTGCTGAGTGATAAAAGCAGTTCTTCTCCACACACTCCTGGGTCTCATAATATGCCAAATCTCTGCCAGGACAGAAATTGAGGAAAAGGATGTACTCGTATCAAGGACTCAGACATAGCTCTTTAGAAGAATACATTTTATCTAAAGCCAAGTGAAACTGCCTACGTGTTTTATATTGCTCAAAAAAAAAAAAATGTCCTCTTTCAAAGGCAAGACTTCTCCCAGTGATTCTTGATATTCTTTTGGTATTTTCCTCTGTTGTTGAATGTGTATCCTCTGAAACAAGTTATAAAACACTGCAGTTATAAAACAGATTGTAGACTCTTAAAAATAGTTTTGAACATTTGATTGAAAATGCAAACATCTGAGCATTCATATTCTTATGGTGTAGTGTAATTTTTTAACATAAGGGGTTTTTTTTAAGAAATAAAAAGTTCACATTTTTAATTTGACATTTCTGTAAAATAATCATTAATAAAAGGGGTCCATGCTTAATTTTATTGCATTTTGAAAAATTTCTTGAAATTTTCAACTCATGTCTCAACATGTTTCAGCTGTGTAAAGTGTATTGAGGTTTCTTATAAGAATTCTTGAGGCAATAACATAAACATATTTATAGAACAGTTTGGGGCTGATTTGTAAATTAATAATTTACAGTTTTTTTAAACTTTAAAATAAATAAAAACAAGTGAATCTGTTGTACACTTTGTATAAACTTGTTCTTAAGAATCAGAAATCTTGTGATTGCAGAGTAAAATATCTGTGCGTCTTTAGATACTCCTTTTTGTCTTTTTACTTCAGCTTAATATTTGTAAATCCATTATAATGACAACAGCCCGATATGATAAGGTTAACTTGAGTTTTCACTTTCAAAGGCAAGAGACAGAGACCAGGGTGTCTACCTGATATAATTAGAAATATTAACTTTCTCTTTTCTTGAACTTAAGCTAATGCTGTATATATGATCTAGATTTTTCCTCCTCTTTTTTGTTATATATTTGCAAACTTTATATAGAAACTTTTTTTTTTTTTTTTTTTTTTTTTGTGCATGGCTTGTGGGGAAAAATGCAGAGCCTTTGCCTTTTAATTTTCCAGTATAGGGGAACTGGGAAGCATTCTTGCTGGGAACAGGATGAGTTGACAATTTCAATTACTTTTCTTAAACAACCAAGATACAGGTCTGAATCTGACCTTTCATCTCCAAGTCCTCACAAGGGAAGGGTGAGGAGTTATGTGCAACGGTCCACTTCTTGGATGCTAACTCCAGGAGGCAGGTTTCAAGCTGGGGAAAATACCTAAGCAGTGGCTTCGGTTCCCTTAGGAATTCACCATCCAAGACTGGAGGCTTTGCTTATTGCCTCTAGGCCTGCCATGGGGATGTCCTGTCTTCCAGATTTCCTTTTGCTTGACTGTTTCCTTTATTTTTAACTCACATCTCTGCCTATGAAATGAATACAATATTCCCTTTCTGGAAATGGGAAACCTCAGAAATTCTGTAGTATATACACATGTACAAAACCATACTCATATAGATGTATATTTACAATCAGTCCCACAAGCCCACTTGCCAGTATATTCTGGTAGTTAAACTGTGTCTTTAAACAACTGCCTAGGGAATGAAAATAAACAAAGAGAACCTGATGGCCCTCCAGATGCCTTCTCAAAAGGTCCTCGCAGTGGAGAGAAACTCCCTGCACAGCTGACAAAATAAATGATCCAGTGGTGGGAGCTGCAAGCTTGGATCTTGCATCTGGGAAAGTACTGTGGGTCATGAGACCCCACATGCTGCAACCCAGTGTCTATTCTGAGGGTAAAGGTATGGGTGGTATGGGGAGAGCCCTGTGTTTGCTCCCAGACTGGAGTCAGCAGCTTGGAAAAAGGGAGGGCTATTTCAATAAGATTTTACAGGCAATCAGCCTAAGACAGGGAAAAGCTGCCTGCAGCTTCTTACCAGATGCTTTCCACAAGAAAAGTGAGGGGAAAAAAATTTGAATCACATTTTAAAAAATTATTTAATGGTTATGAACAGAATAATTTTTTTTTTTTTTCTGAGCTATGGAGTTTTTTCTAACATAGTAGAGGCAGAAGTTAATAATAGCTGTCAGGAGGTTTGACTGTGTACTTGGTAAAGTCCCTGAAAACATGTAATGTCAAGGAGGAGTGAAAAAAAATCAAAAGCGAAAATCTCTGTAAGAAGGAAGGGAAGGTGAAGATCTTCAATTCACACCACTCTACAGAGGCAAGGCTTTTGATACACACCAGGGCCCTTATATGTCAGTGACTGAAGGAAAAAAAGGAAGGCAACTGACTGGAGGAGGAGAAGGGAAATTTTGTGCTCTAAGGAAGACAAGAAATGTGCTACAAAATTGCAGTCAAATGTATTAATCTGTGTGACTGTAAAGGACTTCTCAGCATGATGTTGTGGCCATGTGTTTCTTGGCATTTTCACAAATGGGAAAGTGCTGCTTCCTGAACTGGCAATTGATCTTCTCCCCAGAGCTGATGTTAGCATACTTGAGACTTTGCAGCTGCTAACTTGATGGCTTTCCAATTGATAAGAAATATTTTGATTACTGCCTTAATTAATCCAGATTCTGTCACATTTGGTCATCTTACCAGTATCAATTTAATAAACAGGCTCATTATTCTCCTTGACTCTGGCTTTTCTGCCCTTAGCACCTGATTCGCTTCCTACACCCTGCTTGGCTCCCCATTGCTAAAAGCCTGGGTGAGACAAGATCCTGCTTTCAACATCAGGGCCAGGCTTTACAACATCCCAGAACATTTGTTAACATCTGCCTGATGGAGTAAGTCAAGTTTTGTCCTAAATGCCTGGATGGGGGATGCTCTGAGGGTTACAGTGCTGCCATGGTGGGAGTGGAGAGATGCTCTCTGCTCAGCCATTCTGGGCAGGAGGGAAGTCAGCAACCCAGCTTGCGGGAAGTGAAAGAGGTTTGATTTCTTTTCAAATGCATGGGAAGATTCACTTTTCAAAAGCATTTAAGGTGGCCGTATCTGGCAGATATTCACAAGGGGGTCATTATTTCTTTCCTCTTCCCTGCCCACAGTTTTTCCTGGTTCTGCCAAATTTCAGAATTCCTTCTCCAGACCAGGACATGGAAGAACAAAACCAAGAAAATATGAAGATTTCTTCAGCATGTTCAATACAACGTATATTCCCAAAGCCTGGCATTTGTCCTGATTTTTTTTTCTTAATATTTTACATGGCTTCCTAAGGAAATGCTATCATGCTACTTGTCTCTCATTTCCCATCTAATAACTTGCATTGGCCAGTTTCAACCAAAACAATGAAAGAGGAGTACAAGTCTTGGCCATAGTTAAGTTTTCACTAATTCTATTCAAGAGGACAAGGACAGATAACCTGAATTGATGTCACCACTGAGGAAGGACAGGCAGAAGGTAACTCTGCTGTAGACTGTTGTACTACCCTGCACTGCTGGGAGCAAAGTTACACTTCTCAACATGCTTAGGCACAGCACCAGGCTCTGAAGCCACTATGGATTTACAGCCAACCATCTCAGGTCTGTTTGCACATGCTCAGACCGAGATGCTTTGGTATTATCAAGAAAAACTCAAGAACTTTTAATATCAATATATGAGAAAAGAACAAGCTATTAAAACCTGGTGTAAAGAATAGAGAATTGGTACTGATTTTGAGGGGTAAAGTGTCAAATTAGACAAGCAGAAACATTATAGCTGTTGATATTTATTTTCTCTTCTCATATGCCCATTTTCTAACGATTTTAAAAGACTGGTATTATTATTTTTAAGTGTGCATGATTCTTGCCAACATCTTTTCGCTGCTCTGAAACTTCTAATTTCTGCACAGCTAATGGAAACCCATGATGTCAAAAGTTGGTCAGACACACGAGGGTGTACTTATTATTACAGCAAGAATAATAGATAGAAAGGGAGAAATGAAAGAAATAAAGACACAAACAGACAGTTTCTGTACCTGTCCCCCAAAGCTGTTACAGTCAGAAAACCCTCCCCAGTCTTAATGATTAATTTAAAATATTTACCATGAAACGCCAACAGCCATAAAACCACAGTGTGTCTCAGGAGGAGAGGAGAAGATGTCAAGGAGGTCAGCAGTGATGTAGACACCTGAAACAGCAAGAAATATGTTAGATGAAGACAACCAGGAAAACAAGCTCAAGTGAGTGGATTCTTCTTCATACTACAGAACAAGGCAAAATCTTGATAACTTACTATTCCTGGCAGTCTGACCCAGGGGGAAACTCCCGTTACTGAAAAAGCAATTGGTTTGGAAAGAAGGACAGACATCAGACTCCGTGCCCAGAGCAATTTATTATAGAAGTTGCCAGAACCAGTATAACTATTGTCAAGCAGTATTTTGTCTGAGTCATGACTACTCTGTTTCACATTTTATTTATTTTTTCCATTTCTCTCAGGTATGCTCACCAACACTATTTCTTCCTTGTGTACATTGCTGAAGCCCACAGCTAAACAGGTGATCCTCTAACCCATCTCTTTATCTATAATGTTAACATGAATGAGTATGTTTCAGGAATTCTGCCTTAAAAAGATATCAGAAAGATGTGCTTTACTGAGATATTTTAAGTCCACTGATTTTTCATGACATTCAGTTTCATATACACTAACTCGATTGATGACTTTGGGGGTTTTGTTGGTTTTAATCCCAACCTTTAGTCCGTTCCTGTGAGAAACAAATCCCAGCACTGGAAAGTTTTGCAAAAAACTACTGTGGGGTTTTTAAGTTGGAGGAAGGTAGTGTAAAGAATGTCATAAAAATGAGGACATGGCTTCTCAGAGAAAACATACAATGCTGAAATAAAAGGATTATTAAATAATGGCATGAAAAAATTCCATGGAAAATGCAATGAAAATTTACTGTACTAAATGCAGAGATTAAATCCAGCAGCAATTAACATATCAAACAGATATGGGCCTTCCTGTAAATGGAGAGCACAGTGCCTCTAATTACAGGTCATTAATACAGTTGACCAAAGAACAAACATCTTACAAGCATAAATTGAGGTTTCAACCTTTGTTTCCATTCTGATGGGTCTTAAAAATAAATGCTATTATTGGGAGATTGGGGGGTGGGGGGATGGTTAATAGGAAGCAGAGGAAGAGAACTTCATCTGTCATGGTTATTAGGAGAGATAAATGAGATGTGAGGTAGAACCTTGACCTGAATCAGGCAGAATAGACATTTAAATATATATCTTTCTTATCCTACCTGAGACCTTGGTCCTAGCAGAGCAAGAAGAGTGTAATCTTTCTACCTAGGAAAGCTAAAGACAGAAAATCTTCGTGACATTCTTACTTGAAAATCTTGTAGAAACAGACACAATTCTGCCAACAACTTTGGTTTAGTGCATTGATACTTTCTAGTGGTCACAGAATCACAGGATGGCTAAGGTTGAAAGGGACCTCTTGTCCAACCCCCCCTACTCAAGTAAGGCTACCTAGAGCCAATTGCCCAGGACCACGTCCATATTGCTTATGACTATCTCCAAAGAAGGAGACTCCTCAACCTCCCTGGGCAACTTGTGTCAGAGTTCACATCCTCACAATTAAAAATGTTTTATGATATTTAGAGGAAACCTTTTGTGTTTCTGTTTGTGCCTGTTGCCTCTTGTCCTGTCACTGGGCACCACGGAAAAGAGCCTAGCTCCATCTTCTTATGCCCTCTGTTCAGGTATTTGTATACATTGGTATTCATATACATTCTTCTCTCCAGGTAAAACAATCCCAGTTGTCAGCTTTAGGGAAGATGATCCAGTCCTTTCATCATCTCTGTGGCCCTTTGTTGGACTATCACCAGTTTGCCCATGTCTCTCTTGAACTGGGGATGCCAGAACTGGATGCAGGACTCCAGGTTCACTAGTGCTCCACTCCACTTCACTAGTGTTGAGTTGAGGGAAGGATCACCTGTCTTCACCTGCTGGCAATGTTTTGTCTGATGCAGCCCAGGACACCGTTTGCTGGCTTTGCAGCAAAGGCACATTGCTGGCTCATGTTCAGCTTGGTGTCCATTAGGACCCCCCAGATCTCCACCTGAATCTATAATCACCACTGGTATCCCCACAATATTTTCTCTCCCAACCGAGACAGTGTGACACAGGGTGCTACTTATCACTTATGTCTAAAGCTCTTTCTGTTTCTCTAGGAATTTAAAGATGTATAAAATGATTACTGGTACCTTCAGCTCAAAATCCACCCTCTTCATGCTGCCAGAGTGATACAAAGGGAATTTGGTGAAAATGTAAGTGAAGTCCATTACTTTAATTGCATGCTGATAATGAACCACTGCATGGAGTTAGTTCTTGTAATTTTAAGAGCCTGAGTGTTTTAAAAGTTACTCTTGCTAAATTCTTTTCTTTTTGAACTCTTCCTGCGAGAACAGCAGCCACTCTTAGCCAAATAATTGTGCCCTGCCCGAACTCTGACCTTACATGAACTCTGTTCCTGGGGGATTATTTCACTACTTTTACACTGGTTTAACTCGTGCTGGTCAAAATCGCCTGCAAAGCATATCCCCTGCTGACACATCCTGGAAGAGCGGTTGTGGAAAACCGCTGTGCAATTTGCTTTGTCTTCCTTGCAGGGACCACTAAAGTAATGGCAATCTTCTCCAGTACTACAGATGAGAGACAAAAGCACCTTTGACAGGATATTTTTTTAACAGAGCGCTGACTCTACTGGTTATTACTTGCTTGCAGAGCACATGGGGGAAAAAGAAAATCCATCAGGACTGTTTGTTTTTCTTTCTAAGAGGATATGAGACATTAATTTGGGTTGAAATTATTTCAGAATCTGCCAGGCACTGAATAAAGAAAGGTTAAGAAGACTAAACCTTGCTTTGCAGATATGGTGTCTTTTCTGAACACAAGCAAGTTTTTTTCCAAGTCAGAACAGGACACCAGTGGAAACTGGGTCCCTAAATGCCTCTGTAAATCAAAGTGAAACTGTAAGTGAAAGTTAATGGGTTCCATGTTTAAATATGCATGTCTGAAAATTTCCCTCACCACCCATTCTAATATAAATGTGTGAAGGGAAAATTGAGGATGTTACATATTTAGAGTTCAGTAAAGCACTTGGCACTGTGCTTTATGAAATCTTACTGCTAAATTAATTCAGATGATTGGCTTGGAAAGCAGCGTACTCATGTGGGCTGAAAACTGCCTGACAGATTGTAAACATGTGGCAGTGATAAAGAGTCCTCCTTCTACAGTGTTAAGGATATGTGTCTAGCGGCATATACTGTAGGGATTGCAACTAATTGAATCCCATTCTATTATATTAAAAGTATAAACATTTTCAATATTAACTGAAAAGCAATACCCAAATCTCGAAAGAATGAATTATATATAGCTTTGCAAAAATTTAGTAGTCTTTTTGAGACCTACTTATCAGGAGTCCTGAAAAGAGTAGAGATACAGGGCTAAGAGATCAGAAATAAGATTCATTTGGACAGCAAAAAAAAAGGAAATAATAATAATAAAATAAAAATTAAAAAAAAAAAAACAAAAAAACAAAAAACAAGCCCAAACCCTCCAAAAAACAAACAAAAGAATCCCCCAAAAACAACAGCAACAGGAAAACCTCCACCACCCAAGGAACCTAAAAATGAAAAATGCAGTGAAAGTCCAAAGACTGGAAAAGTATAATGGTTTATTGACAATAATCAAGAAGTACATTTTACAAACTTTGCAACATGATAGAGGAACAAAATAACCCTGTGACTTCAGAGCGTGCATGCAAAGTCACAACGTAATGGACTACATTTGTTCTGATGATAGCTATTAACCAGATCAGAATGATTTCACTACTGTTGCTTTAAATCATCTTCTTTCCCCTATGCAACATTAAAAATCAAATGGCTCTTCTGTTATGTGGTAGAACAGCAGTTTGTACAGTGAAGCTCTGAGCCATCTCTTGGCATTGCAGGAGTCCAATGAGTAACACAGATGCCTTTTCTCAATAGTTCGGGGGTGACTATATCCTTCCTAAAGATTGCATTCTTTATATTATCCAAAACATATCCAAGGAAATTCAGAGAAGTAAAACAAACAAACAAAAACACTGAACTGTGCTTGACTGTAAGGAAAGACTGAGACAGCCAAACCTGCAAAATTTTGTAAAAAATGAAGAGGTACTAGATGTCTTCCTCCTTGAAAATATTTAGAGCCATTTTATTTCATTACAGACTCACTGAAATCCACTGGAAAACCTAACAGTAAAAATAAACACTTTTCATAGTATTGAGAATTTCTTTAGCTTTCAAAATGTGAATTTTGCAAATACAAAAACAAACACAAGAATACTGACAAGCATGTAAATTAAGAATCGTTCTACAATCATTTCACTATGGTTTTACTCTGAAATGTCCTTGTGGTATATCGGTTGTTTCATAGGACCTTCCCAAATGCTAGATCTTCAGCTTGAGATGCTAGATCTTGAATGAAAAATTATTTATTTGCTAAAGAATAATATTGCATAAACAAAAAGGCATGGCTGATAATTGGTAAGAGTATGGCATGATGACATAATAGATGATGCTCTATATGTTTGCTTCCCATTAACCTTATTTTACCATGTGCCAAAACTTGTTGTTACATCTGTGTCTTGGGAGTTCTGTATCAGCAACAAAGGCTGCAGCCTTTTATTGTCAAAAATTTGGGTTAAAAGCTGGCAGGTGATCCTGTACTCATAGGTATTGTAATGTAACCTTTTACTGATAGGTTTTGGGGCGATGTTTCTACTTCACATTTAAAAGAAGGGAGAAAATGTGGGTTTGATCTGTCAAAATGTGATGTCTTTCTGGTGAATGGCTTAACACATTCATGAAAGGAATGGACCAAGGTGGTTCAAACCCAGGGTAATGAGAAATGCCTCGACCAGTTGAGTATCTCGACTTATTGCAGCTTTATTGGTCATCTTCTATTTGCTGCCCCATCCTTCACCCAACTTTCGACCAGCTGGTTAACAGAGAACGGTACTTACCAGTCCGTATTTGGGTATAGTTTCATAATAAATGGGCCTCCAATATATTCAGCTTGACAAAATGCTTGTGAATCAGTTTTGAAACAGAACTTCAATCTGAACAAAACAAAAAAGAGTGCCTAGGTTAGTATCCTAATTAATGCAATGTACATTTATGTAGCTGCATTGCTACTTCTACTCATTTTTTCAGTTATGTGGACAATAAACACATGCATTGGCCAAATAACCAATTTGCTTTTAGCCTGGACTGGCAAGGCAGAGAGGTTCTCTTGTTAATCATCATCCATTAATGCTTAGCCAGCTGAAAAGAACTCTGACTATGACACCTCTTGCTTTCCAGCACTAATGCTATAAATTGAGAATAATTAAAGGCAATCAGCAATGAGAGAACTAGATTCTGGGATGCTGCAGTTTATTCTCAGAGTGGCCAAATATATATATTCCCAGAGGAGAAAATAGACTTAACATTCTGGTTAAGTTTGTTTTTATTTGTTTGTCTTTTTTCCCTTTTATGCTACTTATATCATCCAAGAACAAAGGACAGAGTTAGCAAAAAAACCCAAAAAAAAACAAACCAAAACAAAAAAGCCAACAAAAAAAAACCTGCAGAAAGATAAATAGAATGCAAATAAACAACTAAACCAAATAAGCGTAAACTGAATCACTTAGACATTATTTTTCCCAGTTAATAAAATTTTTTCTTGTACGCTCAGCATTTTGATGATAAACTTTTATTGTTATTATTATTTTGTTTTCCTGTCATCTTTTGCTTTTTGAACCAGAGGAAAGCACTATCAGTTTAACCAGAAATGATGGTTTGTCCTTGTCTGTGGGCCCACTTGGAAAAATAAAGTACATGCTTAGTCACTCCAGTTTAATCTTACTGAGTGCCTTGGGGAACCAGGAAACTGAGGCTTCAGCAGAGCTGCTGGCCTAAGCTCTGCTGGAAAGCTACAATGCCATCTGAGCCTGGAATAAGAAAAGGGAACGGGGATGAGCTGATCACCTGCCTACTGGAGAAGGGGAAACATTGCCTTCAGATCTGCATATTGGTTTGCTGCTACCTGGAACCATCAGGAATTTAATCAGATTAAAACGTGCAAAGGGGGTTTTGTACTACGTTCAAGAAGGAACATGGATAAAGCTTGCAGATCAGGAAGCCTCCTCATGCCTCCAGCAGCCACTAAAATTATCTTTAAAATGCTAGTCTTATAAAACAGCACACATATGAGATTGCAGCTCTTGTTTCTACCACAAGATTGCTCCTCGCCAGCCTGCAGAATTGTCCTGCTTGTCACTTATATTCAAAAACATGACTTGGAGATTCTGAATGTAGAAATGGCCAGACATCAATCATTACTTTCATAAAGTTTTATTTCCTCCAACAATAGAATAAGATTGTCAGTTTTTATTTGTGAGCTAGTTCTTACAAAAATCAATTTACATAAAAGGCAATGTTAAGTTGAGAAATACCCTCAAATTACTATATCATGGGAAATTGATTTTGGTCTGCGATATTTAATACTTTGATCAGGGACTTGGGATGTAACATAAGATCACTGATAAAAGCTTTGGCTCAAAAAGAGAATGGAGATAAGTAATAATGAAGAGGAGATCTCTATAACCTGAGTGGTCCAGATCAGTCAGGTAAATAAAAAATATTGTACAGTATATACCTGTAGGGCCATCTAATTTAGTTCATATTGATAAGAGTGAGTCCTCTGAACTTGGGAAGAAAGTACTGTAACAAGGATTTTCAGGTAACTTTGAAATCAGCTGTATCTGGTGTCACAGTGCAATGTTTAATATAAACCTTCAGCATATGACCGAGTATCCTCCATAATCAGCATGGTGGGTATTACTTGTTGTGAGCACATCTGGAAGGCTGTGCTTAATTGTGACTTCCACTGTTAAAGACACATGTTGAACCGGAGAGGGCTCAAATTAAGGGCTGGAAATTGGTGGACTTAATCTGTCAGTTAACAGTAAACAGAATTTAAGTAACTGACTCTTTCATCTGGTGAGGAAATGTATTAGCAATCCCATGGCTGAAGCTAAAACTGAAAACATGCGGTTCAGAAATGAGCCATACCTTTCTCAGCAGTGAAAGCAATCAGCCAGGACAAATTTGTTAAATCCCCTGCAACAGATTCCCTGCATAAGACTTTTTTCTTATCAAGACTGAATTCTTAATCCATGCTGTAGTCCAAACTAGATAATACTACAAGTATTTCTGACAGAATGTCAGAATAACTTATCATAGCTGTTCCCTTTATTTGGTTTGAAGATCTGTAAATCCTCTTATTATACCTTGATTATTGATTTTTAACATTATCTCACCAAAGAAAACAACAGAACTTTCAAGGCAATGCTGTCTTTAAGCTGTTTTGCATAAACCCATTTAAAGTTTGCAAATGTTTTGTTTTTGAATACAATTATGCAATATAAAGGGAAAGGAATTGCACACACATAATCTCAAAGCACATGAAGGATTCTATAACATGAACTTAAAGGGCTGCTCCTGGCACATTTTTACTGGGTATATCCATTCATCAGCAATGAGAAATGCTGCTCATAAGTGTTCTGGTTACTGAGGCCAGCAATCGGTTTTGTGGACATACTGCCATGGTGGGTGATTACTCTTCTACAGCAGAGTCTGTACTCCCTGTAGTTCAATTCCAGTCCACCGTGACTTGTGTCTAAGGTCCATCACTGCCTTCCATCCAAGGCAGTGCTCACAGGCTGTATAAACTGAACTCCAGCAAGAGGGATGCCACCTGCTCCTGCTCCAAGCAAAAAACCTGTCCCAACTGGCCTGTAGCGTTTCTCACCTGGTATGATGCTTCCTTTCCATCAGCTACATGACCAAAGACTACAACTTCTTGTTCTCCCAGAAGACTATTTTTAAGGAATTTGCACATTTCAGATGTTTCAGGAACAGTATCATTACTTGCTGTTTCTATAAGGGTAATATATAGGGACCCCTACCAGGATGACACCTCACAGACTAAAGGTGGAGACTAAAATCTACTGCTGCACATAGATTTGACGATGTACATACGAGACGGGACACAGTAATTGGGCAAGTGAGAGGACTGAGAGTCTAGGTAAGGCTGAAGAAAAGATTGCAGAGTAACAAGGGTACAGGCTGCTGATGGATAGAAAGTGATTTTGTGTGACATTTTGAGGTATTAAATTTGTTTCTCTTCAACATCAGAGTGAAATTAAAGCTTTCCAAATGTTTCACTAAACCATAGACAAGAAATGGTTGCCTTCTCTTACCCAGCAATTTGGTTATGGGCCTCTGCAGGCTTAGACTCCTGTTCAGGTTAAAACAGGGCAGATATTTTTACCCCAGATTACTCAGGCAGATTTGGGAATGAAATCCCTGGTTTTCCTATCCTATATTTACCCTGATTCAGCCCAGCTAGTGAGGGGGCTGGAACATATATTTCTTTGTGGAAAAGAAAGGCATTTTTTCTTATTTCTTTTTTTTTTTTTTTTTTTTTTTATTTTCTTTGTTAACCAGCACCTGAGCATGTGTTGCTGTGGCAGAAAGAGCTCACAGCATCTCTACACGCCAGTTGCCCAGAACTGCTCTGTGTATGACAACAGTCCAGTGTATTTTCACTTAGTCAACCCATGGCATAAAGCTTGATGGGTACAAAGCTCTGCTTAGCTGTTTCCAAGACTACTGCTATGTTAATGAAAACAATTATCCAGGAAAGTGACAAAACCCTAAATGACCTTAAGAGGCAGAAAAATTAACATAATTGTCAAAAATATTATTTCAGAATTCAGAATAAATTAATAATTTGTAACACACCTCCGAAGAAATTGCAGAGGTTACAAAACTCAGGGGACATCATCAACACAAGGAGGAAAAATTGATGGTCTGAGAATAACTGATATGCATTGGGCTCCAGTGGAGGTCAGACAGAGCACAGGGTAAGCTTTGTGGTATTTTTGAGTGGCAGTGTCTAGCCAGGCACAACAGAGAGCTTGTATCTCCAAGATACAAGAGAGCTTGTCATCTCCCAGAGACCTTGCAGAGAGGAATAGGTGACATTTCCTCTTTTACTATGTGTGAAAGATATACATGCCCACCACCCTCCCCCAGGACTGAGGTTTGAGGAAGCAACATGTGGGAAACAAGTAGGAATCCCACATGCTATTTTGGAAAAAAGACTCAATCAAGTCCAAGGGTTACTCAAGTCCCTGCAGCCACAAACATAGAAGAGGTCAGGGCCAGGTTATCTCACTGTAGTGCATTGGGGAAGAGAGCCCTTCCTGTGGCCTTCTACACAGGTGGGCAAAGGTAGGTGTGGAGCTGGGTGAGAGGAATGGCTTTAGAGGGCTATCAGCCCCAGCTTGTGCTTTGAACTTACTATTCATGTGAGTTTCTGAAGATCTTACTGACTTTGGCAGGATTTGTTTGTGGTGGGGCTCCTGGAAGAATTGGGGACCGACTTGTCAGATGTTCTCCAGATGAAAGCCCATTCCAGGTAAGGGTGAGGATGAGACCCACAGAGTGGTGTGATATTCTTCACTTTTGTGCTTCTAGTGGAAGACTGACTCTCCCTACATAATTGGAGGGGATGATTTGGGGCTACGTGTTATTATTGTTCCTAAGCAACATCACTTACTGTGGGAACCCCTGCTATGCCAGTGCACAGAGTTTGCATTATACAGTGTCAATTTTGTCCTAGCAATTCCTTTATTTTCTTTCTTTGCCCTAATGAAAGGAGGGAGGGGGCTTTTTGGTGTTTGGGGTTTTTTTTTAATACCCTTGGTGAAACACACAGTAAAAAGTGTGTGACAATAGAGACTCTGAGGTAGCTGTGCACGCACAATAACCTGTGTTCACATTAAAATGTCTTAGCCCCAGAGAGTGTTTTTATGAAAGCAGCATAGTACAGGCCTATTTATTACCTGCCAATTCCATTTCTTAGATTGAAGTTGCTTCTGAGCCAGAATTTTTTCTGCAAGAACATGTTCCTGCGGATGGATGTGGGGGTGGGTGGATGGGTGGGTAGGCAGGGGAAAGGGATGGGTGTGATGGGAGGACAGAACCTAGAAATTACAGAATTGCTGTAGAAAATATCTTGCTATTTATTCCTCAAAGCAGATGGTGCCAGTTGATTACCTTCCCCAATAGAAGCTGTACCTGTTAGCGGGGGTGTTAAGAAACCTCTCTGCAGTGATAGCTTAAGGAAAAGGCAAACTATTGCTTAAAGTATTCAAGCAAGAACCTACTGTGGAAAGATTAATGTGTGAAGGTTAAAGTGCTGGGGCGGGGGAAGCGGGGTCAACTCTGTACAACACAAGGCCATTGCCCTGAATTATGGGGACTAGGACACTTCACGTCCCTGAAGGGAGAAGTTACGTTTCTGTAGGAGGGGATTTGCAGAGCCAAGAGGCACTGTGCCATAATGTCAGAGCAATTTGCCCTGCTGCAACTGCTCTGGTCATGTCTGAGTTCAACTCATGGTGGCTTGCCTTTCCCACAAGCCCAGCTTGCTCTGATCCTTTGATTCAGCATCTGTTTAAACTGCTCCTGAGCAAACAGCTTAGGAAAGATCTCTCGGCTGTGTACACGCCCTCCTCCCTCTACAGCCATCCAAAGGGCTTTGCGCATCTCTGTCCCTGAGCAGCTCAGCAGTCATCTATGTCAGATCGGCCCTTCCACTGCACAAGGTGGGGTTAATTTTTTCCTCAATGTTCTTGCCTAGAGTGCTCTGTATAATAAATAACTATCTCCAAAATGGTCCCCACCATAGAAGCTTCATACTGTTTCTGCAGCCTTGTATTTGATTGCCTTCATTTCCACTGTGTTGGTTTCCCCAGTGGCTTTATGGGACTTAGCTGGGGCTTGCACTGACTCAAGGAAAGCAGAATGAAACCGTCTGTCAGATGTGTGGGGGATTTTGAGCAAGTAAGGCAGGAAAAGGAGAATTTCTACGGTACAGCAGAAGAACACATGCTGTTTTTTCATATGTCGGCTCCTGGAACTTGACTGCAACAGTAAATAAATTGCCTCAGCAGTTTCTGAAAAATGCCATTTAATGTTTGCTGGCCCCTGGGAGTGCTAAACATCGTCACATTTGTTGAAAATGCCAGTCAAAGACTCCTGGGAATTTCATCCCCATGCCTGCAGCTTTGATAAGTTTTATAACAAGCTGGCGTAGTACAGCACTGCTAGCATGAACTACTGTGTTTGTGAGGCACTGTGGAAAAATGGCAAGAAAAATGCACTTCAATCTGTATTCCAGTCAGGTTAAAATCTATCAATATAACAAAGCCTTAAGAATTGGACAAAATAGATGAAAATAGAAGGAAGCTGCCTGTACATTGGGATTCATTAGGAATCCACTTACCATTTTGTTTTTTCCTAAGTCTGCAGAAGAATTTGTAAAATGAAAAATTCTGGTTATGGGCCAAGTCATGAATATTCCATTAAATCAGGAGTAACTCTGTTGTACAACTAGTCTGAGGAGAGAACTGGTATAGTCCAGGTATTTTGAAGAACTTGACACTGAGTTATGGAAGACAAGAGATTCAAGTTCTTGTGCCGTTAGCTCCATTACTATTTCAGACCTGCATTATAGCAGCAAAGCTGTTGGATGTAAAAGCCAGTTAGTGTTTGTTTACCTCCTGACACAAATTTTGCTGAAGTCAATATGTTTTGCTGCTCAGTAGAAAAGCATATTTTTGCATCCACATTTTTGCATTGTACTCTAAGAAAATCTCACCAGCTTTATTCCAAAGGTGAATCTTGCAATCTAGAATGCTGGTTCTACCTACTGCCTTGGGTTGTAGAAAAGGAAGACAAAATGAATTGGTGGCAGAAAGAGGAAGTCTTGACACATATCCATACATACCCTTTTTTAGAATTGTATCTCAGCTGTAACTGTTTTGAATTCTGTGCATATTTTACTGTTTTTCTTTCATCCTCCAGTATCTGTGCATTTCCATTTCCATTAAGAAACATGAAGAATAGAATCACAGAATCTTTTAGGTTGGAAAAGACTCTTAAGATCAAGTCCAGCCATTAATCCAACACTGCCAAGTCCACCACTAAGCCAGGTCCCTAAGCACCACATCTACACATCTATTAAATTCCTCCAGGGATGGTGACTAAACCACTTCTCTGGGCAGTCTGTTCCAATGCTTGACAACACTTTTGATGAAAACATTTTTCCTAATATCCCATCTAAAATTCCAAAGTTTCCCTGGTGTAACTTGAAGTTGTTTTCCCTCATCCTGTCACTTGTTACTTGGCAAAAGAAACCAACAGCCACCTCACTACAATTTTCTTTCAGATAGTTGCACAAAACAATGACATCTCGCCCGAGTCTCCTTTTCCCCAGACTGAATGACCCCAGTTCCCTGCACAACTCCTCACAGGACTTGTTCTCAATGTCTTTCTTGTAGTGAGGGGCCCAAAACCGAACACAGTATTCAAGGCGTGGTCTTACCAGTTACTCTTGAGATATTTTTTCATGTTTCTTCAAACCTCAGCTCCATTATCCAAAATCAAATATTTTCTGCTTGAATTATTTTAAGATCAGGTTTTGTAGGCTGTAGGAATACATCTGTTGTGCACAAACACAACAGGAGCCGAAACATTTTTGCCAGTGTATGGTTTTAATACAACTGCAAGATTATTTGTTGAATTATGAGATTCTTGCAATATTTAAGCAATTTTAAAGTAATTTCAGTTGGCAGAACTGCTGCATGAGTTAGCTTCATATTTCTTTTGCTCTTCTCCCCTCCCAGATAGTTATGATAAATACACATGCTTTTTACTGCTCCATTTTTTTCCCTGCAAAGAAGGGTCTACAGGAAGAATGTGTAGACTTTTCAGTTTGGCTTTATTCCATGTTAGGAAGATCTTTATGATAAAGCTGTTCCACAGGTGGTAAATATGCCCGTTGGAATTCTGCCACAGGAACAGTGCTGCTTGCGGAATTGTATTAGACTGATGAGTCAGGCCCCGCATCTTTTCTGAAGAGACTAACAGCATGTCAGCTCTTACGTTACTACTACCAACTTGCTTATTTGTTGTATTGTTCCAGAAAAAATAAAAGCTGTGTTAGTCAAGCAGGCACAGATACCCTGCTTGCTCAAAGAGCCTATAGTTCAAATCAGAATAAAGCAGAACACTGGAAAGAAAGGGGGAATAAGAAAGAATGAGAGAATAAAAAAAAAATTAAATTGCTGCTGAGTCTTGATGGACTGAAGGACTCTAGTTTCACCACTGCTTCATTAACTAAAACTAATGTGACAACAATAACACACCTGCTGCCACTGTGGTGGTAAGAAGATATTTCCATGTGCTTGTCAGGAACTGTGAGTACCAAAGCTCTTTACAGAGCATTCTGAAAAATCTTATGGGTATTAACCATTCTTGCTCACATTTGAATGGGTCACTTTTTAGCAAGTGGCCTAGAAGTGGAAAGCTTTGTTCTTAGCATCAATTCTGTGAGTCATTCCATTTCCCCTTACACGGGCTGATATAATTTAATTTCCCTCTCTTTGCCTATCATAAAAGAATCTGGGGGAAAAGGTTGCTTTTCTCTGTATTGCAAATTATTTGATATGATTTGTTTGAGGTCTCCTTCTTTCATGGTGCTTTCTTAAAATTAGAACCAAATTAAATGTGTTCTAAACCATTGCAGAATACATTGATTAGAGCTGAATTATGCTCAGTTGTGATCTGTATTGAAATTTGCATGACACATCTCTCCTGGAGTGAAACTAAAAGGGAATTTGAATCGTCCCTTATTCCTTTCCAATGAACACAGTCCATTAACCACTAAATCCAATAAGTTGTGGTCAATATTTAGAACAGATGAATGTGTAGATTTAATGAATGATGCAGGTATTAGAATAAAAGTCTCAAGTACTTATCTAATCTGTGCTGACTGGATAATCTATGTTTATTAAAAGATAATTAATGACAAACTCACCTTCTTTTTTTGTTGTTGTTGGGTTTTTTTTCTTTTCTTATTTGCGTTGCAGCAGTCTCTAAATCCCCAGTTTAAAGCAAGACAATGTCCTTGAGTATGAAAGTAGGTACTGTGAGACCTTGATTGGGAAAATATGCATGTTCAGTATGATCATTGTGAGCATTTGCAGTGATTTACGTATGTCTGCTATATGCAAAAAGGTAACATATGTGTTTTCAGGTGTAAGGTGGCAGATGCCTACTTTTGCAAACTCCAGGTGGCAAGTTCAAGCCTTCTGGTCTCACACAGGTGACTGTTTTCAGCCTCATAAGCTGTAAATGGGCATTTGAGCATCAATATTTGAGAGGTGACCAGTATGAAGTATTATGGGTTGCTGCCTGTAAATCAGAAAGGGTCATCAGAGAGCCCCTATCCCTCAGGAAGTTATGCATGTGCTTAACTTGTCACTCTGGCAAAGGTCTACTGAAAACAGAGGGAGAAATCTAACAATGCCCTCTCAACTGGGTTCTTTAAACCCAGGATGATATTGCAGGGGACCACAGAATTCACTGTATGTGTGCACAAGCAAAATCATTTTTTTCCAGGTTTTCTGCTACTTGCCATCTCCCCTCACCCCTCCCCCCCCCATCTTATTTTGATGTGGGTTTTTTTTTTCCTCTGTTAGTTTTCAGAAACAATTAATTCTTCATTTGAAAAAGCTGTATGGGAGAATTTATGTATGTGTAGAAAACAGAGAAAGAAGCTGCCTTCTGTCTGAATCCAACAGGAAATAGCTTCTCAAGTAGCTATCACAGTAAGGGAACAGCACATCTAGGTTGTCTCTGTGATGATATAAAATAGCTTCTACCCCACCTGACATCACTACACAGACAGCTTCTAATCCCAGATGATTAACATACAAGCTCCATAACCTTGTGATACTATGAAGTGAAAGCTAAGTCGTAGATGGGTTCTGGCTAGTAAAACCTCAAAAATTGCTGCTGTGAGAGAGGGAGCAATTGCAGGACCTCTGCTCTGCATGGATACAGCCAGCTACTCCCACTACAGTTCAGTTTTTCCCAATCCTCAGTGCAGTGTTTGGCTCCACAGTGTTGGTTCCCTGATGATAGAAGTGTAACAACTGAACTCTGAGATAACTGGTATTGTCACACTTATATAGAATTTTTTTTTCCTCAAATGCTTACACAGATATATATTGGATTTTTGTTTGTCAAGCATAAGCAATTCCAAATGTATCTGCTCTTTTTTTAACTTTGGAAATGACAGTTTTCTGATCAAAGAAAACATTCATTTTCTATCCATCCTGAGAAACAGTACCATACTGGTTCTCTTCCAGATAACACATCTTGTCTTGTTGCTTTGTTCTTTCTTAGGACATATAACTTACTATAGCAAGTTTTTCAATTAGGGTCTGATCCAAAACTTATAACTGCTGTTGGAAAAAAAACCCAGAACCACTGCCTTAAGGCTCTTTCAAGCATTTTCGTGTACCGTTATTCACACAGTGGTCACACTTGCGTGACAAGGCTACATTGTAGAGACAATATACACAATACACCGTTTCCTTAGGATAGTGGGAAAGCTACATTTTCTTCTTCTTTTTCTTTGTGTCAGTTCTGGCGGTCAGCTGGAAAATTTGACAGTGATTAGACATGGCAGCTTTTTTCTGTAGTAGTGTTTTGATGCACCAAAACTTACTCCCTTTTCNTTTTTTTTTTTTTTTTTTTTTTTTTTTTTTTAATCTAAGACAAAGATTTATGAAATCTTTGACAATTAGCTGTGTGGTTCACTTTTCTGCCATGTGCAGAGAAAGAATCACAGAATCATAGAATGGTTAGAGTTGGAAGGGATTTTAAAGATCATGGAGTTCCAACTCCCCTGCCATGGGCAGGGACACCTCTCACTAGAGCAGGTTCCTTAAAGCCCCATCCAGCCTGGCCTTGAACCCTGCCAGGGATGGAGCATCCACAACTTCTCTGAGAATTTCTGGGCTCTTTCATGTCTGTCTTTTCAAGTTTCGCTGCAATGTGATAAATGAAAGAATCTTTCTTATCATTTCGCTGTCGTGATAACAGTGTAAATGGGAAATAGTAAAGAGAGAGATTTTAGTCTTCTACAGAATGTGCCAGCACTGCCCTAATGTTGGCACTTGTTCACCCAGCTGGGGTTTTAAGCATGTAGGTCCAAGCGGCCAAAGTGAAGTCTCTAACCAAGTAATATCCCTCATAGCTGGCCGAAGGGGACAGTGTGAAATACCCAGAGGGCAACCATAGCATCTCTAGGCACTATAAAATAAAAGGAGGGAAAAGGGTGAGTAATTCCTTAGATGGAGGGGGGGAACATTCCAAGGGGCACAGACACTAGCTTTCTGACAGGCTCCAGGGAGGCTGGATGCATCCGCTGCGCTCAGGGTGTGCCATCCCACAGCGCAGGGATTAAACCACCGGCAACTCGTCGCCGTGTCTGATTCTTCCTGAGCTGCGCATAAGCGGAAAGTTGGGCTCCCTGCTGCACTCGCCCGCGGTCCGGGAGTGGATCAGACCGACTCCGCGATCCCTGACTGAGCCCGTTCCTCGCAGCCGCTCGTCTGCGCATGAGTCGCTGCGGGAGGCTCCGCGGCTGGAGTATTTCAGGGGCTGGGCACCGCGGGAAGGTGCTCAGTGCCTGGCGGAGGCCCTGCGCCCGGCGGAGCGGCGACCCGCGGCGGGACATGGAGAGGGCGCCGGTGCGGGGGGCAGCGCGGAGACCGGCCTGAGGGGCAGCGCCCGCTTCAGCACCGCGGACAGCGCCCGAGGGGCACCGCGCACCGCGGATCCGGACCCCGCTAACCCCGGTCCTGCTTCCCGCTATCCGCGGCCCCTCTTCCGCTAATTCCACCCCAGCATCCCACTAACCCCGGCTCCTTCCTACCCCCGGTACCTCTTCCCGCTAANCAGGCTCCCTCCCCACTCTGCTACCGCCGGCTCCGGTTCCCGGGCGCTCCGGGCCCTCTAACCCCCTACTGACTCCGACTCCGAGTGCCCCGACCTCCCTCTCCACTTCGTGTATACTTCCCCCTTACCTTCGGCTCTTACCACACTCCTCCTCAACCCCGCTACCCTGCTGCCCGGCACCGCTATCAGGCAACTCCAGCCCCCCTCCTCCTCCGGTCCTCTCCCCTCTGTCCAGCCCTGCTCCTCCCAACCCCCTCTCTGCACCTTCGGCTCTTCTCCCCGCTCCCTGCTCCTCTCCTCACACCCTCTTCCCGCTTCCTCCGGCTCTGTGCCCCTCTCCCGACTCCCCCGGCCACTGCGCCCCGCTCCGCGCTGCCGGCAACATGCGCGGGCGGCCGCGGGCGGTGGCGGGCGAGTCTGCGGTGCCTGCTCGGATGCCCCCTTCCTCCTGCCCTGGCCCGCTCCAGGCGACCCGCTGAGAGATGGACTTGGCAGGCGTGCTGCTGGCGTTGCTCCTGGTGCTGGTGCTGGTTGTGTCTCTGCTCTCCAACCTCCTGGTGCTACTATGCTTCGTCTACAGTACAGAGATCCGCAAGCAGGTGGCCGGGGTTTTCCTGGTGAACTTATCCTTTTGCAACCTGCTCCTCACTGTCCTGAACATGCCTTTTACCCTGCTGGGGATCCTGAGGAACCAGCAACCCCTCGGGGGCTGCATCTGCAAAGCAGTGGGTTTCCTGGAAACTTTCCTGACTTCCAACACAATGCTGAGCATGGCAGCACTCAGCATCGACAAATGGATTGCTGTGGTGTTCCCCTTGAGCTACACCAGCAAGATGCGATATAAGGATGCTGTGATACTGATGGGCTACTCGTGGCTCCACTCCCTCACATTCCCCTTGGTATCCTTGTTTTACTCGTGGGTAGACTATAACAGCGTTTATGCCTCTTGCACCTTACACCTGAAGGAAGAGACCGAGCGGAGGAGGTTTACAGTGTTCACCATCGTCTTTCACTCCACCAGTTTCATGCTGTCACTGGTGATTCTATGTTTCACCTATTTAAAGGTGTTGAAAGTTGCCCGGTTCCACTGCAAGCGGATAGACATTATTACCATGCAGACTCTGGTTTTGCTGGTGGATATTCACCCCAGGTAATCCGTGCATGTTCGTATTCACAGCCCCGGGGCTCTTGCGGTAGGGACCCTGGGCAGAGAGTTTGTCCCACCACCCCAGCACCCTTTCCTGCACCCCGGCCACATGGCGAATCCTTCTGCCTTTAGTTTCAGACACTGCTTACAGTGCCAGAATACATAGATTGTGCATTTCTAGCCTGCTTTTTTTAAACGATAGTTCCACTCCCTGGGTGCTCCCACATGCCTGAGCTCCCTTTAACAGGGAGTTAGTGCTTTGGTGAGTTTGATCGTCCTCAGACTCAGCGGGGTCAGGACTGCCCTTCCTTCCCCTGAGAGATGCCACCCTCTAGGGTCAGGGCTACCCTCCTCTCCCTTCCCCCAGGAGCTGCCCTCCTCTTGGGCCGGTGCGGGTGCTGCCCCATCCTCCCCTCCCCTGGAGGAAGGGCTCTCCGGCTGGGGGCGAGTCCTTCCCCTCTCTCCTGGGCTCACATCTCGCCTCCTTGCTTCTTGCCTTAACCCACCAACTGCTCTTCTCCCTTTGCAGTGTGAAGCAGCGCTGTCTTAATGAGCAGAAACGGAGGAGGCAGCGGGCTACCAAGAAAATCAGTATTTTTATAGGGTCGTTCGTGATCTGTTTTGGTCCTTACATTATCACCAGGTTAGTATCGCCTACTGGGGTAGGGAAACTTCTGGGACCGGTACGGCCTCTGCTGTGCAGGTGCTTGGTGGGGAGTACAGCTAATTTTGGGATGGCAAAACCTGACAGAGACCCAGGGCTGAGCCTGCCTGCACACTCAGCCTGCTGGGTGAAGCCTCAGCAGCCTCTAGCTCTCTTTTCCTCATTGCAGCCAGGTCTGGGCACCTCTTGCCAAGAGCAAGAAGCTTTTAGGACAAGTACCAGGAATTAATTACATGCCAGTGGGAGATGAAAGCAGTTTAAAAAACTCACCACCCTTCCTTATTAGCATAACCCAAGCAACAGAGAGGAAAGCAGACAGCTTTTCCTGATTAGCTCAGGTCTTTTTTTTTTTTTTTTTCTTTAAAGGCATAAAGCCAAACTTGCTGCTATTGGAAGCTGAGGTGACACAATTTAAATTTATCCAGGCTGATAATTTGTCAGATAAGCTTTGCATCTGGAAACATTAATGTCTGTAAATATATTGCTAATGGTGCAGCATGGCCTTGTGATGAGGTGTGAGAGCTATCTACCAGGAAAAGTAATAATCAAACGTATAGGTAATATCATGCTGCTCAACTGGTCAGAATCATTGGCATCCACCCGGGTGGTTTGCACTTTTTTTAAATAGTGATGTATCATTCTCATTCCGTACTTGCATAGTCTCTATATAACATATGGATATTATTTTTAAATCTTGCATAAATCAGTGATCTGGAAGCCAGCGTAACTCTACTGAATTGTAGCACCTCAGGATTTAGCCTTTCATCTCTAAGTTGAAATGAGCTACATCTTTCTTCTAGTGATTTTTCAAAATGTCTCCCACTTCATCAAGTCCTTCTGTCAAGGAAGGTTGACTAGTCTTTGTAAAAACACCCTGGTGATGGCTTCCTCAAGGTTGCTGACAAGCTGCCAGGGTCTGCAGTAACAGCACCTTGCAGAAACCGGCCAGCTTTAAAGCCCTGATCTTACACAGTCACATATATATAGGCCACTCATGATTACTGTAGTTGCCCTTTTCTTACATGAGTAGGGGGACAGATTGAGGCCAGTGCGCAAAAATGGCAATGGTTTCTAACCTTTAGGATGACATTTCTTTCAGTTCCCATTTATGTGTTGAAAGGGATTCCTGACTGATTGCCTAGATAACTGCATTTTTTTTTCTGCAGTTGAAAGGATTATTACAAATAATTAACATTACATCACAGAGTTAAAAGGTTAATTGATCACTGTTCAGTACATTCTGAGTCATTTTCTGTTCACTTTTACCATAATCAGGATATAATTACATTGAGCAAAGTGGATTTTGCCATCTTCTTTCCATCCGAACATTACCAAGCTCAGCAAATTCCAATATTGTCACATTTTTCAGGTTGAAGGTATGTCTCACAAACTTGTAAAATAAAAGTTACTTCCTTTTTCAGACCTTGCATTTGGCAAGTGGGAGATGGTGCATTCTCTGTGTGTGACAAACTGGTACCTCGTGTGCCTCTAGAGAAAAGACGGAGGGTTGCTTTATATAAATGTGTGTGTCGAGGTACAGCTTCTGTCTCAGTCATAAAAACCCAAGGAAGTATTTGGGGAGGATATCCTCAAAGGCTCTTTGACCCAAAGGCAAGACAGTGTCCAGGGAGAACTAGACAGAAGGTGATGGTGGCAATGAGGTTGGAGGACTCGCTGCCATGCCCATTTCTCCATTTTTCCCTCATTCTGGTTTTTAGAGGGGTGGCACTACAGTAATCTCTCTTGTGGCATTGTGAGAGATCTCCTCCTCTGCTTTCTTGCTCTCTGGCCTGGTGACTCAGTTTGTGTTGTGAGCTAAGTCTTTGCTCCTCATTTCAGAAATGTGAATGAGATTATGATCATTAGCAATATATTCGTCTGTTCACTAAGAGCCAACAGATGAATTTCACCTTTTCTGTAACAGCACTGAAAAGAAGAAAATAATACTAAGATGCATTCAGATGGATATTTCTAAGGCTGACTTGATTCGACCAGGCCCATTATCCTATTAAAGTCTGTGCAATTTTTCTTCTGTTGGTTTCAGTGCAATTATGTTTGGGCCCATAATACATTAAAGGAACACACAGTAATAAATCTGTTTTCATGACTGAAGGATACCTTACTCTTCTTATTTAGTGTCTTTATAAAAACCTTAATTGCGTAAATATCAAATGTATATTTCTTGTATTAGAACGATACACAGGATGAGATAAACCTAAGCAACCATGCAGCAAGTTCCACTTATTGAACATTTATTTCAAGCATTTTGTGTCTGGTACATTTATTTATTCCTTGCATTTTGTGTCTTCGTGTGCTTTCTGGTTTGAATTCACTGGAATTTTTTCCAAGCAGCTTCAAACAGAAGTCATCAGGTTTTTAAATGCACTTGTCCTATGAATGATTTCTCTTTCATGCATACAAATGAGAAATTTTCCTGTCAGAATTCACCACTTGTTGCAATGTTCAGTCCTAGTGGTGGTAAGTCAGCTTTTCTATGTGGAGGGATTGGAAGAGCTTCAAAAGTCAACACCCTGCAAGTTGGGATCTCTGCACTTTGGAAAGAAGCCAAAAGCTTCTTCAAGCCTTGAGAAAGCTTCTGATCTTACATCTTCAAACAGTGATGTTTTGGGTACAGAAAAGGGCTACTTTATCTCATTGTACTTTTTTATTCTTCTGGAATGTATATAGCAAAATAGTATATTCTTGCTGCTACAAAAGGCTTCACAAAAGATGTGCAGATAATAAAATCTTCTCATCCTGTTCTTTCCACCTACCTGGAGAGTTTGCCCACTGCAGATGAGCTGTATGCCAGACATTTACTGGAATAGTCTGAATGTTTGCTCTCACTCCTGCGGAAAAATTGTTTAACTTAGTTGCAGTTTCTGCACCCATGATTAATACACCCATCTCAACTGAGGTGCTGAGGCCACTAATCATCCGTGGAGCACAGACCAGGAGACACAGGTCTGGGGACAGCTGGCTGGTCATATAATGATGATAAAATTGTTGTCTCCTTGTTTTCTTTGGCCAAACTAGTGGTCAGCCAAGTGCACACAGAAACTCTCACAGGTAAGTAGATGCACTTGTGCTCCTAAGCATACTATGGGATTGCAGATGACACCCAGATCTCTCTGAGATACTGCCATGTTGCTGTTCATACAACAACAGTCTAATGTGAATCCTCTTTGCATATGTGATAACTCACACCAGTTGTGTAATGTGGGTTCACTGTTCTGTGTCTGAGGGGGTGGATTCAGTGACCTAAACCAGGTTTCTGGTGTCATTTGAGACACTGTATAGTATCCAAAACCTCTACATAGGCTGGCGTATATGACCCAGGAGCTGGAGGAGATCCACAAATTCCAGGAACAGCAGCCTGGTGTCAAGGGGGCTGTTCCCAAATGTCTCAAGTGTCACTAGACGCCTGTACTTAGGAGGCTGAGTTGACTAAGCCTGTATATCCCGAGTCAGGTGTCTATCTCAAGCTTGCCGTGGGAGAGGGGTAGTCTATTATGTCACCAAGATTTTGTCCACTTGCTAGCACAACTCTCTGAATTCAGAAAGTGAGCAATAAACTGCAGCTCTTTGTTATCTCCAACACATGGGAGCATTGACATTGAAAATACACTTTTTCTCTCCATATAGAGGGAATAATTGTTGTATTCCAGTGGCCTTCCTAGAAAATTTCCCTTTGCCTTTATTGAATCCAAGGAGTCAGGGCCCTCCTCTTGCAGGCATCATGTGCTGTAAGGGAATAAGTGATACATTAATCTTTCATGAAGCATGAGTTTAGCACTGGGCACAGTGTGAATATAACACTCAAGTGTTTCCATCTCTCTTTAATGTTTAACAGGTTGATAGAGCTCCTTCCTTTTGTTACCATAAATTACTACTGGGGAATTATAAGCAAGTGCCTCACCTACAGTAAGGCTGCATCAGATCCATTTGTTTACTCACTTTTGCGTCAACAGTACAAAAAAGTTCTGATCAACATCGTCAATAGGATACTTAAGAGGGACCTGTATCCGTCATCGGGGTACAACAGCTCTCTGGACACTGAAAACGATTACTGCTTGCACAGAACAAACTAACAACATGAAAAGCCTTCCCCTTCGAGGGAGACAGATGTTTGCTGCTGCTGGAAAGCTGCCTTTTCCCTCTCATGCTGACAGTGGTGACAGCATCTCCAGGGTGTGAAAGCTGCATTAATGCGAGGCATTTCATTGTGGACTTTCATGAAAGGCTCTTCCCTGGTCTGCAGCCAAGTACAATATATGACAAAGCCCTGTTCCCGAGCAAATGAAGTAGGCTTGAGGGGTTTTAAGGGAGCCTTTGGAGGTTTTAGAGAAGCTTAGAGAGCTTTTATTGCTTCATGTCTGAAGACCTGGCATATTTTGGAGCATCCCACATCAGACGTGACATTCCAGCATCCTCTGGGACCACAGGAATCCCCAGGCTGTAAGGAGAGGTTCAGAGTCCTCCATGCTGCGCATGTAACTTGGCAGCCCTGGATCTGCTCTGTTAGTTTCAAACATTACAAATAAATCTTTTAATTGATTGATTCATTGTATTGGTGCCTCAAGTGAGTGATATGGGTCAGCACTATGAATCTGAGATTGTTATTATTATTATTTATTACTAGGCATCATGATTGTAACATAGCCTTTAGGAAGTGGTACATATATTTGATATGCCAGTATTCTATCAAGCATAACCAAAGTCCACATATCTGAGTTACTGATATTTAGCACTTCAGTGGTATGTGATTATAATAATTGCAGCAACTGTAACAAAGACATATATGGAATTTAGTTAAATAGCACTGTAGTTCCATCACTGAGCTAGTAGACCTATTCAAACAAGCTTTTATTCAGGAAAAAAAAAATCAGTTAGAGAGTAGAAGTGACAGATACCACTGTGTTTAAGATATACTACTTCAGAAGCTATCTGTTTTCGAAGAACAGGCTAAAACTTATTAGTTCTTTTTAAGAGATATATGATGTGTAAAATATTTCATGCATTGGCTGTATTTGGTGGATTGTAATAATATTGTACAATCATTTCTTTTATAATGATCAATTTATTTGGTGGGTTTGACTGATATCAAGAGACGTCTAAGAGATATTATAACAGACCCACTGCCAAACGCCCAGAAAAACAAAGCTGCTCTATTATTAGACGTATTTTTCTCTTTTATTTATTTATAAATCTAAACAACCTTTAGGAAAATGTGGGAATTATTTTTTAACAATATTCCTTTGATTATATAAGACATGATTCAAAAAATTTATGGCATTCAATAAACTACTATTTTCTAATCAAGTACATAAAGGGAAAATTAAAGCAATTTTAAAATATATTTTAAGAAAAAAAGAAAAGACAGAAGACAGTTAACACTTATTTTTTATGTAACAATGGGCTTAACCCTATTAAGCATTGAGAAGACTCTTCCTGGTCAAAGTAAGCATATAAGCATGTGATTAGGCATAGAATCTCCTTTAAAGTAAATATCTTTATTCCTGTGGTGAAAATTAAGTACACACTTTATTGTTTTCTAAAATCAATGTTGAGTGGTCAGCACAGGGAGAGGGTTTTCCCCACCATCCACAGTGAGGAAGAAGGAGAGCACCTTATTGCAATCCCATCAAAGTCAAGGAAAAGTGATGCTGCGTAACAAATACAATGTCCCTTATTTCCTGCTTTAATTTATGAGGCCTTTTTGATGCTTTTCTCTTTTTTTGCCGTGCAAGTACCTTCGGCCTCTGTGTTTTGCATCTATAGCTCTGCCTGTGTTTAAAACGAATGTACTATAATGGTTTTGTCTTCTTAGTAAAGTATTTGTACTCCGATTTTGTGTAAATACAGTATTTCAGACAAAAAAAAAAAAAAAAAAAAAGTCGTCTATGGAATCTTTCCAGTTTTACTATCTCCCTGTCTCCGTCCACATGCCTCTGCCACACTACTACAAAACCTGATGCTTTGGTCTTTCATTTCAGTTGCAATGCAGGGACCAGATATCTCTGGGGAGGCGTGGGAGGGATGCTACATTTTCAGTTATTTTTAGTCAGTTTTGTGTCAAAAAGTTTTGATAGACAGCATTTATGTGTGAATGAACATTAATTTAGTGAAAGCTAATTGTTGGCTTACCTTTGAGCTCCTAAACAAAATGGTGCTCACTCTAAAGAGGAACGTTACATACAGTTAAATGTATTAAATTGTAACCTCCAAGACATACAGATGAAATAAAGCTTTTATTTTTTTCTATCTTAGTATGAAGAAAATAGTAGAGGAAAGGAAAAAATCTTTAAAGCTATTACAGTAATAAAATTCTAATGTTATTAAACTATAAGTCACATTTTAAAGGTATAACATGGGGCATAGTTAAACTGCTACACCTGCTCTTAAGTTAATTAATTAAGCCTATTCATGCCAGCTGAGGGTGTTGTCATGCCCACACTACAATATCACTCACAAGGCCTTAAACACATCTGGGGGCTCTTAGGTCTAGATGTGGGGATGAGTGGGGAAGAAAAAAAAAGATTCTGAGTTTGTGCTGAGTGTTCCAGAATGCCTTTTAGATTTAATTTCCATAGAGAATTAGGAAGCTAAGGTCTACAGTGCGCTCCAAATGTAAAGACACCAGAAACTAAGGGAGGGTGAGGACAGCTGGTTAGGGTACTACAACATCTTTCTTATGAGGAAAGGCTGAGGGACTTTGGTCTTTTTAGTCTGGAGAAGAGAAGACCAAGGAGGGACCTTACCAGTGCTTATAAATACTTAAAGAGTAGGTGTCAAGAGGATGGGGCTGGTCTTTTTTCAGTGGTGCCCAGTGACAGGACAAGAGGTAATGGGCACAAAATGAACATAAGATGTTCCATCTACACATGAGGAATTTTTTTACTTTGAGGGTGGCAGAACACTGGAACAGGCTGCACAGAGAGGTGGAAAATTCTCCGTCTCTGGAGACATTAAAAACCAGCCTGGATGTTGGGTGCATTCCTGTGCAACCTGCTCTAGGTGGACTTGCTCTGGCAGTGGGGTTGGACTACATGATGTCCAGAGGTCCCTTCCAACCTCTATCATTCTGTGATTCTGTAATTTCCATAGAGGATTAGGAATCTAAGATCTACAGTATGTTCCAAATGTAAAGACACCAGAAACTAAGGAAGGGCAAGGACAGCTGTAGTCCTCTCAAGTCTTGATTTGCAATGAAGTTTAAGTGCCTTGTTTAGTACTACCAGAAAGCATCTTTGCTCAGTATGGACAGTCAGTTCTGCAGGTAAATTTTTCTTTCTCTCTTCTCACCGTTCTCTCCCCACCAGAGAAGACCTTGCTCTACTCTTTTGCCCGAGCAGGAAGCATTTGGTGAGAGGTCTCAGATTCATTCCCCCAGCTTCCTGATGTAGGCAAAATGCCTGTTATCTCGATGCTTCATTCACCATGCTCTGGGTTATCCGGGGATAGGAGGAGGTAGGGGGAAACGATGTTTTGCCCCTGTTTTTTGGGATGCCGCAAAAAGCATCATAGGATTTAGTGCTATACTGGAGGTAAGAACACATATCTTACACGATGGGAGCATTCACCAGAGATGGCAAGGTTGTGGATTCCCTCTTACTGACATTGTAGATAAAACAAACACTGGACACACAGTCACAACAGTAGAGTTTACTTTGGATCAGAAGATTTCCAAAAAAGCTGAAGCATGATATCCGAAATGGCATCTTGCTGTTGACACCCTTTTGCCAACTTGAAGGTAATGCTCCAGTAAACCATCTGGATTTCCTGCCCAATGGCATCAAGTGGGCTTTGCTAGAAGACAAGAGACTGGCAAATTGCTGGCAGCTGTGTTCTGAAGTTGGAAATGCCACAGGCATCAGCAGGAACTGCTTGGTAGGATGACTTCCACAGCAGAAGGAGCGGTAATCCACCTGTGGCTGTTTAGGAAAAACAAAGGTGAGTTGTTAAAAGAGGATGTGAGAGAAGCTTTATCTCTCTTGGAGCAGTAGGAGAAGGGGCTGAAAAGCTGCTGGTTGCAATCTAAATCAGCAAAAATGTACTCTCCTATTTTCCAGACTTGTAGTCTGGCTGCAGAGTCTGGAGTTGAGGTCTGCACCTTTCCTGGGTGACTCCTTAATCCTAATGGCAGTCAGAGCATAAACTCTGCAGCATGACAAACCTTTAATTTGTCTGTGCAACTGAGGTGATGTTAAACTTGGATATTTTTTTTCTTAATACACCTCTGCTGAAGTGTTGCCAGGCCTGATGATTTGGATATTTTCTGGCAAGATTCAGGATAACGTTTTGAATCTGCCTTTATGGAAAAGAGTCTACGTGCTCCTTTTCCTGGGTGAGTGCTCTGACCTTTATTTCAGTCACCTCTTCCAAAGAAAATAGAGATTATTTTTTTTCTTTCTTTTTTTTTTTGGCCTAGTACCTATGTTGTAGGTAAGCTCTGAGACTGACAGTCTGCTATGGATTTCCAAAGGGTTTAAGTACAAGTTGGATCTCAGTCCGATAAATCCTGACAAGACTTCAGTGCTTGGACAAGTGCTTCAGTCCAAGTCCAAATTTCAGATAGTTTTCTTGGGTTGGTGCGACACTGAAAATTTATGTGCCTCTGAGCTTTGACGGCTGCTGAGCATTTCTGTGTCACTCCACAGACTTGTTAACCTTGCTGAAGAGCAGGCATTTTATTCATCCGGGTAAATTAGCACTTACTAAACTTTTGCAAATGATCCATGCAGCTCAGTGATTACTGAATACATATTTACCTTGTCTTATCATGAGTAATGGTGGTACTGAGCTTAAATTTTAGAGCTAATTGCAGTGTTTGGCTAATCACATGGTTAGGCATGCAGGAACGAAAATTCTTAACTGCAAGTGCTGTTATATGACCAGAGAATGATCGTACTCTTTACAGCTATGAGTTAAAATATGAGCTTTTTGAGAAATTTAGCAGCATTGAGCCTTGTTGAATAGAGTGACGTGTGACAAGATGTTCAAACTTATCTATGTAAAGTGCCTAAAAAAAAAAAATTCCAAACTGGAGCGACCTATCCTGTGTTAGTGGGAAGGTTTGGCCGTGCACCTGGAGGGCATGTTTTCTGTTGTATTTAAGGCTCTTTTCCCCAAAATAATTCTGTGCACTTGTGCATGTAGAATGAACAAGAAACTGTGTGTCTGTCTGAAAAGTACACAGCTTGTTTCAGGATTGTGAAGTGCAAATGGCTTGTTCGGTCTGGTTCAGGAGGACACCTGGTTTATGGGAGGTGTTAATTACAGAAGTAAATTAGAGGTTCTGCTTTTTATTTTTGGAAAACAGATCCAATTAATATTTAATGGCTCAGCTGGAGACACAGCAGAGATGACCTTAAGAAAGGTTGTAAATATATGAATATCCTTCAGTGCCAGAAGCTTAGGAGAGCAAAATGTCACCTGGAACAGCATATGCAACCAACTCCTCCTCTGAGCTGGAGCTCTTTTTCCCTCTGGCTTATGAATCTGACACAGACCGAGTGTCTGGTCCCATTTCTGCATATCCCTGGCTCTTCTCCCTTTGCCAGCAGTTTTTCCTTGCTGCACATGAGGGTGTACGATGCAAACTTGGTGTTTCTGCTCTTTTCTGTGAGTGAGAAATACATGAACCATGAGTTGTTCCCAGCCAGGCTTTTCATACATTCTTTATGCAAATGAAACATCTCGTAAAGCATGTATGTTAAATGTCATAGGGCCCATATGGTTAAAGGTATTTTTGAGTGTTGAGAACTACAGATCATTCCAGGCCACTGGCACCACTTCTTTAAGCAGGTGCCTTCAGAAACTTTATAAGCCACAACTGAAGCATCTTCATTTCTGAGGCCAAACCACTATCGTATATTGCCTGTGCAAGTTGCTGAGCAGCCCAGCGTGGACAGCAGGTTCTCTAATCAAAACTCAAACCCATCCCCTTTAGGACATACGTTGTGCATGTTTCATCGATTTTACTGTATCCTGCTGTTTGCACATGGCACACACAAGCTTGTATTCAGCAAATTTGGAGTAAACTATCCAGCGTGCATTTAAGTTTCCAAGTTTCCTTTCCTAAACCAGATAGGTGGAAATCTTGAAATGCCTTCCAAGGATACCCCAGCTCTCGTGTCTAACCCTAGAGTAGCTTTGTTTAACTCACTTTCTCAGTTTGGTTGGGGTTTTTTTCAACTGAAGGCTTAGCACTCTAATTGTATTTCAGTGGAGCCTGACCTTAACTGGCAGACTCATTACCACCTTCTTTTCACTTTTTTAATTCCTGTCTTTACATATCTTGCTACTCTGTTCTCTTTGCTTGCAGCTGTCAACCCTGAGGCACATTTTCAGAATGTTTAATTGAAACCCAATAATTTACTCAATGCCCTCGCTCCACAGCATGGAACCAGAGACTGGGTTTGTGTGTGCATTTGCATGAGAATCTTTAAATAGGTTTTAGATCTTCTGTTTCATATTTGTCCTTATTCTCGGTAAAACAAAACGTCCCTTGGTGATACATGACCTTTGTTTTACAAATGACTGCTGATCACTCCTTACAGATGCATAGCTCAGGCTGGCTTTCAGCTTGAAAGTTAGATTTTCAGCTAATCAGACTCTTATTGTTGTCGTTGCCGATAAAGCCTGCTGTAGGCATTTTAAATATCTTTTGGGTTCCCCACACAGTAGTCTGAATACTTCATTATCTTTTCATTCTTGCTACCTTGCTGGAAGCCAGGGAAGTAATAGAACTGCTTTTCGCAGGAGACTGAGGCGCAGGCAGATGAAAGAACACAGCCAAGACATGATCAAATTGCATGGAACAGGGTTTAAAAGATACCTAGGAAGGTAAGACAAACATTTTCATCCTGAAATCCTGAATCTGTCTGCTGATCTTTTGCACAAAGTCTCTCAGGCATTTAAAAATGTGCTTCTCGTGATACCTCAGAGTTGACAATGGAGCTGAATTTCTGGGAGAAAACCTTTAAGGATACAAGCATAAGATGTTACTCTTATTATCCTGCAGTGCTTTCACATCATCGCCATGTAAAAAAGTGACAGGCACCCGTTACCCATAGAACACAGCTACGTGGGAGCCACATCTCCCTTTTATGTGCTTCTTGATGGAGCTTCAGTGATCTTCTCTGGGTGTGAGAGGTCAGGCTGGGATGCCTCTTCTTGGAGAATGTCACTTTGACCAGGCTGGAGGCTGGGTAGAAAAGGAGTTTTGCTCTCCCTCTACACAAACAAGAGCTTGAGATGCTGTCTATGAGACAGTATGGACTTTGCTGAAGTTTAGTGGGTAGGGCACTTGTTACAAAGGGGAAGATGATGCTCTTGATCCTCTTGTGATAGCTGCTTATATTACCCTCATTTTGTTAGTGGGCAGAGACATAACTGAAGGGGGAAATATTTTAATGATAAGATCCCAGCTTCACTGACTTCAGGCAGAGGTAAGCCAAGATTTTACTTGAAGGTTTTAATCAGTAGAGACCAAGTCTGAATTTGCATAAATCTTTCCAAAACGTGTTTAAGATCACCTCAGTTAAGAAGTTCTAGTCACTGAATTAATCACATTAAAAAAAAAAAAAGGAAAAAAAATCTTGTATATTCTAGCAAAACACATTAAGAGTACCGAATGGAAATTTGACATGGAAGGTGTAGGTTTTTCTTCAAATGATAACAAAGTGAAAGTGCAAATTGTATGGCTATAGGGGAAGCTACATTTCAGTCCTCTGACAACTGCTTAAACCTTTGAGATCCTCATTCCCTCAGGTTACTGTGGTGGCATTGTCACATTTTTTTCCCTGTAATTTTGGTTTTCTGTGAGGTTTTTGTTGTTTTTTAATTAGTTTTCCACTGACAGCCTTTTCACTTCTTAATTTTGTGTGGCTGAGCAGGATTGTAACATGCAAATTAAATAAATTAGAAACAACGCTGCGCTTTTTTTTTTTTATGCTCAACAAAGAAAGCAGGCAAAGGAATCAAACCAAGAATCTTACTGACTCTATTTTGTCCTTTGGGATTACAGCCTACAAATTTTTGCAGTCAGTGGCACACAGAGTAGTAATGCAACTACTGTCACATATTCACTTTCAGATGAAATTACCAGATATCTATTTATGGCTGAATCAAGGTGTTCAGCATGAATTCCTCACAAAAATTAAGATCTTACTTTTGGAGCTTCAAGAAAATTTCCCACCTATTGTCCCAATAAACCTCATGACAGGAAGATTGGATGGAAATGCAACTACCCAATGTGGATGCATAGTGGGTTTCTCCAGGCTTGTTCTGCAATAGCTAAATGTCTGTTGTTGCCTAGGCAGGTCATAACCTGATGCTCTCAGGTTCAGCCCTTAGAGTGTCGGTCACCTTTTGACTTTCAATTGTACGTGATATGAACCTGCAAACAACCCGGATAAATGGATCCCAGGATCTTTTGCCTTGTAATTTCCCATACTGGTGCTGCATTGATTTGATGAGTCTTGAGGGTAGCTGTTGCTTGGCAACTTGAAGCCAAACAGGTCCAACATAAGGTGGAGTATGTAAACGGCTTGCTCTGAGTTAACAAGGTTACTTGATAGCTATCTCACAGAAGGAAGCTGGAGGTTGGACTTGCCTCCTGGTACAATATAGTTTACTTCAAGTAGAAAGAAAGACCTATTGAGAGCTGTGTGTAGCACAATGATCTGTAGAAAAACACAAGAAATTCAGCTCCTGCAGGTATTTCTCTGGATATCTGTGTTTCTAAGGTGTTCTGCTTAGCAATGGTTTAATGGAGGGTCATGGCTAACCAAAATTTTGACAAGTAACGTTAATCTTTTTGATGAGCCACTGGTTCTTTTTTGGTCCCAGTTTGTAGTAAAACAGAAACCATCTTTCTTTTCTTTAATTTTACATCTTAGCTAGATCTCTTCTAACTCTCTGAAATTAACAGCATATTGTGGAGAAAACTGCTTGTTCTCAGAGTCATAAGACCAGTATTTGTACTTCATGCCAAGGAATAGTATGCAGAGAGGGTCTTGTTTATACTTATTGATATAACAACCAAGGTCAGCCAATTTCATTATTTGCCCTGTTAGAGGGTCAGAAATGGAAAAAACATGGAGGAGTCCCACTTGTGGGGAGGAGTGAGCAAGACAGGCGACCCAGACCTGACCAACTGAGGTATTCCATCCTATGTGCTCCATGCTCACTATAAAAGCTGAGGGATCAAAGGGTCAAGTTTGTTTCTTCAATGGCCAACCTCTAAAGAGGACCCTGTCTGTTCATCTGCCTTTCATCCTGATCCATGCATTCCTGACTCCAGATCTGAAATCCAGTTTCCATCTATAACTGAGTCCAATCTAGGCCTTTCCCAGTGCCTGCCAGTGATGTGATTGTCATCCTTGGAACTTGATATGATTTTGTATATATTGTATTTATTTTTGTATCTTTTTTTTTTAAATATTAATACTTCATTAAAATAGTTTAGTTCACACAGAACTCATAAAGCTCCTTATCTCTTCCTCTGCTCTCTTTTTTTGGGGGGGGAGGGAGGGGAAGGGCCATCTGTCAGTCTGGTTTTGATAAATTTGGGCAAAAGCTACACCTAATCACAGTAAAAGAGGATGATAACTCTGTGAAATAAATAGTTGAGGGAAATCAGAAAAATACAAATCCCCAGTTGTCATAGAGGATTTATGTTACAGTAGGTTAGGGCATAGGTAGGACAACTGATTATAACTTTTGAGCTGCTAAGGGCCTTGTCCTGAAGCCTTGCAGGCTGAAGAAGTGGAGAAGAAACCTCCCATATAGAGTTTAATTTGATATGTGGATGATATGGCATTTCTCATATCTGTACGAAATTTAGCAGTTCTGTATCAGATCTTTAAAGAAAGCAACATTGTGATATCATAGCCTTAGATGAATTTGCACTGGCAAGGATTTTAGTCCAAAATGTTGGCTTTTTGGAAAGCAGGGAAAAGGATTTTACTAATAGATGGAGCTGTTCCCAAAGCTCAGCCCGTGTCTGGTGTCATTCCCAGAGTTTAGCCTGTGGCTGGTATTTAAGACCCTGTAGTCTTTATTTTACTCTCTCCAACTGCTCTGTTCCTGCTTTCTTGACCTTTCATAACTGTGGTTTGGCCTGTCTTGTACAACTTATCATTTTAGAAGCATTTTACATACCTGAAATACTTGTAGATAACTCCTGAATATCTAATTAGTCATTGTTTGGCCAAGAAAACCTTGTATTCAGTAGCAGAAATTATTTCTCATGATGAATCAATGCCTAAGCCCCATCCTATTTGTTACCACTCTCCAAATCCCCTCCAATTTGTTAATGCTTTTGCTGAAGTGAAAACACTCATGCTTTTAATGCCACTGGATGCACAATAACATGACAGAAGAGTGGCACATAGCGGTGCTGTGCCTGACTCTAGCTGAATCCTGAAGCAAGTTATAACAGGCATCCCTGAGCCAGTGACACCCACCCCAGATGCTGTTACAGACTATGTTTGAAATGGATATCCATCTCCAGGAGCTAATGACTTACAAATGACTTAGATGAGATGCTGTGTATGGGTCTGGCATGGAGTCTAAATGCCATGTAGACTTCAACAAAGGTGGGACAATGGCCTTGAGGTTAGCTTGGTGTCTGTAGAGCAGACAGGTTGTTTGTGATGATGCCTTTGTGGGGCTGGTTATCATGCTACTGAATAAGTTGGCCGCATGGGATCCTGTAACATCCCAAGGATGGTCTCCAACCTTGGTCCCTCCACCTTTGCAATCCCTATTCTGCTAGGAGATCAATTTCTGAAAGTGAAGTTGAAATTCTTAGATCTCTTCTGCCAGTATCATCTGAAATACTGGTCCTTGCCAAGGATCTGCCCTGAAGGAACTAGGGTCTGTTAGTTGTTTCCCCCATAAGGTACCTACAAATTAAAGCATTCAAAGCCACTTTTTCAAAATACTTCCTAGCATCTCTGGGAATGTGCAAAGCAAGCCCTAGAGGACTTCTTTTTGAATGTTTGGCATTAATGTTCTTTGAGACGGGGAAAAGAGATGAAGTGAAATGAGTCTCAAAATAGGACTGTCAAGTTCTTTTCTGGTAGAGCTTACATTAATTTTTAATACTCCATCTGTGATCAGAAGAAAAGAAAGACCTTTAGTTCTCGGCACAAATCTTTTTTGAGCACACATATTTTTCCTTGTGGCTCTCATATATATTCAGTTCTGTGATTCACTGAGTTATTTGTATTATTTTTTTTTGTTTTATGGGAGTTAGGCAGAGTCATCTTTGGACCTCATCTTGAACTATAACCACAAAATGCATTACCAGTAACCCCTTAGATGTAATCCTGCTCTGTTACTTTACATGTGGGAGTAATAAGAGGCAGCCTTTGGGATGATAACGAGGTCCTCATGTCAGCTCTATCTTTTTAATGTTTAAGTTTAAATACTATTGTGTGCTTATAAGAAGGTTTAGTAATCAGTGCATGTTATTTTGCATGTTCTCCTGGATATAGAATCATATTTATTACTTTTGTCCCTTTGTGGTCTTGTTCTACCATCTGGTGCCAGGTTCCCTTCCATTTTTTTGCATCACTTGTGTCTTTGATCATAGCTGAATTTTAACTAGACATCGTTTTCTCCTGCCATCAAAAGAAATTTTCTGAGTGGCTTCATTTCTTCCCGATTAGCCCAAGCAAGCACAGAGATCGTATGGAGGTTATGCTAAAAGAAAGGCATGTATTCAGTTGAATCTTTTTTTGGGTGGTAGGGCCTTCTCCTGCTTCAATTGCGTTCCTCTGCATTATGATAGGAACAGTTTGGTGGATCACCTGGAAGTGGTATAAGAGACTAATTTTGTGGGTCACTGAATTAGTTAATCTGTGATAATTCAGAAGATGAAAATAGAATTTAATTATCACTAGCAGTACTTGTATTGAATTGAAATGATTTAAATATTTTTCAAGAGCTACAACTTTTATTTTATTACATTTTATTACATTTTTTATATTTAAACAGAGAGAAAAGAAATATCTGTGACTCTAATATTGGTAGGGGAATAAACCCTCCCACCCACTCATTGCTTGCTTTCGTTTCCAGCATATAAGCAAAAAAATGGGGGAAATAAGTTGGTGAAACATGCCGAAATGATAAAAATAAAAAGAAAATAATTAAAAGTCCAATTTTGGAGCCATTGCAGGAAATTTAATTTTCGGAGTATGGCCAGACTGGTTTGCTCTGGGGAGGTCTACCAAGATATTACTCCTCCTCCCTTAGTGAGCTGGTACAAATACGGACTTGGTCAATAGTGATAAAAAATAACTGCTAGAGGCTACAGGGAATTTGCGAAGTATTTGAGACTAGGAAGTTGCAGTCCGTGATCTGTTCTAGGTTAAACTCTTAGAGTAGAGCGCAGGAAAAACAGGAGAGCTCTTCTTTGTGTAGTCTTTTTCTCTACTCTTAGTCTCTCCATCAAATTTCTGGCACTCAGTGTTTATGTGTGGTAATTTTTAAAGCTGGTTTAATCTTGTGGGTCATACAGGGAACAAACTGAAAGTTGAGATAAAAGGTACTGCTGGAAAAAAAAAAAAATCTGTGTGAGAAAGCTGAAAGCTCTACAAGCATAATGTAGATGGTCCCTGAAGGCACAGAGAAACATCCCAAAATATCTGCTCTGCTTAACAAGTGCAGAGCTCAGAACAGTCTGTGCATCTTTACAGTAAAATAACCCTTTTTCTTATCCACATGTATGGTAATTTGACTTAGGGAGATTTGTTTAGAGAACAAAGATATTTTTCTCTTTTAACTTAGCACCTAGAAGCTGAAAGAGAAGACATTGTGGGTCTTCCTCAGATCTCTGCCGTTGTGTGAAGCACAGTCAGGGCACAGGGGGATTAGGTCTTGCAAAGATAGGTAGTTTGGCTGGTGGTTTTTTTAAAAAAAAGTTATTGCTTTGCAGGAAGTTGCTAATTCACTCCTGTCTGTCCTGAGATCAACTCCTTTTCTCTCCCTTGTTCTTGCTCTGCACAAACTGAAAGAGGGGGAGCGAAAAATCAGAATTGGGATTGGTTTCTGCTGTGCAAATGAAAATATCTCCTGGATTAATTTAAACTACTGTAATGTTCTAAAACTATGCCTGCTGACTGTACCGGAGCAGATGTGATGTGCTGCCATACACTGCTCTGCCAGCTTCACTAACACCTCTCAGGGGAGAGAAAAACAAACCATGAAGTAGCATTTTGATCTACTCTCAATATATGTCCTTCAGAATACAGTTACCTAGACAGCACCGCTTCTGTTTATGGTTCAACCTCCTCTCAGAAGAGTCAAAATAAAAAGAATCAGGTAATTAAAATCAGCCTGAGTCTGATATATCCCTCTACTATTTTCCTCTGACAATAGTAAGAACCATGAGAATGTAAGCAAGTCAAATGTACTGTACTTAATCCCATTTTGAGTACTTGCCAAAGAAATAGACCAGTTTTGGTATTTAGTCCTGTCTGAGGATTTCTGGAATGCTGCTGTACTTTGGACTGTGGGCTGACAGAAAGGTCTGACCAGAGAGGAGGAGTCTGTGATAAGAGCTAGTAAGATTATTTAACCTAACCTTATTGTAGTGATTAAGTGAAAATGGTTAAACACAATTGATGTTGCTCATTACTCTGGGATTGGTTTTTTTTGTGTTCATTTTTAAGATTCTTTAGGAACTTGAGTGAATATATCCTATTTAAACCTAAAATACAACTTGATGTCAGCTCCCTGGAAAGCCTATGAGGCTTACTAAAACCCAAAAATGAAAAGGTAGAGGCGGGGAAGTCCCTCTGTTCCCAATTGTCCTTTTCCTGGCTGCTTTCTAATGCTTTTAGGTTTTGATCATACACTTGTGCAGGACCTGCTAGTAGTCCTGTTTGATATAGTCAGTGTTATAACAAACATAAGAAGGACAAGTGACATACACGGAGTACTAATAATAGGCTGAAAAAATAGCCAAACAAAGTAGAAATGCTGGATGAATGGAAATATTGTATGGGTGGGAAGAGCGGTACCTGAACCTCAGGAAGGTAAAGGTTTACAGGGTTAACCAGAACAGGCAACCACACGCAGGGTAATGGACAAAACTTTACAGAAAGACGCACTGTAAAGCTCAGGTTCAAATGCCTTGGAAAGGAAGAAAAGAATAGGCCATCTAAGCTCTGAGGTCATGTCTGCACCTTGTTACCTAGTCATCTATTCGGACCTTCACTCTTTCTAGATGCAGATTTTCTCCTACTTGGCTGCTAATCCAGATTGAATCTTGCTAGCAAACTATGTATGCACACACGTGGACAGAATTATACTCACTGGGGAAATACAAACATGTGCAAGTCTCTCCTGTTGCTGACACTTAGACCTTGCAACTTGCACCTTTGCCTCGCCAACTGCTGGTGCTTTGACCTTTTGACACATCTAGGTTAGAGTGGGAGACTACATGGGGGGAATAATAGAATGGTTAGAGTTGGAAGGGACCTTAAAGATCATTTAGTTCCAATGCCCTTGCCATGGGCAGGGACACCTTCCACTAGAGCAGGTTGCTCAAAGCCCCATCCAGCCTGGCCTTCAACACTTCCAAGGATGGAGCTTTCACAGCTGCTTTGGGCAACCTGTTCCAGTAGGCCAAGGAGTACTGACCCCTGGCAAGGCTAATTAGGCTGAGCATATTGCTACGATGATAAGACATAACATTCTTTCTCTTCCAGAGCTCATCCAAGTTAATCACTACATTGAACTGCCTTATGCAAAGCAGAGAAAATACTGTCTCCATTTGATTCTGATGAATATCATATAATGCCCAAGGGCTGGTTGAACTTGAGGACATACGTGGAAATCAATGCATAGACAAGCTACAAATATAATTAGGTGGATATGATAATCTTGAAAACAAGAAATGATATGAAGTGTACCACAATCGTTTAATTCAGGAAAATAACAAATGGACATTTCCAAATGACACCAAATCAGTAGTCCCAGTGTGGTGGGACCTTGTCTCATCAATATTTGAGAAAGAGTATGGAGCACAGTATGAATGTGGAGTATCACAGAAGGGCTAATAGCACTAGTGAAAGCAGGTGTCAGTGGTCTGCAAAATACTTTGGGGGATCCCAGTAACATGGATTTATATTTGCTGGTATTTTAAAATATGTGGTCCTAAAGCATGCGACATTGAAATTGGGGGTGGTGGCCTGAAGCGTGGTAGATGAGAGGAGACACAAGGATATATTGCCTAGGCTGAAGGATGGGAAATTGAGTGAGAAAGCACAGGTAGAAACAAAAAAATGCTAACAAGAGAAGAGACAGAAAAAAGGAAAGCTGATAAGATTACAGTTACTGAAGGATTAGTTCTGCAGCAGAGTTCACCTCAAAAAGCATTGGGATGTATGAAGAAGATGTTACTCCATACTCTTAAGGGCTGCAGAAAATGACGAGAAAGACATCAGCATTTCCAAAGACTGGGGGTCAGCTTCTGGTTTGTGGGTATAATCTCTGACATTTTTATTAGCCGTAAGGAATTCAGCCTCATCACTCAGGTTAAATCTAGGCAGCCTATTCTTCCCCCTTTAACATAAAATGCATGGTCCGGGCACACAGCAAGCCTTGGGCTCGGATGCACCCTCAGCTGTACTTGGGCACATGAGGTACGCATGTGGCAGAATGATATTCAGAACATCCAACCTGCAGGCTGCTGGGCAGAAGGTGAAGTACTCCTGGTTTTGGAGATCACGCTTTCAGAGCTGTGTTGGTACTGTATTTTGTTTGAAAGACATGCAGTCCAGACATGCTGCTGTGTGATCAGAGCAGGAAAAAAAGGCAGCTAGATATTGTTCTCCTTAGAAGTTTGTTCTTTGAACTCTGATGGGCTTTGGTACTGTTTATTCCCAGGGCAGATGCTGCAGTTTCCAGATGTAGTAGGAAATACTGGAGGCAAGAAAAGCTACCCTCCTACAGCAGAGGATGTATTTTATTGCTGAAATCCATCTAGCAACATAACCTCTCACAAATATGATGAGACATCAATCGCTTTTCGAGACACACACAGCTTTCTCCTGCCCTGTCAGCTTCTTTAGTGTGTTTCCCTACTGGGGAGTTTATTTGATTACATTATCATATAGCATCATAACTCCCTACTGATCTCTCTGACAGTGATCAGCAGGAGCCAGTGGGCTCTGACTGCAGGGACAGATTCTCTGCCCTCGTGTATAAGCAGGTATCTATTCTCAAAGGAATATGCACTGCCTGGAAAGATAGGATGTTTTGGTCTAGATTTTTGAAGAATTCCTTTTCCTGTGACACGGGATATTTTTTGATGTGTAGGTAAGAAATAAGGATTTTATATCTTACCTTAAGCAAACTTCTCCACATAATCTGTTGTATAGAGATAAAATCATACAATGCATATTTCTCTGGAAAGAAGAAAAACATAAAATAAATCCATTTAATACAGATTTACCATCTAATTAAAGTTTGTATTGTTCTTCTGAGATCTTATCTACATTTTGTGGCTTTTTGTTGTGCTTTTTAAAGAATAAACAGAGAAAACTGATATCCTTCCAAGTTTCCTTCTGTAAACTGCATCTTATCTTAAGCAGAGTGCCCAGGAGCAGTGTTCTGCAGCACTGTTGTACTGGCTATTTTGTGGGTTCCTGTTTTTGCTGTGCTGGGGGGGGGTGCAGCTTAGAGTCCCTTTGTTGTCACGGCGTGTTTTAAACTTGCTGTTAAGTGGGTTATGAAATACCATTCTTCGGGAGGAAAGTTGCTTTTGATTGTTTGCTTTTCTCTGTCTCTTTTTCCCCCTGCTGTCTCCAGGCAGTTGCTCTTGCCTTCAGCTGAGACTCACTTTAACAGAGCTCCCGTGTCCCTTAGAAAAACTGCTCCATGAAGACCAAAGGCATGGGACCCTGTGTTGAGGAGCAGGCAGGCGCATCCCTGCAGGGACCCCCCTTCTCCGCTCAATCTGTTTATGAAATTGTAAACCAGGCTGCGAGAGGGAGATGGTTTGAAGGCAGAGGGGAGGGGGGGAGAGCTCATTCCTCCTCCCTTTCTGTCTCAAAGCCTTTTGCTTTCCAAGCTCAAATGCTCGCTGAAATCTGACGCCTGGACTGCACGCAGAGTGAGACGTGGGCATGCCCTTGCTCTGCACTGATTTCCTCCGCAGCCTGGAGAGCCAGAGCCGCGCTGAGGCTCCCAGCAAAGGAGCCGCTCCATCAGGCAGCCAGTGCCACATCACTCTGGTGCCTGCGCAAAGGGGCTCCAGCATGGTCCTGAGGCTCCTGCTGCTCCTCGGTGGGCTGCTTAAGGCCGCCGAGCCAGCGCCCCGCTGTGAAACCGGCCAGGAGACCCTAGGTAAGGCTAACCATCCCAAAAGCCCTCCCTTCTTCTGTCCTTTCTTCTCTTGGAGATAAGCAGAGAAAAGGGTTCCAGTTTTGAGATGATGGAGGCAGGAGCTGTCACTGTCCCCTAGAAGGGGATCAAATCTTTGGAAATCCATAGACTGCCAGTGATGAAACTGGGGTTGTGGATGGGAAGGCAGGTGGTGGGGGGGCTCTGCAACAGAAAATTGAGTCTGGCATGTAAGGGGATGTAATTTTTCCCCATCACTGACTTTTAAGCCCACACGTGGATGTGGTTTTCTGTCAATACGTGGAGTTCCCAGTCGGCAGAATCCCCCTCATTGTCTTGGGGATTGTAGAGGATTCGCCCCATCTCTTGCCTTGCCTTCTAGGAATGTGGTAGTTGGATTGCAAATAGATGAACTTTTGACCTTCTGTGTGCTTTTCTGCTTAAGAAAAAAAATCTTCTCCTTATATTTAGCTTTAGGTCACTTATTTCAAGTCCAAAGTATGAGAAGATTTATTAGGATCTGACAGCTGTAGGGTGTGTTTTATCTTGCTATAAGCAATATGGAATTTGTATGAATTGATTGGCTGGAAAAGCAGATTTACCCATAAGAACAAGGTTTAGAAAGGAACATGCTGCTAAATGGATTAAAGGCTTTTGGATCAGTAAACAGTTGACTAATAAAACAATATTAACAGTTTCTTTTAAAAATACGTGATGTTTTTAAACAAGTGGAATTAATTCAGATTTCATTATATGGGGACAGCAGAGAGATGAATTACAGTGAAGTGATAAGTCTACTCCAGGAAAACTATTTCCAGAGGGTTCAAACTCAAAATGATTCAGGAAAATATTTTGTGGGAATACGGGAAGGGGTAAGTTATCCTGAAGCTGACCTTAATGTCACCCAAGGAAGTTCAGCTATATTTCAGTGCTTAAATATAAGCTGCAGACTGTCACTGGTATTGAACTGCTACAGAGTGCAGTCCATGTGCCGTGTACTGCATATAATTTGAGAGCACTGTTCCCATGAACATCAAAGTGAGGTCTACCGCAGCCTGAAGGGATTTTATTTTTGGATAAAGTTGCACAAAGAGAAGTGTTGTAGCCTATTTACGGCCAGTTACAGGAAGAGGCTGTGTGGTTTGCAGAGTGTCCTTTCTCTGTGAGGTACGATTCTACTCCAGTTCCAGCTGATAGAAGTTTCGCCATGGGGTACTAATCCTGACAACCACAAACACAGGGATCACTGAGGGGTGACTGCTGTGACAGGATGTTTTGTGTATGTCAGCAACCGCACTGCCTTTAGGGGAGGGCTTGAGGAAAGGCAGGCAACAGTAATACACCTTGTGTGTGGTGGGACTATGCTGCTGACTGTGGCCCTAAAGGGACGGCTTGTGGTAGGGAAAATGAGCTACCAACATCACTATGTGGTGTGCAATGGAAGGAAGGGACACACTTCCCACTGTAGGGATGTCGGACCCGGGAAATAAAGTAGCAGCTTGGACAATGAGACACCTGCCAGATTTCTCAAGGGGAGGTAAGGTCATGTCAGGTCATATGGAAAGAAAAGGGACTGCGGCACTGAACATGTTCATGAGACCTTGTAGGGGTCGCCTCTCAACATGCAGGGCAGCAGGTTACGTCTTTAGCTGCATCAGTGGGAGTTTCTCCCTTGTTTGGGGATCCCTTGTGCAGATCTCTGTGGATCTCAGTGGTCAGATCTGCAGTGCCCTGCAGGAAGTGGGTGGGAGAGAAGGGCAGAAGGAGCCAGTGCCACTAACCCACAGCGAGACTGGAGCTGCTTTCTGCAGACTGCCTGGCCTTCATGGTGATATTTGCTCTGCTGTGACTCATTTTGCTCTTTTTAATAAGAAACTGAAATGAAACACGGTTAACAATACCAAGATCCTTACGAAATGTTTTGTGCTCTTCTGCTTAGAAAAATAAGGAAACAATTACTGTCATCCAGCCCCACAATATGGCACCAGCATCACACACTGTGTTGGGACCTTTTTGAGCAGCAGCTGAAATAGAGAGAGAGGGCAATGTCCTGTATCTGTGAGGAGCCAGTAAGCCACTGTCTCTCCCAGTGATAAGAACCCTCACTGTGAGACCACACTTCCAAACCCTGATGAGTTTTACTGGTTTCTTAGCCTCTAGATTGGGTGACAAAAGCACAGCTTAGTGTGTTTCCCCTGAAAGGTGGTCAGCCTTTGGTAGAGGGAGCTAATAGCCCAGATTCCTGTTTTATCCAAGTTATGCACGTCATCTGCTGCTGACTGATGTATTCCAGTGGTAGTTAGTCAAATGCAGCACCTTACCATTATCGACAACAAAAATAAACCCTAAGCAGAAATAAGCTGAAGTCACATGCATCAATATACTAAAAGGAGGTGACTTTCCTCGCAACTGGGGCCATCTCTACCGTTGAGATGCTGCCAGGAGTCAGGCTAAGGCTGTAAAATAACAGCGATAAAACCTTTCCTGATCACTGGTATTCAGAGTGCGCTTTACTGGGGACTTCTAGGGCAAAAGCACGCCAGTGCTCAGGTGTGTGTGTGAGTCGTGTGTGTGTGAGTCCCTAGGGCTCACAGGGTGAACAGGGAGCCATCAGCCCAGTTCTTGCTGCTGCCTGGGGTACGGCTCCCGGGGGGCACCGAGCTCTGCCTCTGCCACCGTCTGTGGTGCCACCGTGTGGGCTCCTCGGCTCGTACAGTCGCCTTCTGAGGAGACACTGGAGCTGCACTGAGTTTAAACACGAAAGGAATACCTGAGCCTTTTGTCACTGCCAGCTCCCTGACTATTTGAAAGATGCTTTGGGTACCCGGGGTAGACCGTCTGATGTCACTGCCAAGGACCAAAGCTGTTGGATCTGAAACTGCAGAGGTGGGAGAGCGGCTGGAATGCTGCTCCCAGGCTCGTCCTGGCTGGCACGCTTGTCATCTATAGGCTTCCTGCTCTCCCAGGCACCTTGGTGTTTCCCAACACTCTGGCTTACTCTGCTCCTGGACCAGGCGTCGGCCCATCCATACAGTCTCAGATTTTAACCACTAGAGGTGGGAGGGAATGGGGAGGAATAAGAGAGCTGGGGAGGGAAAAACCACCAGAGTGGGAGGCACGGAACAGGTACTGTATTTCTTCTGGGACCCAGAACAGCTTCTATGTCACTGGCTCCTCTCTAAGCTATGGTATCGAGTAAGACTGGTTGTCTTCCTGAAAGACAAACTGATTGAAAAACTGGGCTCACATATAGATCCTATACCTTTCCCCTCTTCTCTGGTGTTCCCATCTCCACAGTGTGCTGTGGTTTATTGGTAAGAGACAAAAGGAAAATTGACTGCCTTCCATGAGCTTCACACTGTCCCCAGCTTCATGGACCATCATTTTACTTGCTGTGGGTGTTCCTATTTCTTGTTTCCTAGTGAAACCTCTGTCTGTGCACTTACCTCTCCAGCTACTGCTGCTCTCTTGTGTGTGACTGAGCTGAGTGACCTGGCAGTGGCCTGGGGTTTCTTCCTCTGCCCCAGGGCCAGCAGTGCTGGCTGGTCCCTTGCCCTGCTGTGGCTGGCAGGGGCAGGCACAGACGGGGAGCACAGCCGCAGCATCATGCTGTCACGTATGGGAAAGCCCAAGCTGCGAGAATCTGGCCTGCTGCACCCAAGATGGATGTGTCCAAGCTTTGTCAAAACAAAAAAATGCAGAACTAGTGTCTACATCATGCACACTCACAAGATGAGAAATTCCAGTTCTCATAAACCTGTTTTTCATCAGCGAGTCATGTGAGCTGCTCTGGATTCCCATCACTGACGCTAGTATTTCTACAGAATTATTATTTCAGCAACATTAATTTTCATCTATGCTCAACGTGGGAAATGGGATCAGAAACAACCACTTACGGTGGGAAAGCAAGTTTATATTGAAAACATAATATATGGGTAAACCCTTTTTACTGCTGAAATAATTTATGCCTGATTTTAATCTGATGGCAAAATTTTCGTCAGAATACTTATTTGTTCAGTCATTTTTAAAGTCTGGGTGGGTAAATATATAGAAGTCAAAACCTGAACAAAAAGCCCATTGCCCTAAGGCACAGCTTGGCTTTTAGCAAGATTTAGTAACACTAACAGTTGTCCCCCTTCAGCATTTCTAGATATTGACTTTCCCTTCAAACCATCAGTTCATGGTTGTTTTGGGGTGCTGACTGGCTGACAGCTACCACATTCCCCTTCGGGCTGCCCAGCCCATGTGAGAGCCATCCCTTCCTTAAGCCTGGACCAATTGTTGGATAAATGCCACAGGTGCTATTGTTTGAGGGGAGACTAATCATGGGGATACCATGCAGAAGTCATCTATCTTGTAAACATGGTGTTTGAGGCTGGTGGGTCATGTCATGGTCTTGTTGCTGGGCTTTTATGACAGCCAAGTGTTGTTCCAACAGTCACCCTCCCAGTTGGATGCAGCTGTCACAGGTCAATGGAGTTTAAGGGCTTGGAGTTGCTCTGCCCACTGCAGAAATAAAATTGAAATTTCAATCCCTTTGTTTATCCTGTTGTAACTCCATTGATTTAATTGGCACTGTTTCAGTTTGACAGGGTTATAACAGGACAACCCTATCTAGGAGACAATGTGAGATTAAGACATGGATTTAAAATTCCACTATTACTAAGATTTTAGTCAAGGCTGTTGAATTAACTGCCAATATTTTGTAATATAAAAATACCACATTTGGCTAAAATAACCAGATATGATGTTAATTACAGTAGTTCTCATAGATCTAAACTAATGAAAATTTAAAGAGGATAGAATGACGTTTCAGCAAATGGTTTGAAAGGGTTGTAGCACCATAGATAAAACCATCAATTTTTCAGACACGATCCTTTGTCCTGTGGCATTCAACAGAGCTGAGCTTACTCAAAGGTAAGGTTCTGATTCTGTTGGTAAGCTGTTGGCTGAAGCACTTAGAGAGTCTCTATGTGTTTCCAGATCATCTTGGCACACAGCGAATGCATGTTTAGCAGCAGCCCAGCCACATGTGCAGCTGAATAGGTCTTCAGGCAATTTTGCATCTCACGACCCATTTTGCTGTCACCGTTGTTGTTTCCTCGTGTTTTGTTTTCATAACTGGTAGTTTTGCCCCTCACAACTGGAAAAATATCTCAGATGAGGCCAAAAAATGGCATCTAGAGATTTTTTGCAATTATGTTTCTATTCAGTATTTTTAGCTGGAAGGACTCCCTGGAGTAGGACTTACTGGCTAGAGGCACGGTGGGGTTGGCATCGGGGATACTATCACTAGAGACAGTGAGACTAGTGGTGGGGACAGACAGGCAGCCAGCAATCTTCTTTCTCAATTCTTTCAGGCTCTTACAGCTGCAGCCCCATTTGAGTTGCATCTGGACAAATGGAAACAAGGGAGAATTGTTGGTCACCACCGAGGGTGGCTTTGAGCATTGCCAAGTGGCAGGTCTCCGTGAGCATTGACACAGATTTTGACCTGTGGTCTGCAGGTTGTATGGACTCCCATCAGCCATGGGAGAGCTTCATCATCTTCTTGCAGGCCCTGGACCAGTCCTAGGAGAGAAACAGTCCTGGGAGAGCTGACTACAGTGTCATTACTGTGGGAAGACCTTTAGTAATTCAATAAAAATGTGTGTTTAAGTGAATGCCAAGCAGCAGGTGGGTTAGAAAGAAGGGTGATTAATAAGGAATACTGGCTTGTGTCTTCCTGCTGTAATCTTGCTCTGCAAAGTGAAGGCAGATTAAGCATTAATCTCTTTCAGGTGCTTTCAGTCTTCTTCCTGTGAGAGAGCAGGGCTAACACAGGGCTTGTCTTGCTGCCTGGAGCTCCTCCATAATGCTTCTGCCTGTTTGCAAACCCATCATCCCCCTGGGGCAGTTACTGCAATTGCTGGAGTCAAAGATTAGTAACAGGAACTCAGTCCTCTACTCACAAACGCTTTGATGTATCCAGGAAAATGAGTTGTTTGCTTTTTGCAGTCACTCCTCTCTCTTCCAGTTTTCCTAGAATTTCTTCCCTGCAGCTGAGGATCTTCACTTCTGCACCTACATATATACCTTGCATATGTAGCTGTCTTCTCTCCTGGGCTTTCTGCACCACCATTTCCCCCATAGCCAAGATATCCAACCACATCATTCCTCTGCCTCTAGTCCCCTTGCTTCTCCACTCCTCCTGCACCTTCCTGCTGGCAGTTCTGATCCATTATAGAGTTCTTTAATGGATCTTGTCCTGCCCTTGTCCTTGTGCGGTAGCCAGGAACTGGCTCCAGAGGCTGTCCTTTGCCATTTTCAGGTGTAGTTGCATTGTTTTTCAAAATGGTACGGCCCAGAAGTGTTTGCATAATACCCCTGATATTAAGTTTTGACTCTTACAAGCATTACAAGACAAATTATCATTGTAAAGACCGACTCAATAAACCATGTAGAACCACGAGGAGAGTAATTCTAATATGATCAGAAACGGAAAACCTTTGTTTGGAAAAGCAGGGGGTTTAACTGTAAGCAGAGTAATGTGAGTACATATGTCTTCCAGTTTAAAACAATATTGTAAGAAACCCAGAAAGCTGGTAGGGGGTGTGCTGGTCTGTGCAAGATAAATTGTCTAATCTTGTTCGAACTGTCAGTCATAACAATGCAACTGTGTAACCCCAACTGAATGATTTAGATATTTTGAATTAAAGACTGGCCCTTGGGCTTATTCCATATCCTCAAGTGTACAAGTCTCCTGTTGGCTTTGCTCTTGAAAAGGCAACCAGCCAAGCCGTGGCACTGGAAGTAGCTGTTGAGCTCTGTTGTCTGGGTTAGGGTTAATCACAGCAGCTTGCTTCTTTCAGTGCTGAATCATCAAGGGGAAAAAATGTAAGCTTGGCAGTAAAATATGTATGTGCTGCATTGTAGATTTTCAAGCTTGCCTTTGCAAATTAAAACCAGAAGCGTATATTATAGAGAGGGCTCAGAAAGCTTGAAATGGCTTTTCTCCTCTTCAATAAGTTATTTTATCCATAATCTTAAATAGAAGCTGTGCTACTGAAAGGACTTTTGTGGCTTCGGTAGAATAGCTAGAGTACAAAAATAAACATAAAAAATTGAAAAGGCTGTTCTGGGTCAGCAGAAAAATGTCTCTCCATACCAACCTGTCTGTGGATGGGACTATGGGAGGAGGTGGCACTGTCTTCCTCTAAGCTTCTGCTCAAAATCAGAAGGGATTTAAGCTCTTTCAAGCACAGAAGCAGCAGCAACTGAAGCCTGCCAAGTTGCTGAAAAAGAGAAAGAAAAGAGAAAGGGGGTGACTGAATTCTTCTAGCTGGCCTTGCCAGAGCTTTCGGAATATGTGCTATATATGGTGGGGATGCAGATTTGCTGGTCATTTCTCTGCCCAGAGACCCAGACCTGTGGGTGCAGGGCTCCAGGAGCAGAGCACGCAGCTCAGGAGCTGGCTGCAGAGAGCTTCCTGCTGCCTGCTCTCCAGGCAGCCAGGCCCTGGCCCAGTTACGTGCATCCACACTTATTTATATAAGTACACACACTGGAGAATTATCTTTGGCCCTTGCGGAGCCGCACCCTCCAAAACATATGCAAGCATTGGCGTTAGGAAACATAGGAAAAGTCCAAACACCACATCAGCACACATACACATTTCAAAGTTGCTATAAAGCAAAGTCTGGTACAAACCAGACCTTTTATCTCTTGTTTTTATGTTTATTAACACCCGATAACCTGAAAGCTCAAGCTGCTTTACTCCTGGATGTTTACATGACAGAGCTGTGGCTGATGTATGGTTCATGTGGCAGCTTGCAGGAGGCTGTGGTGGGGAGAGGTGCTACATTTTGGGCAGAGCTGGTCTCTGAGGAGCTGCAAAGATGTCTCTGGCAGAGAGAGAAAGGTAGAAAATAACGTAGTGTGCTGCAAAAATATAAATCTTACATTTGGGACCCAGAGGAAGGAATCAGTTTTGCTGGTAGTCGGTTAGTGAGTCTTGGTAGCTCTGAGTTTGTGGGGTGCACCCTGGCCCAAAAGTAGTGGAAAAGCTTTCTTCTGTGTTGAAGAATCACTCCTGCTTATCATGTACTGAGATGAACAGTTGCCATGGGAAAGGTTTAGATGGATTTAGTTCCTCATCTAAAAAATAAATCTATTCTCTTCAGTCAGCATCTTTGTTAATGAGTGATAGCCGTGCTGCTTAATAGGTTGCCTCTCCTTTTAATAATGGTAAAAGTAACAAAGTGTAGAAGCCAGGCAGCAGACAGCCTGAAACCAGAGCTGCCTTTACCTCTCCTGTTAGCGCCTGCTCCTGCTCACAGAGCAATCCAGTCCTGTGAACCCAGCTATAACAGATGACTTAGTGAAATTTCTCATGTCTCTTCCGTCAGCTCTCCATCGCTTCTCCACACCTCTCCTCCTGGCCAGCTGGGCAGAAAGAGGCATCTGCTAAATGCAGCAGGACTGCTGCTGCCTGGAGAGCCAGAGCAAGGGGAAGCAGCAGCACCCTGCCCAGACCCCGCCTGCTGCATTTTCCCTTTGGTTTCCTCTGCTTGTTCCAGCATGTTGTCAAAGTACCTTTTTGCTCCAGCTGAATAAGCAGAATACTGAAACACCGCTGAGAATAGGTTTGTGCCACGTATCAAGCGGACTGATGGCTATAGCACTCCTTGCACAGTAAGAGCTGTCTGTGGAAGATGGTTTGTGTGTCTCAGTTTTGTTATTTGGTCAGTGCATGCCAGAGAGACAAACAAGAAGGACATTTGCAGTTTGGTCATGGAGCCAGCAGAGTGGAAATGCCTCTTACCTTTGAGGAAACATGGGCAGTTGTAGAAAAACCATTTGTAAGACCCCAATGAACCTAACGAAGAACTGCTCTTGGCACACATGGCCTTCTAGTCTAAAATAATAGCTACACAACAGCACTTTACGCTGAGGAGGAAAAAAGTGTCAAATATTTCCTAGCCAGCCTTAAAGGTAATGAAGGGGATTCATTGCCAGTGATCCTGGTGGTAGCCAGAGATAGTGTCACTCTGCTCCTCAGGACGTGGCTGAACGCAAGCCAGTCCTATCCACACCGTTTTCCCCCTCGTATGGAACATTTGTCTGGCTCCAGACTGGTGTTCAAGGCCTCACAAGTTGTTGTGGGTGTGATGGCATTAGGATATAAGACTATTCAGATCCAGTAGAGGTAGTGACATCCAATTTTATCAGCAGGATTAATTGCTGGAGCTGTTATTAACAAGACATTGCTCCTTTCTCTTTCCCAGCTAGCATTGTACAAAATCTTATTCTTTGATTATCCCCAGATGTAGTACTATACACAGTATCTGACTGAGATGAAGCTTTTTTTTAGAAATGCCTTAACCTTAGTAACTAACTCACAGAGGGGATTGTGCCTAACTAAGGGAAGCACTGAAATCGATGTAACGCTGTGAGGGCAGGCACTGTTGATGAACCGGGTATTGCTTATTGCTATTAGCATAATGCACGAAGCCAGGAAAGGAGTCTGTATGCATATGATTTTTTCCAGCTTGCTGCTTACCAGAATTTGCTGGTGTTGGAGATGGGCTGTTTCTACTAGTTCTGATTCCTCATTTATTTTATGAGGTAATGTGGATCAATGACAATTCATAGTATAGGACCAGACTCATTTCCAATTAAATGTCTTCCTCCAAGATAAAATTCCAGGGTTAATTTTGTTCTCATTATAATGATTTTGTTTTGGCTAGAGAATGATCAACTCATTAGCAACACATATGCAGATGATTACATTTGAACAAACATGCTGGGAGTAGAAGTTTAAACTTTCCTTAGTAGGAAAAAGAAAACATAATGAATTTGGTCTTATGCAGGTAAATGCTCAATTTGCTGAGCAAGAAGATAGATGTCTGTCCCTGCAGTGAGAGTTGAAAGAAATAGCAACATAACTAAATCCCCAACACATCACAAGGAAAGCAGACCTGTTCATGTTTAAAAAGCTTGCATCTAGTGGCTTAGCTCCTATGAGGAACCAGTGAAAACAGCTCCGTAGCGTGGTGGCAATATTTTTCTTTAGTTGACAGTGTTGGAGAAGGGCAATATAGAATCATTGGCTACAGGAGCAAAAGAGGCCTCTCCTGGGTCATCAAAACACATTTCTTCAAATCAAGAGAGCTTCATTTGTTTGACCTACTAAGCAGAAAGCTAAGGGGATCTGATTGCTCTCTGCGAACACACCACGAAAGGATGCACCAGGGAACGCAGAGAGCTATTTAAGCTAAAGGACAATGCTGGCACAACAACACATGGATATAAACTGGCCACAAATACCTTCAGGCAGGAAATTAAAAGGCAATTTCTAGCCATTAGAGGAGTGAGCTTTTGGAAAAGCTTTCCCATGAGAGTAGTTGGGGAGGGAAATAATTAGTTTTAAGATGTTATTAAAAGGATTATAAAATGCAATTGCTAGAGGTAGGATGAGGTAGGATGGGGAAAAAAATACATCCCTTCATATCCACCAAAGGCTTCATTGCTTTGCACAAAAGATATGCACAGCATTATGTGGGACCAATAGATTTGTTAGGGGAACATCCATAAAGCATCTTGGTGCGTATAGCACTCACACGGACTTTTAGACTAAACCAGATTACTAAAAACCTACATTTTCATTAGTGAAATTTCCTAGATACCTAACTTACAGTTTTTTAACCATGTCTAGATTTACTGCCAAGTTTTCAGGGCTGGTCAGCTCAATGTCTTTTTCAAACGCAGCTGTGATTTCTTGTATGATCATACTTCAGATATATTGTCAAGTCCTCCCCTTTTAAAGTGGATTTAAGACTGGATGACTGATGTACTTGTTTAGCCCTGTACTGCACCTGGTCACTGGAGTCTGTTCTGTCCTCTTGAAGTTTCCAAGTCTTTGCCTGGGTGAGGGTCTCTTTTTGTGTGTGTGTGTGTGTATGGGGGTATATGGGACTCCACATGTCGGTAACTGGTGTGAGACCACAGATCAGAGGGATTTGTGTGTCTGGGGTGCAGCAGCTGGAGGGACCATGGTCCATATGCTTTTTATGTGTATGTCAGTGCTAGCAAGCACCAAGCTAGACTAGAAATAGACAAGACAAAAGATTTGGGAACTGGGTATTTAAACAGTTGTGATCCTGGGCTGGATAATGAAGAGACCGGAGCGTCCCAGGGTTGGCTACTGGAGGAACCAGGAGGTCCAAGTCAGCTATTGGGAAGACCACAGTGTCTGGGGCTTGGCTACCAGTGAGACACTAGGCCTGGGTCAACTACCAGAGGGACCAGCATGTGTGTCAGTTCATGAGACAACTAGGAGATCAGTGGATCCAGGGGCTAGATACTGGGTAAACTGAGCCTAGCTGTTGGGGTTCCAGTGTGTCTAATCTGGGCTACTGGAAATATCCACCTGTACTTCTTTTCCACCAATAATCTTTCATCCTGATTAAACAGAAAAGGTAATGGGTTGATGCTTTTGGTGCTGGTTGTGTTTGCCTGTACTGTGTTTTCTCTTTGTGTTTGTATGTAATATGTGCCTCTTGGGAATACGTGCTTGTCGCTGGCATGGCTGGACCTCAGGACACAGAACTGGAGCAACCTTGGTGGGGCTACCAGATTGGACAATTGCTAACATGAGGGAGGTACTACAAATACCTGCTGTATAATGCTTTTTTTCCCCCTCTATATTTGCAGGTCAATGCCAAACTGTACAGAAAGGTATGATGTGACTTTGCTCACTGTCCTTGGAGAATCTCGAAACCATAAGTACTTCTTTGTTATTTCCTGACATGTTTTCTAATGTTGGTGCTATAGTAGGTCTTGTTCCTAGAGAGATGATCTCTTTCACACAAGGTATGATTTTGCTGCTGTGACAAAGGTATTTTTAAATAGTCATCAGTATTAGCAAGAGAAGGAGGCTTAAACATAGGCCCATTAATGTAATAGCCAGTAATTTTATGGTGAGACACATCTCTTATTACTTCTGTTTTTACCTCTGAATGGGTTGAAGGTATTGCCAACAATTTTCCTTCCTAAAACCTCTTAATCTGATTTCTTAAAGTGTATCAGGCTAATGAGAATACATGTGTGAGCACATTTATGGGCCTGATTGCCTGGCAGCCAAGTCTCAGAATAACTTCTCAACATTTTGGGCAATTTCAATCGAACTTCACAGAGGGGCTGCATTTCCAAGGTATTAAACTCTTACAAACTTCGCATGGCCAAGCAAAGAAGAGAGATATCTTACCGATACATTTCTCACTAAAGAAAAAAATGTATGTGATCTCACACCTTATCAGAGAATCCACACTAAAAGACAAGGACAGGTGTGAGAGTGATATCATAAATACACTTTATTCAGGAATATGAGGTTTTCCCAATGTTAGACACCAGCAAATTCATACTTCAACAGGGGATTTTTCTCTCGTATGGGTTTTCTGGTATTTAATAAACTCAAACTGTGTTCTTAATTTAAAACAGACAAGATTTAATGGAGTATGAGACAGCCTTTCCTTTGGAAACCAGAATATATTAATTTGGTGGTTTCCAAGCTATTTGCTAAATGAACTCCTTTGTGGGCCAGGTACTCCAGTGTTTACTGGCCAAGGATTTGCCCTTTCATTGCTGTTCATGTACTGAATTAACTAAATCACCCTTATTTTAGGAGCAGTGCTTATCAATCACATAACCCTTAATTCCCCATCAAATTGTCAGATGTCATTTGAATTTTGAGTGACGTCTCCTTGCATCAATCTGTTTGCAGTCTCCAGACCAAGCATGCTTTCTGTCATTTTTCTATAAGTGGTTTTAGACATCTAATTAATGTAAATGTCTTTCAAATTCCCTCCAGTCTATCTGTGAACAACAGCAGCAACAAAAAAATTCAATGGACATATCATTTGTTATGTTGTCTTTCAAGTATTCAAGGTGTCAATGAAGCAAGTTATTTTTCATATGTTCATCTCCTTTTCATAGCAAAATGCGTGGACATTGCCTTAAGTTCTTGTACTGATGTTGCCTATACTCAGATGATGTATCCTAATTTTCTGGATCAGAAGTCTCGAGAAGTAATTGAGTACAGCTCTGAGTACATTCTCATCAGCGTGCTGCACAACTTGCTGCAGGGAGAATGCAATCCGGACCTGAGGCTCCTGGGCTGCTCAGTGCTGGCCCCGCAGTGTGAAAAGGACAAAGTTATAAAGCCCTGCAGACATGTCTGTGAAAACCTGAAAAAAAATTGCCTCCCTGCCTTTGATGCAATAGACATGGCCTGGCCCTATTTCTTAGACTGTGACCGTTTTTTTGCTGGGGAAGAAGAGGGATGTTTTGACCCGCTAGCAAAGCTACGAGGTAAGGTGGGAAGCTCTGCTGACACATTTTACTCATTTACATGGGAAGGGTCTCATCTTGCTCAGTTTGACATGCCTATGGCACAAAACCTCTCCGTTTGTCATCTCAGCTTGTCATCTTTATGGACACCTGTAAGGTTTGACTCATTTTGTTCTACCTATTTTAAGCACTTAATTAAACTGTGCTCAAGAAGCATCTGTTTCCCTCCCCCATATACAAAGAGCATCAAGACAGGCAGCTCAGAAGTAGATGTTTGGACTGCTAGTGTGCATTTAGATAAGTCCTGCCCTGTGTGATAGATGTCTGTATATTTGAAATATTTTATTTTAAAACTGAAACTTTAATGCACTCCTAAATTCAAGATTGCTTGACAAGCTTAACAGCTCATTAAAATAATCTCATTAGTGATTGTCATAAATTTTTGTTTGAATGAAGAAGATCCAGATAACTGAAGACAGCTGAATCTCATAAAAAAAAAAAGAGTTTGATCCACCAGATTCAAAGGGAAAAAAAAAATCTGTACATTTTTTGACTAAAATGTGCTAAGCATGCCAAAGACCAAATTATAACCAGAGGTTGCATAAAATATTTGTCAGTCAACACATGTATTAGTATGGTTTTGCAGGCAAAATATGTCAGAATAAACAGTGTAGGATGTACTACATAGATTTGAGATTTTAATGGCGGCTGTCTTTTCTGTAATTCTACTACTGAAAAAGATATTTTGTGGAAAAGTACGGGCATTCATGCAATCCTCTGACCATCATGGTTTTAAACATTGCTACAATTTTTCCTTGCAGGAGAAGTAGATGTTGAGGAAGATTTGCCTTCAGACTTGCCAGGAACTTTTATTCAGTTCAAACACCATTCATATTCCCAAATGGTGAGCACGTTGAAGAAGACTGCTTCTAAATGCTCCCATATTGCAACAACATACAGCATAGGCCGCAGTTTTGAAGGGAAGGATCTTTTCGTGATTGAGTTTTCAACCAAGCCTGGACACCATGAACTACGTAAGTAATATCAGCATTGATCAGGTTGCTTGAGGAAACTTCAGATTATCCAAATGAAAACAGGCTCTTTTAACAGGTTAAACTGTAAAAAACATTGATTCAAAAACATTTGTCCTCCTTTTTGTTCCTGAATTACAGGGATAGCTGAGGATTCACTGTAGCAATTACAGTCCAGTGGCAATTTCCTAGCTTTATGACCTCAGTTTATGACCATGATTGACATTCCTTGTTCCTGGATGTATGACCATGTGTGTGGTTGCAGTGATATGGCTATTATTTACTTGACCCCGGCATAAGAAGAAGTTGGGATAATTTTCTGTTACTGATCTACCCTCTCCATCATCTACCACTTCCTTAGTCTCCTGCTATTTACCACTGTACCATTAAACCCTACTCATCTCCTACAAGTAACACCTGTCCCTAATCTAAACATTGTCCTTCACATCCTAAAATATGTACAACTTGTGAGAAGGCCTCAGATCGAGGAAGACATAGCCACCAAAAAAATGTAATGCAGCACAGAAAACTATCCTGCTGAAAAGAAGTTCAGGTCAGTGTGATATCTGCCAATGTCACAGCTGAATGGTTCCAGGGATTTAAGTTATCATAGCACCTGAATACCTTTAGGGTATGAGTCCTCACAACTTTTCTGCAAAGGGGAGCAGTGCTGATCTCTATTTTGTAGATCCATCACTGAGACAGCAAGGGCCAGATTTTGAAATGATCTAAATTCTTCATAACGCAGATCATTTTCTTGGGGAGTATTTGATGTTATTTTCCAGTTACCAGCTCCCAGCTCAAATACAGTACCTGACTAAATCTGGTGGAACGTTATGGCTGCTGCTACATACCAAGAGCCTCAGGTTGCTCCTTATCAGACTAGCTCCAGCATCAGAGCAGCCTCAGCTGTGAAGCAGAACTGAATACTGACTTAATGCTTTATTGAGATCATAGTGTCAATAGGCTTTTAAATGATAACTGTACTATGCCATGATAAAAGATGGTTGTTTAACAGGTTACCTAGGATTTCCTTCTAAAACTGTTGCTTCATGCTGTTCAGGACAGTGTAAAGGAGAGTGGGAATAGCTCTAGAGCTGAAGATTTTGCCAGCCCAAGCAAGGTGGCATAACAGTTCTGTGCCAGCCCTCCTCCACCCTCTAGTGCTTGAGGCTAGCCAGGATCAGATGAAGATGAAGGGGTAGACATGAAGGGGTGTCTCCAAAGTGCATTTATTTTTCTCCTTTCCATTAGTCTCTAAGGAAGGGTGGAAATTGAGAGAATAACTGCAGGGAGTCATGAGGTTATATGTTTCTGATAGTCTTATTCCAAGGCTATTTAGCCTAAAAGCCACTTTTTATGCACAACCTAATTTCTGTTCCAAATACAGGGGTAATATATTACACATCTGCAGGTCATTTATAGGATCTGTGTCAAAATAAGGCATTGAAGCTGCCCAAGGTAAGTGAAAGTGCCAGGGATGTATTTTGCTGCTTCCCAGCCAAGTTTCTGTTTGCAGCATCCTTTGTTGGCAATCAATGATGAGTCCAGCAAAAGCTTAGAGCAATGATTGCCTCTTACAGTTTGGGATACTGAAAGTATGGACTTCCTTTATTTCACACTATTCAAATTGTCACTGAACTGACTTCTGATAGAGGGAAATTCACCTGGAACTGGTGTGCTATTTACAGGAATGTATGCATTAAATGACTGTAAATAAAACTGACTCATCAGTAAGCTCTTCAGGTTACTCCGCTTTTGGAAGCCATCCAGGTATAATCGAATTAAAGCATCGTTACTTCATGTTTCACAGTCAAGCCAGAATTTAAGTACATTGGCAATATGCATGGAAATGAAGTTGTGGGGAAAGAACTGCTAATATACCTCGCACAGTATCTGTGTTCGGAGTATCTTCTTGGGAACCCTCGCATCCAGACCTTGATTAATAACACCAGAATTCATCTCCTACCTTCACTCAACCCTGATGGGTATGAACTGGCTGCAGAAGAGGTAAAAAGCTTTTTATAATGAAACATTCAAGGTTTCATGTTTCTAAAACTCCCCATGGGAAAGAACAAACTGGGAGGGGAATATCACATATGAGAAGGAGTGTTAATAACCAGCAGCCAGAATCCCAGGCTGGTTTGGTGGTAGGTTGCTTTCCAAAGATGATGTGAACAAAGCTAAGAGGAAATCAGAGCCATGTTTGTAATTTTTGCTGCCTGCATGCGATGACGTGGGTATGACTGTTACTTTTTCACACATTTTAGCACTCTCTGCTACAAGTTCTAGAACAAAATGCCCACTGACTCACTGTAATATCTGTCTAATAATTTTATAAGGAAACGTAGTTTAATACTATGGAATAGATGTTTTTGGTCTTTTAGAAGAGCAGGTATAATGAAATGTTAATATTTTCTGTCCTGTCACACTTCCATAATGAAGGGCAATTTTCAGAGATCAGCTGGTGTCTGAAGGAGATGACCTGTGCAAGCAAAATTTCTTTTCTGTGTTACACGACATTCTTCTTCTCCGCTCACTTTTATGGCTAGCACCATCGACATGAAAATAGGACGTTTCTTTTCCTGTGTTACTTGTCTGGTGAACTCTGTCTGTCGTGTGAGTCTGGAGTTATTGCATTCTGCCTCATCCTGTCTTGGAGTGTCAGCTGTACTTTCTCTCTTTCCTCCTCTAACCCACTCTGCATGCTGCTCTCTGCTGAGTAAGAAGCTGCTGTTTTCCTCTCGTGAGTCACATCACTGGTGAGTGAAATGCTTCCCGCAGGCTAATGAGTGCGTTAGCATCAAATGATTGATAAGTGTGGGGTTTTTAACAGTATAGACATTTTCAGTTTACTTCTTTTAAAACTTCCCCTTGATTAAAATGGCATTTCAAACAATTTCCACAAAGTGGTATTTTGAGACAGGGAGCTGTTCTGAGGTTGGCTTCTGTGTTAAAAATTAGGGAGCTGGTTACAATGGATGGGTCATTGGACGACAGACAGCTCAAAACTTGGACCTGAACAGAAATTTCCCTGATTTGACGTCTGAGGCTTACAGAAGAGCTGGGATTCGTGGGGCCCGCCTTGACCACATCCCCATTCCACAATCCTACTGGTGGGGTAAGGTATGAATTACAGATTTTATAAATCACATATACTACAGAGCAACTCATGGATTAAGAAGCTGACATTGCTTGGTCTGAGGTTATTTTCTGGTAATTAGATTTTATAAGCAAGACTAAACTGGACAGGCTCAGAATTGGCATGAAAAATCATGGTGCAGGTTTGGCCAACGAGGCAGGTGTCACAAATCATTGTGAAAATTTGTGGATAATTTGGATTTTCCTGGTTTAGATTAAGAATAATGACTGTTAAAAGGAGGGTCACAAGTGTGTAATGATTAATCATTAGCTGCTGAAACTGTGGCAGCGTGTTCAAGACTTTGTGGATTTGGCTGTCACTGCACTAAGCTCTGCACTGGTTTGAAGCAATAGTGGTTTCTGCCTTGGAAAACATATAAAGGCTTTGTATGAAGTTGTGTGACATTAACTTCCATGAAAGGATGTTAGGATGTTTTTAAAAACAGGACACAGCTGGAGCAATGGGAACAGCCGGCCAGGCTGTAGTGGTGCTAGAAGGGAGAGCTGCTGCTACACAATTTTTATTGCTAGCACAAAGCCTCAAACAAATGGGGCAGGGTTGTTTCCGCAGCTGGTGTATTAGCAAAAGATTTGGGAGACCATACTTCAGCTTTCTACTTTGCTTCAGGTGATCTCAAAAGAGGCCCAGTTTAAATCCCAAAGGCTTCTCTGATGAGGCCCCAGTGTTTTTGTACCTGTTTTCACAGCAATGAAATCTGGATAAAAGCACCTTGCTTCCTCAGGATAAAGTACATACAAAGATGCAAAACTATGAGAATCTCAGTAACACAGGATGTATTAGACCACTGATTTTCAACATAACTAAGCTCAAGAAGTTTATTCTATTTTATGCATGCAGTCATACAAATCCCAGTTCATGTCACTAGATTCCTCTATGAGTATAAGGTCATAAGTTTAATAGTTTCCAACTTTTGACTGAAAAATGACACATAACAGTGAGCTGATAAATGGAACTGAAGTGAAGAGCCTCAGATAGGAAAGAAGAGTTGAGAGCATGTGGAGCAGAGCCTGAGATCAAATGTAAACATCTTAAAAAAAAAAAAACTATTTTAGAAAAAAAATCTAAAGAGTTAATAGCTTAGATTCACTAGACTTGGGTATATCAATTTTCATAGCTGTACGTCTAAGAACCATGTCTAAATATTAAACTGAAAGTCTCCTTCCACAAATGAATGGTGTATGAATGAATATGAAAAGTCTTGGGAGCAGGATTAAGCCCAGCCTTGCAGATACCTGGTGTGAAACCACATTGTTTGCAGAGGGATCCTGAGCGCTGCAGGTATAAGCTCTGAGCTGGCTGCACTACAGAGTCTTAGCTGCTCTCCCAGTGGGTTTGCTTTCCCATGTAGGATTGAGACTGGCAGCCATCCCTGTCATCTTTCTCAACCTCTAAAACCCAGACTTGGGCTGGGGATCCCTGTGTTTCACAGCAATTCTCTGAAGATGGCTCACTTTACTTCAGTATCTGTCATCCTGTTCCCATAGGGTAAAATAAGATTGTTCATTTAGTCAGGAACCTGCCAGATTTTATAACATCATAACATAACGTAACGTAACGTAACGTAACGTAACGTAACATAACATAACATAACATAACATAACATAACATAACATAACATAACATTTTTACTAAGAAGAAATATATCAAAAACACATCATAAAACAACAGGCATTACAAACATATGTATGTTTCTATCTTACTGGAAGTCACCGTGCTATTTCAGAGACTCTTGCAGAGACCATCGCTCTTGGTCACAGCTTCTGGCTGGGTTCCTGATTTGATATTAAGTTTTGTCTTGCTCTCAACCTTGTCAAGATTGGTCATTCCATGCAATTGCAGTTCTGTTACCGGCCAGGCTTTTTGACCATCAATGTATGTGATTTCCTGGGGGAGAAGTTTACAGGGAGATGTTTCCTGTTTTAGGAATGTGAACTCACAGCTA
>VXBW01002482.1:4597-28029 GCA_013400375.1 Thinocorus orbignyianus
GCTGGGCTCGGCTAGGCTGAGCTCCCCCCCCGAGGTGGGTGGCGGGATCTGCCCACGCAACGGGACGGAGCAGCGCTGCTCCCCGCTTAGCACCGTGCCTGGAGACCGGCGAGCAGCTGCGAGGAGCGCAGGGGTGCCAGGAGCAGACGGTGCTGAGGCCATGGCCCCAGCTAAGCCACAGGAGAGCAAGGCGAGGGCAGGACCTGGGAGGAACAGTTGGGAGCTGGGTCCCCCAAGTTACCTGGGGAGCCCCAGAGTAGCTGCACAAGTAGGAACAGGGTTCTCCTCCAGCACTGCTCCCGCCGCAGTCCCCGAGTGCTCAGCCACATCCTCTCCATTCCACATCCCCTGGCACCTGAAGCGGTGGGCCCGAAACAGCGGGCCCACTGAAACTCTGATCCTCCGGCTGAAGCACCGTGTATGTTCACTGGGGCTGTGATTCTCCAGCTAAAGCTCAGTTTGGTAGTTTTAACTCAATGCAGCACTAAGGACATGATGAGCTTATTCTGCTAGCCAACAGACCAGAACGTAGTTTCTAGGTTAAACAAAAAAATCACAAAAGTCACCTAAGAAAATGCTATCTAGGTGATTTTAATGATTACAGGCACTGGAGAAGAGAGAACAAACCAAGCCCCCATCACAGATGCCGGATCTCAACCGGACACAGCTAAACAAACATGGAAAGAAGTCACCCACCTTTGAAGAGCCTTGTGTGGACCGGCACAGAGCCAGAATGCATATGTATTAGCTAGATTTTAATATGCACAATGTGTAATGAAACAAAAAGCCCACCTGTGCAATGGACAGGCGAACTCGTTAGGTGGAGCGATCCCCCATGTTCCCAGCGCTGAATAAACACACCTCTCCATAACTTGCAAGTTTGGAGTTTGTGCCTCACGATCCCTGGATCACACCCTAGAGGGACATGTCTGTGCTATGGCACTCCAGAAGGGAGCTGGGCTGATGGTGGAGGCAAGTGGAGCGTGAGAAACCTCCTGTGGTCACACTCAGGTGCTGCAGGGTGGAAGGAGGTTTAAGAAAAAGCAACCCAGCCTGTTCCAGCCGTCCCCTGGCTCAGGATGTCTGGGCATTGTGGCAGGCAGGCAGAGCTGGGAGGGCTCAAGAGGGGCAAAGGCAAGAGAGGGGAAACAAGGGCACAGGCGTCAGTGGCCCAGAGCCAGCACCTGCCCCCCGGCATCCACAGGGCAAAGCACCATCAGCATCACCACCGCGGCCCGGCAGCTCCCCCCCAGGCTGGGCAGAGGGTGCCTGCAGGGCCTGGGACTAGTTGCTGCTGGTAGCTCCTGGTGCTGACAAAGGCCACACTGTGCCCACAGCCCTGTGCACTGCCGCGGCTCAGCCCAGCTGGCTCTGGTGCCGAGTGTGGTCTTCACGGCTGCAGCGAGACAGCGGCTGATCCTTCCAGTGTAAGGGGAGCCGCTTCCAGGCGGCTGCAGCAGGAGCTGGTGACTGGCAGGAAAGGGAAGACTTTATTCCCTTGTCTCCCAAAGAAAGGCAGCAGAGCCAACAAAGACAGGGCAGGAACCTGGTCTCTCATTCCACTAATGTAGTTAACGTCCAGAGTCCTCCAGGCCTCCCAAAGGGTGCTGAAGAGCTTTCTTGGAGCCTTCAGTGCGGGCTTAGAAGAGGGTCTCCTCTGCTCCTGCTGTGCAGCTGCAGCTTTGCTGATGGGAAAGGGTATAGCAAGATCAGCCAGGAGTATCTCTCTGGTCTCATCCCACACAGCACACACCAGCCAAGTTAGGTCACCTCGGACTAGGACCCAGACCACAAACAAATTCAGATGCTGCTAAGAGGAATTTCAAGGTAACTGGTAGTCCCCAGAGCAGATCAAGATACCCCGAAGCCTGGACACCAGAAAGGCTTTCCTGGCAGAGAAGTTCGCTGTGCCTTTTAGATAAGGCAGCAGCAAAAGAGGAGACTGAGTGTGCCCCATGGCATAAGAAGAGCCCCATAAGGAAGCTGAAAGCAAGCAGCACCCCAGCGCCCCATTGCTGCTCACTACAGGCTGCAGGAATGACTTGTGAAAAAGAAAAACAAAAGAGATATTGATCCTGTTGTGACAGAATCAAACACACCAGTGACACAGAGTTTCAAGCCTCTGCTTGAGGAACAGCAGCAACACACAACCTTTGGAAGATGTGCAGGCAGGACCATGTCTCACACTGGGAGAAGGAGCTATCGCCACCAGCTCAGGTGCTTCTTGTTCCACTCTGCAAGAAAAACCGGGCAAATACAGAGGAGGTAGAAAATCAGAGGCCTTGGGTTCCAGGGTAAGGTTGGCACTTCAGCAAGGGATTATTTAATACATAAACAGCAACTTCACCAACAGAACTATGCATGCTACGAAGTATCCAGGTGACAGCTGTGAGAGGAACTTCCAAAACGCACAACTGTAACGACGGGGGATAAAAGAGGGACTGAAAGTGCTCCTCCAATGGATGGGGATGTCGTACAAGTTGCAACTTGTGCACTTCTTAGTATTTCTGCTGTAAGAAACAACTGGAAGCGGAGACGAAGACTGAGGGAAGTGAGCACAGACATCCAGAGGGTTAACTGCAGCGTGAAGGTCTCACTGCCAGGGCTGCAGCAGGAGGTTTTCCACAGGTGGCTGTGACAGCCCACCCTCTTCAGAGGCAAGGGAAGGACACGCTCCCAGGAGAGGGGTGCGATGCAGAAAGGTGGCGCAGCCTCTACCCTTGAGGATTTTAAGCACTCAACTGGAAAAGACCCTGAACGCTGGGATACACCTTTTGTGAGTACACCTTGCTTGGCGCAGGGTCATTACGTGGCCTCCAGAGGTTATTTTATTCCTACATTTTATAAAGGGTATTCCTAAAACCTAATGTTACACCTAGGTCTACTTAACAAAGTTACCAAAAAAAGTCAAGTTGAAGCGGCTGTGGATAAACACTACCAGGAAGGTTTTGAGAATGAAACACCTGTTTTGTGTTTTTGAAAAGCTCTTGGCTTGCTTTTCGTAGAAAAACGGAATTTTAGAAAGGATGCATCAATTGTCCTGATGAAAATAACTCCAGGGAAGAAATGTAACTCAAAAAACCCCTCAGTATAGGATCAAAAAAGTGCCATAAACCCTCAAAGTTACAATTGGAAATGAGAAGTTTCCAAAGAACGCAGCAAAAAAACCCAGGCAAGGAACATGTTCCTAACAGGAGAAGGGGATCAAACTGAGTAAGGAAGCTCAAGAAACGCCTAAGAGTTATTTGTACTCTGGGTGTTACAAATTAAAGCCTGGAAGCAGCAGCACCTCTGAACTGTATTTTAATGAAATCTAGTTCTTTAGACTCTGTGCTGGCCACCTAGAAAGCACGAAGATTTCTTTAATATAAATTCCAGCTTCCAACACGCCATCCCAATTAACAACCTCTAACATGTAAGGAAATCAAGAAGACTGGTGGAGTTTGATCCTACATGTAAGGAACACTGCCCCTCTGTCCACAGGAAGGAGTACGGGCATGGTGGGGTGCTCCTTACCTTCATTTATACTGGGATGTCCAGGTCCAGACTCTGAATGAAAGCAGTTGGTCTCACTGGGTGCTGTTACAAGGACCTGGAACTCAGGTAATAGGCAACGGTCTTTCCTCTCTCCTGCAGTATGTAGGACTTGGGAGTTCTCCAGGACTATACACCATTCATGCTTAATATTTTCTGTGCAACAAATGTTTAATTTGAAATTATTTTTTTTTGCAAAACATCTATTAGACATTTAGCTGTCAAAAGGAGCCCAATGGCCCATTTCATTTGATGTTCCTGAAGGTGGGCACCTCTTGGTCACCATTTATTTCTTCGATTCACCAGGCTGTAGAAGATTTCAGTTTTCTGAGCGCCAAGTTCATGGACATCTTGTCCTAGTAGAACTGAGAAGCTGGCCAGCCAGCAAACTCAAACCCAGTCACCTTGGCCACAAGTGGTCTGCGAGGAGCTGTAGAGCAGCCTCCAGCTGGGAGGATGAAAGAAAGGCATTGTCCTTGCTGCTGCCCCAGGGTCAGATGTTACTCAGTGATGCAAGGCTCCAAATTCCAGCACTCTAAAAAATTACCTGAAAGAGTAAGTCGATCAAAGCAACGCAAACCTGAAGGACTGACAACTGAACAGAGGGTCGCTTTATTTTCAGCTGGTCGAGGAGTTCTTCTGCTGTTGCCATTACGTCTCAAAGACAGAGCAGCCAAAGTGTGCAATACAGTGACTGCTAGAAAAGAATCTAAGCTCCAGCTTTCTCCTTCTGGTGATCACAACCCACTGTGAGCAGCCTAGGAGGCCATCCTCTTCTAAAAGGATCCTCAGCCTCTGACCCATAGCATGATGACAGCTCAGGAACCTCACTCCCATACACCCAACCCCCTCAAACCACCAAGAGTTCATTCCCTCCACTCGCACAGGGACTGTGTTTTGATCTCCTCAATGAAGCTCAAACTCCTGACTTGCCTTTCTCTAGCCCAAGTTCAGTATTTTTGAAGTCTAAGTCCTGACCTCCTCTTCCATGACTCAAGGCTTATTTTTAAGTCACTGCCAGGTTCTTCCTTGAGGCACCCCGCCAGGCAGGATGTTCTGCTCTTCCTGGCTTAGCATTTGAATATACCCCAGGGTACTCACGCTTTTACCTCACTGAAAATACACAGCAACCCTCCATCATACCAGGCACAGTCTTTTAAAAATAAATATTTATAAAGAACAGGAAGAGATTCAAAGAACTACAATGTTAAAAATTTTCCTGCCAACAGCACAAATGTCTCTTTCATGTAAAGTCACAAGAACAAGTTATACACCAAGACAACGTAAGTACTTAAAAACCCTCTCTCCTCAGCAGCTGCCATAGTCCTCCCCTGCAGGAATCCACATCTCCTGTCACAGGAACCAGCCTCTTTGCACTTCTCTAGGACTTGTACTGGGGCTGCTCAATCTCCTTTCGTGATCAGGTCCTCGATATAAGCATCCAGTTCATCATCTGTATTAATATCAATGTCCTGAAACCAAAAGCACAAGAAATGCCAGTGAAAAGTGAATCCTGAAGAACAGTGCAAGAAGAGACGAGACAGAGCAGCAGAGCATCCCCTGCAACTTCTGTCCTGGTCAGCCTTCACGCCCTGACTTCCAGCACTCTCCAGCTCCTGACATCCCTTGTGGAAGCACCACCAGCTTTCCTTGTCAGAGCCTGACAGGCAATGCCTGGAAACCAGTCAGCACCCGACAGTCAAACAACGCACCCAAGCAATAGATTCACTGTGCTCATCAGGGTCAGGTTAGGGATTTTTTGTAGCTTTGACACACTTTCTCTTAGCAGGGAGCAACCCCTGCTTTCAGTAGCTTTTCCATGGAGCCATTTTAATTTTATTTAAAGTAGTTTTTAAATTTAGTTTATTTAAATATCGATTTGCTACTTTAATTTAATATTTAACAGCATAAATAATAAATATATTTCACCATATTTTTTTTTATTTTAAATATTATTTGTTTGTATTTGTATACATAGGGTTCAGAATCTAGCACTAACTTTCTGCCCAAGAATGGGGTAGAAATTCCACGCAGAACACTGCCAATGCCCAGGCAAATTCTTCTGCAGCCCACGTTTCATAGCAGAGAGCAGAAAACAAATAGAAGCTGTGCACTACGTACGTGCCATGAAAAATCCATCTGTGAAAATTAACACTCATCAGGATCCCCAAGGCCTGGATCCCAAGGGGTGTGCAGTGACAGCATCTCAGGAGCCACTACAACATCTCACGTGCCTGGAAGGGCCCGGGCCAGGGGAAGGTTGCTTCTCAGGGATCAGCTCTGTTTTCACAGCCCTTTCTCACTCACCTCCTGCACTTTCTGTAGGAGAGCCACGATGTTAGTCCTCAGCTTCTGCAGTTTCTCCTCTGTTTCCTTCAGTTTTTTCTCCGAGTTGCGGAGGTTTTCTTCACAGGCTTTAGCCCGGGCATCAGCGCGTGTCTGATATGAATTGCACAGGTTCTGCAAACCTACCTCATACTGTTTGAAATATTCTTTCTGTAGAAGACAAAACACAACAGATGACACGCTAAGAAGCAGCACTGAATGTCAAGAAAATCCCAGCACTTGCAATTTGTAGAAGATCCGAGCTACCACGACTGAAGACCACCAGCCAAACCCTGCGCCCCTGCCTGCCCGCCCGCCTCATACCATGCTCACTTTCACATGTCTGATTTGTCTGCCGCAGGCAGTACAAAAGTCACACGGGTTTTCACATTTATCGAAGACCAGAGCTGCAACAAAGGCTGCCTGAACTCAGATTAAGCATATGGCGTGTTTTAAAAAGCCTAAAACCACAGTTATGCTGAAGAAAGAAAAACAGCCTCTGTGAGTTTCCTTAGTAGAGACCACTCAGATAACACGGCTTATTATTGCAAGACAGAACACCTACACCTGCAGAAAACTCTAGACAAGACCAACATGTCCTGTGGAAGCAGCAGGACCGGTAACTCAAGCCAACACCTGGATTAACACAGAGAAAAGGAGAGACTGCCAACATCGCGAGTGGAGGAGTAGGGCACTTAAAAGCCACTGTGCTTTTGTAATCTTCAGTCACTTAGTCATCTGTAGGTGGCTTATGTCACCTACAGATGCCACCTGAGAAGGTCTTCCTTTGTGGTATGTCAGAGAAGCCAGTACCATTTCTCTGCATTTCAGCCTGCTCTGGACCTTCCGATACTAGCACGCAGATACTGATGCCAGCTCAGTCCCATCTGTTCCTTTCTCAAATAAACAAAGCCCACACCAAAAGCCTTAGGATGTACAGCTGACTCGCAGGCGGTCAGCCTGCTCACCTGGAGAAGTGCGAGAGGGTTGGCTTCCATGTCCTCTCCCATTTTTAAGATTACATCTGCCGAAGTTAGATTTGTAAGGTTTGGGGGCAAAATGAACAGGTTTTGCATCTCCATCCTACTTTTACAAGCCTCTAAGCTGACCTCTCTTTTTTAAAAGCTTAATAGCAATGAACAAAAAGTTAGGATAGCAGCAGCCAACAGCCTTCCCACACAGAGTTATGGTAATTAAAAAATTCTCAGACAACTGTCAAAATACCTAAGGCATATTTTAGAGGCTCTGTTCTTTTTCTCAGGTACGTTAGTCTGCTAAGGATCCAAAGAACTCTTAGAAGGTGGTGGATCTTGCATCAACAGGATGCACCCTTGCCGTAAGAATGGAATCTGTGTGGGGAAAAACCCCAAACTTACTTTTCTAGAAATACTGAACTCACCAAGGGAAATGCCAACAACCCTTCTGAGCTCATGGAACTCAGCTCCTTCTTGGAGATAGGAAAATTCGGAGGCAAGAAGTACCGCAAACAATTTCTAGGCAGGAAAGAAAAACACAAAGCCAGAACTGGGAGTTTAAAAGACTAAAGCAGTCAGACTGGAGCAGCTCACAAGAACCGCAGTGAACTCACCGAAGGATCTGGACTAGTAAGTCTACTGTTTCTTGACCGCTGCTGGGACCAGTGGTGTCTGGCTCAATTCTGGCACAGTCTGAGGTAGAAGGTTCAGCCCCAACAACCTCCTCTTCCTGCTGCGTATCTGGAGCTTGGTACTCCGGAGAGGGAGGCTTCATCAACCTCACATCCTCACTGCCCTTCTCTACCCTGAAAAAGAAAAAAAAAATATTAAGGTGAAAGTCAGGTATCTTCCCCTATGTTGGCTGCACCTGAAACACTGTTAACAGCTTCATCAGAACCTGTACCCAGCTGTCCCTCTGAGACCTCCAATCTACACAACAGCTGCATCCACAGGAGCATCACATCAAAGTGATGGGCAGACTCTATGGAGTCTGTCACGCTCGTTCCTTACGAGTGCACAAATGCTCCCTGACATGACCACAATATACTTGTCTTCAGCATCTGTGGAAGTAAAACGTGTGTCTTCCTCCTGAGAGAAAAACAAGCCTCCGAAATCCAGTAGCTAGAGATAGTTACCAGCGATCCCGTGGTGTGGTGTCTGTAGGAACATAATCAAACTTCACCTTCCAGCGTACTGCATTCTTGCCCATTTCCACAGCTGTGACACGACCTGTGAACCACTCCTTGTTGACACGCACTTCCACACGCAGCCCTTTATCTGCAAGGAGGATGATAGTAAAGATGTTTGCAAACATTCAGATGCTGGAGAGCACATTCTGCCTGAGCTCTAGAGGAGATGGCCACCCTCACTGGTGAGCAGATCTAAACCCATGACAATCCCTTCAAATGACATGTAAACCATAAAACCACTACTGTTGCCCAGTTCAACTCCTACTTGGAAACATTTAAGATGCAAGGAAAGTACATGGCATTTTCAGACAGAAAATACTCCCATACTCCAAGGTGTCCGGCATGGGCATTCCAGGCTCATGTTGGCCAGTAGAACAATTTACCACATATTCCTAGAGGGTCACTTTCCAGACAGCTCTTTGGGAGCACGCCGAAGAAATGCCCTGCTCTGGCATCCTGGCTATCACCTTTCCTGGGGGTACCTCGATCCCTCTCCTCTCACAGCAGCGTAGCATGTCTCTGCATTATAACTCCGTGATCCATTCAGTTAGGAAGGGTGACCGTGACATCAGTCTACATCCCACAGCCAAGCACCACACTCATTAACATGATGCAGCCCTCAGATTCTTCCCACACAACTGCCTCTTGCTTGATCAAGGGGTTCCTGACCAGAATGTTCCATGCGAGTTAGACATCTCAGGGCCTGTAACCCAAATTTACACTAATTCTTCATTTAAAAAGCTCATTAATGAAACCACAGGTTTAACCAGTGAGTCAAGTTCTGCAACAGCTTTTTTTCCCCCTGTGTTAGGGGGGCAGTTCAAGGGTTCATTTCTCACCTTTCTGAGCTTTCTTCAGTTCTGCTAGCTCTTCTTCCCCAGCGCTGTCGGTGAGCTGTGAAAAGAGAGAGCTCAGATTAGCTGCCTCCCAACAAGATTATAAACACTCAACAAAACATCTTCTGCTGAGGAAATCTGTGCACTCTACCTCAACCACCACCTCACTGGAATCCTTCCTTTCTTCTTTCACTGCCACAAATTTGCCCCGCTTTGTCTTCTCCTTCCTGTATTCCCCCTCCTCCTCACATCCATCCTCTGTGTTGTTCAAGGTCCTCTTCCGAGTGGTGGAGGTCTGTAGGAAGCAAACAAGCTCTAGCTACAATTCCAGCATGCTACTAACCTAAACTTTCCTTCAGCCAAGGTCAAACAAACAAACAGCTCAGTACCCAGTATTTAGTTTGATAGTTAATTAGCTTTTCCAGAAGGTTTTAGCAGGTGCTAGAAGATCACGCAAACGCTCACCCCGCCACCCTGTGGGGGTTTTTGTCCCCCTGGGGAAACAACCTAGTCTTAACAGGGAAGAGATGAAGAAAGTCTTCACGAAGAGCGTAGAATGGTAACCCAAAAGTAAAGCAAGTTATCTCGTCCTGAATCCCATGTGACAGAGCAAGACAGACTATGCAGAACAGTAGGTAAAGAGCTGACAGGTTTTATCCCATCAAGTCTCACCTGTGGAGATTTGACAGTGGCAGATCTCTTTAGTGCTGCAGTCTTGGTAGCTTTTGCACTGGATGTCTCACGTGAGCTTTTGGGGTTCTGCAGGGCAGAAGAGGCTGGTTTCGTTGTTGTAGTTGGTTTGGCAAGAGTTTTTAAAGTGCTATTAGACTTCCCAGCTGTCACAGTGTGCTGGTGTGTCCTGGAAGTGCTGGCCTCCTCCTTGGAGAGGATGCTTGCCAGTTTGGGAGATTTCAGTTTGCTGATATCTGGCCAAGCCGAAGAGCTCTTCTTGAGCTGACTGATGGGCTTGGGAAGAGGCGTAGGTGGTGGTGGTCTGCTGGGAGCATTCTTGATGACATCAGGTAAAGGAGGAGATCGTGGGCGCTGAGGTCGGGTCTGTGACTGGGTGTTCTGAAACCAGTGAGGGCACAGAGAGAGAAAGGATGTAAGAGTTGGGCACTGCTTTTCAGAACAGCTAAGGACTGCATGGAAGAGTACAAAGCCTACAGTATCCCATTTACCTCCCCTGCAGGCCTTGTAGATGCTTCCAAAGGCAGTTTCTTTAAGTCAGCTTGAGATCGAATTGGAGTGGTTTTCTATTTAAAAAATAAAAAAATAAATCAGAAAGGGAATCTTTAAAAGCCACCTGGGCCTGTCTGAATCTAGCCCAGAAACCAGTTTTCCAGTTTGAAATAAACAATTCTAAGAAAGTGTGTTCTGTGTCCTTCAAGGGACATTCCTCCATCCAAACACCAGCAGTCACTCCCCTCTTCCTCTGAGAAAATGAAATGCAAGCCGAGATGCTTCTTTTCTGTTATTAAACCAGCATGTACCCAATGAAGGAACACAGGTGGCATCAGGGGCAGACAGACATGACTCGGCATCAGACATTTGCACCAGAAGATCCCTCACACCTGCTGTGCTTAGCTGGAGACCTCCAGCTTTACCTGCAGAGCTTCCAGCTTTTCCTGCTGCTGGCGGATTTTCTCTGACAGTTGTTTCTGCTTTTCCTCCTGTGATTTCAAGTCTTTCTTCAGAGTTCCCAGTGGTACCTTCTGCTTCTGCTCTGCAGCTTCACACCTAGCACAAAGCAAGTGCACGACAACCTCAGCAACAACAGAACCTGCACTGTCTCACACACCCAGTACTGTCCCCACAGCCCATCCCACAAGGGGTAAAACCACTTTCTTTCTGCAGCAGCCACAATCTCAAAAACAGTTCTATTCATCTGTCTTTATCTCAACCCATGAAGTTTTTTTTTCCTTTTCCCTCCTTTTCTCCCTACCCTACTGGGGCAGGGATGGAGCAAGGCATGGTCCTAGCTGCTGGCTAGTGTTAAACCATGACAGGATCAAAAGTATAGTTGTTAAAAAACAAGCCATTTATGCTGGGAATGACCAACTCAGAGCCTAGGAGCTAAACAAAGCTTAGGAACAGCTGGAACTGTTTCTCTATACTGTTTCTGTACTCTGGACTTCTACAGCAGTTTTCCTTCCCATCAGCTTATGTCTTCATGCCAACTTCTCTCTTTACAGACTTACTTTCCGTTCAGAAAGGAAAGCTTATTACCAGTAACCCATGACATTGTTTACATGAGCCTTCCAACAGAAGATGCACTTTGCCTTGCAGCCTAAGGCCACAAAGTTTTCCTTTGCAATATCCTTTAAGTATTTGCTTTCCCATCCTATTCAGCTTATGATCTATAAAACAACAGCAAGTATCCTACTGGAGGAAAATGCAGGCAGGAAATTCCAGAAAATGTACTGGCATCACCTTTGAACCTCTGACTGAGCGGCTGGCCCTTGGGAACACTGCCAAGGGAAGAAGGGGACTGAGGGGATCCTCAGCTCATCTCCTGTCACAGAACTGAGCATGGCAAGACACACCAAGATCAACCCCCTTCAGGGCAAAGCCATGCAGGATGATGTGAAATAGAAAAGACAACTCTTGCACAACACAAGAGATGAATCTGACTCCTACGCTGATTTGGAGCCAAGCTGTTAAAAACTTCCTGAAAGTTTGAGTCCTACATATAAGGGGAGGACCCTGCTTTCGTTGTGGATCACACAGAGTTCCAAGAGGCTGAGCAGAGATGATGATCCTGAATCTGCCAACTGAGGCCATATCCCCCAGTGTGCAAGATACACGCTGTGATCAGGTTTGTCAGTGAAAAGAGCTCAAGTAGCAGTTTCTCCATCAGCCTCTTCTCAGCTGAAGCTCTGCAGGGGTGCTTTTCACAGAGTGATTACTTCCTTGGCTAAGAAATATCTGTCATAACTGCAAAATGACTGCTTAGCCCAAAGCTGCAGTTCCCAAAGATAAAGGTGAACAAGCAGCACTATACACAGTTTTCCCAGCAGAGAAATGTCATCTCTGCTGCTGCATGGACTGAGGATCAAAACACTAGGGTGTATCTTACAGCACAAGAAAGTATGAAAGCACTTGTTAGTTCTGCCAATGGGAAAAAATTAAGAATACTCATGACATTCAAAACTACAGACTGCATTACTAGAGGTAGCAAGTCAGGAAAAAAGGAATTGTCACTGATGTCAGAATAGTTTGCAGCTTCGGCACCAAGGCTATGGTGATGCTCAAGGAGCTCTGAGCCAGAGAGTAATCTTCAGCTGATGAGTCCAAATGCCATTTAGGACCAACTGGATTTTAGGGAGGAAAAGGGACAAGAGCAAGCCTAACACTGAAGTGACACACAGAAACACCACCTCCTCTGTGACAAAGTAAGCAATGGTGCCACTTAGGGTTGACAGTGGCATCAGAAGGGGTGACTGCTACATGTGACAGAGATGGGGAAGTGCATTCAGCTCTCATGATCTGGGACAACATGCTACCAGCAGGAACTGAGGTGTAGGTGGGCAAATCAGAAGCCTGGGGAACAGCTTCCCAAATCCTCACTCTTCCCTCAGACAGTACAAATTCCCAGAATGTCAGACAGCTCCATCTGTGTCATGTGGAAACAACGAGACAAGCAGGAGCAATGGGCCAAAAGGAACCTCCTGAAATTCAGTAGAGACAGATGTGAAGTCCTGCTGCTGGGAAGGAGTAATCCCTTGCAGTAAAACAGCCTGGGCACTGGCTGGTGGGGAGCAGCCTTACTGTAGAGGTCCTGGGGCTCCTGGTGGGCATCGAGCTGAGCACAAACCAGCCCTGGCAGCAAAAGCACCAACAGCACTTGGGCTGTATGAGCAGGGATCCAGATCCACTACAGGATGGACAGCATGCCCATGGTGAGACAGTGGGAGGTCTGTGGGGTGCACATGTTATCTGTGTCCTGTACCCCTCAACCTGTGAGGCGTCAGGACTCATCTATCCCAGAGCAAGTAACCAGAGAGAAAGAATCCAGGGGTCAGATACAGATGTGATTATTTCCACTGGTGGTCCTTCACTGTGATCAGCCAAAAGCAAAAAGGATGAGACCACTGGTGCAGTTTGCATGAGTGCTGTGCATGTCTACCTGTGATGACCTGTGTGGCTGGCCGTGCTTACACACGTGGTCCATCTGTGCTTGTGTGTGTCTACCTGCAACACCTTCCCAGCCTTGCTCCTGCTTCCAGCTGGGGGCCTGGGCGCGCAGCAGCCTCTTCTTGGGCTTGCAGATGTGTCCCTGCCCCAGCAATTTAGTCAGAGGACACCCTCAGCACAACCACACTCTTCATAGCTCCACATCAGGACACAGATATATGGAGTGACAGGGAGGATGGCATCGGTATCCTTCCAATGACAGGCGTCAAAAGGAAGAAGCCAGAAAATCAATACTTTCCAAATACCAACACTTCTTTGTAGCCTTTTCAGCCATAGACAGCAAATTTTTTATTCCAATTAAAAGTTACCACCTGAATTATCTTTAAGCACTGAGCCAAAGCACCTCAATTAAACACAAGTAGCATCCCTTGTTATACAATTAAGACAAGAATCAGCTTCCAGCAGAATCTCTCTTCAGAGAGTAGCAGCCTAGAGCAATGGTTTTCCTCAAATAAATTACTAGATCTTGCCTAAAGCGTGTAACTGTGAAACACACCACTGGTAAATGAATTGATGTTTTGCTCCCTCACGTGTGTAAAACATCATCCTTGGGCTCACTGCAACTCAGAGACGTTGCTGCACTTTGAGCATCCAACAGGTTGGAGCTTTAGCAGCAATAAAGATAACTGCACACAGCACTCTCAGCCTGCACTTACCACTATTCTTCAATTGCTGCCTATGGTGCTACATTACAATTAATATGCATAAACTAAGGCTACAATCATATTTCCAGCAGCAGTGCAGGAATACTATAAATGAACTTAATTTAACCAAATCTCTGGTTGAGGTTAGAGGGGCCCCTGCAGGTCATCTGGTCCAATCCCCTGCTCAGCCACTTGGAATTCGTCAGCCAGGATCATGTCCTAGACTATCTCCAGGATGGAAAGTGCAAAACCTCCCCAGGCACCCTGTGCCAGGGCTCGGACACTCTCACAGGGAAAAAGTGTTTCCTGATGTGCAGAGAGAACCTCCTGTGTTACACTCTGTGCCCAGGGCTTCTGGTCCTGCCACTGGGCACCACTGGAAAGAGCTAGGCTCTGTCCTCTTTGCAGCCTGCCTTCAAGTGTTTGTGTACATTGATGAGATCCCCTTGACCCTTCTCTGCTCCAGGCTGATCAGCGTGTCCTCCTTCCTGGGCTTGTTCCTCTCCAGGGGCAGGACTTTGCGCTTCCTCTGGCTGAATCTCATGAAGGTTGGTCCATTTCTCCAGCCTGTCCAGCTTCCTCTGGAAGAATGCACAACGCTCTGGCGCGTCAGCCACCCCTCCCAGCTTAGTACCATCTACAAACTTGTCAAGGCTGCACTCTGCAATCTGTATATTGCACAAATGCCCTCCAACGTGTCAGCTCCAAATACACACATCACCACTCCTTGTCACAGCCTAAAGGCATAGAATTACTGCCTGTCCCTCCAACTGTTCTCAAAGAACAGATGACCAGAAAATACACAGATACAGCATGTTGCAGAGAAGTCTTTATATTAACTGATTCTTACCTGTCTTGTTCAGGATCAGGGTTCATAGAGCACACCCAGCTATCGGGGTAATTCTTCTCCACTGAGCTCAGCTGGAACGGGAGAGTCCGCCACTTCAGACACACATCTGTCAGACAAACAAGTCGCAAGTGAGAAATATACAGCCTGAGCAACAAAATAGTTTTTCCCATAGCACTTCTCAAGCCCATTTAATGCCCAAGGACCCCACCAATTTCCAAGGTATATCCAGTGACAGCAAAACTACTGGCCAAAATGAGCGAGGCAGCCACAGCAGATACTGAGTCGATTATTTCTTCACGCTCCCAAAATGCTCGGAGGAAGACCTCAAATCTTGTACAAGGCACCCATAACAAGACTCTGATGAAGCCTGGCATCGGCTGATACTAGAGGACTACACACTGCTGCAACGACAGCACGTACAAACCAAACTGGATGGCCACTCCCTGAATTCACTGCTCATCTCAGCAGTCAGGCTGCCTCTTACCGATATCAACACAAAATAAGTCAAAGATTTATCCACTAAAAAAAAAACAAAAAAAAAACCCCACCTAATAAATTTTAGATGAACCAGGAAAACAGACTTGGCTTCCAAAGCATTGCTGGCTTACCAGGAAATCAACAGCTTAAAACAAAAATCATCAAATTTTGCCAAGAAAATGCAAATGTTCTTAAATTAGGTTCTGGAAGGATGTCAACAGCAGGGGGCAAGAAGAATGACAGGAAAGCCCCTCCTCTTTGGAAGGAACTTGGAAAGGACTGAGAATACTGTCCAGGCAGGAGAGCCTTGCAAAATAATTCCACAAGACTGGCCTCGCATTCCTTGCAACATCCTCATCCCCAAGTCCTGTGGGGAAAACGAGGTTGAGAGAGTTTGGTGTCCCTCTACTATGAGACGAAGTGGTTGTGTCAAGATCCTCCTTACCCCCAGTAAGGGCTTAGCCAGAGCTGTTACCAGGTGCATAGAAGAGAACTTGCATTACATTTGAAAGTCAACTGTAAATGCTTCCCTTCCGTGCTCACACTTAGAACCTATGAGCAGGCAGTGCATCAGAATACAAATTACTTGGCCACTTCCCATTGCCTCCAGGGAAGTTTCAGATCTTATTCCAGCACTGGGATGGGTGGCTCTGGCTGGGTCCAGTGATATTCTAAGCCCATTCTCAACACTGCTACTGGCCACACCTGCCCCGTTCTGTAAGGGCAGCCAAAGAACATCATGGTTAGTAAATTGTGCAGGAAAGGAAACTTACACCAAGATGTCTAAGTGTACCAACAAGTATAGACAAAGGTAACTCACAGAAGAAGACAAACCCTAGAAGGGGATAATGGTAGCAAAGCTCATCGCAAATCTCCTACCCATTTAGCTGCTCCCCAACTGCAGCCAGGAGTCCTTCCCCCCTTCCCCAGGGAGGGCCAGGCTCCTAATCGCAGCCTGGCTGGACGCACCGCACTGAATGGTGGTAGGGATCTCCATGGCTCTCCGGCGTTTGTAGCGCAGTTCACTAGATGGAGGCTGATTCCAGTTTGCTGACAAATAACCAAATTCATCCCAGAACTTGATGATACCTCTCTGGGCTGAAAAACAAACAATCCCCCGCTCAGTATGGAGCCATCACAACACAAATCACCACCCTAACACCACCAAAGTTTCCCCTTCCAAGTCCTGGTAATCGTGAAGCTTCGTTACCTATAGCAACATCCTTCCAATACTGAGCCAAATGCTCTCCCATGGCCTTCAGTAGGTGTCGATACTCTTTAGCATCAGCAAAGTCTTGTTTATTATGGGTTGGCTCCAGAACCAAATAGGGCACATCCACCACACCTACCACTCCACCACATGCCCTGGAAGAGGGACACACAGTCACAAGCATCATTAAACTACCAAATCATTGTTCAGAGAAACAATATTGAAAATAGCAGATTACAAACACACAACCCATTCTTGCAGCAGGTCTGGTTTTAATTCATCAGCTTTCTAAATCAGACTCCAGATGGCACGCAAAAAACAAGGTGGGCTCAAGTGTTTGTATCTGCCTTTCAGGACCTATTCTCCCTGTCCCTGGAATGAGGCAGTACTCCTACCAGTATTCATCAATCCCAAATACCAGCACGAAGCACAAAAGCCTCATACTGCTTCAGGGATGACCAAAAATCTGTGCTGAGAACTCTCTAAACTGAGAAACCAGGAAAATATTGGGGAATATTAAACTTATCTGACAGAAACCAAACTAAAGGCTGACGAAATGAGTAAGCTTTATGCTCATGAAGAACAATTAATGCAGAACAAGGTTACTGCACAGCCCAAGTTATTATATGTAGGAACATGCCAGGCTTAAGCAAAAAGACTGCTGAAAAATATCCAGGAACTCACATGCCACCCTCCAGCTGTGGGCCCACCTTCTCATACATCTTTATCAGACGACTGCAGTTATAAATGAACATGCCGTCCAATTCTCGCTGCTCAATATTCACACCAAAAATAAAATTCAGTTCTTTGGGTTCCTTCAGTGCCCTGTGAAAGAATGAAACAGAGCCTCAGAGATGTTGAAAAATCAAACTAGTTGTTTGCTGTCATTAAACAGAGGGTATGGAAATCCAGCACCTTTGAGCACGATGGGTTTACTAGCACCTGTCCTGTAATCTGCCCTTTCTAAAATCCCAGAAGTATTTGTTGCATGTGCATTTCAACTAAAGACGAACAAAATACAGAAACTTTGCAATACAGACACCAACTTAGGCTGGACAATATCTGTTCAATTAATGTCATTATTCATTTGGATGCGTTTTCTCTTTCAGGACTATATTCCATTTTCAATTTCAGATTTGCTTGTTCAAAATGCTACAGTTAACCAGTTTTATGAAAGCACTGTTAGGCACAGACTGGTACTCTCCAATGCTATCATGGTTTGCACATTCCAGATGCAGATCTCTATGCTAGGTAAAGCATAGAAATTAACATTTTGATATAAAGCTACAGTCTTGAAATTCACGTTCAATAAAAATTCTTGTAATTACGAGTTGTACAAGGCTATTACTCCAAGTTTAAAAGCTGGAAGATACAACAGGCAACCTGACCAGATATGACAGCATAGCAATTTGCATCATTTCTAACTTTATCTGTGCAGCAGATCACTTCAACGGGAGTTTGCCTCAAGTACATTTGTGAGCACATACAGATTTCCAAATTGCAATCTCTGATTATCAGGAATTTTATCTCCTGTGAGCAGAAAGCCTCACAAGATCTCTTTACATTATACATCAAACAAAATCCCTGTGCCTCACACACAGAGCTATTGGTTTTTAAACAAACTAAATTAAGTAGGTTCCACAGCTTCCACAAAATCCATGCTGAGGACTTTTCATAGTAAGGACCATCCTCAGTTTCAGGCTGAAGGTATCATCAGACACGAGATCCAAACTTTTAACTACTGCAAGAGTCTATACCACTGTCCCATCCACCCCTCTCACTTTTTACCTCCCTTTATTTTTCCTCTCACTTCAAATTTTTAGCACTTATGTGTTTTATTGCAATTAGGAATTCGACTTCTCCCTAAGTGATCAGTTGAAGACTGTGGAATTCTTTCAACAGATCTGTTGACTGTACACTGACACCAGATACTAAAAGAACCTGAGCTGTACGTGTACACGTACAGAAGCACTGCAGACACAAGATGCACGTCTGTCTTAACAGTCAAGCGTCTCAAAATAAATCCCTGAAATATATTAATCTCTCATTCATTTCCTGTTTGAAGCCATCCTCTTCCCCACACAGACGTCCAGGTACCCTGTGACACAACTTCCCTTACAACAGACGACTCTAAAATAAAGGCACTAGGAAGCCACCTGGTATAGCAGCTTTCAGTAATTTTAAAGCTAAACCTTTGCCAAGAGGTGTTTGAACACTGCCAACACAGAAGCTGGGCTCATCCAGGTGGACAACTGCTATTTGAGAGCAGATGTAAGTGTGGCAAAGCACCCACATCAGGGATTAATTTTCTTTTTCTAACTCCTGGAGAGGGATGTAGAGCCTTAAATTTCAAGTAACAACGTGCACTCACCTACAAAATAAGAAGGGCATCACCTCATTTTTATGGGAGAGACAGGAAGTCAACTTGTCATCCAAAGCATGGAAAACTAAGCGGTGGGCCAAAAATAACGGGTTTTATTACTAGGACTTTAGTATCTGTCCTATCTGCTGGATTTATAACCTAGCCTTTTAAAGGCCTTGGAAACCTGAAAGCATTTTTTTCACTGATGCTCTCAGCACTGGAGAAACAGCAGAAAACCAACCTAGAACATTCTCTGTAAGTCAAAAGTTTTATGAGAGGCTATAGAAATTGTTTTGCGCAGGTTTCCTATTTTATACTTTTTTCAGGAATTTCTTCTGTTTTCTGGATCAAGTACAAGAGCATGGAATAGCCTGGCCCTCTGAATTGTCTCTGATCGCTGGTGATAGATATAGGGGCACAGGGAAAGCCATGCACCTGCTGAGAACTGGCTGAGAACTGGCTGAGCACCCAAAGCTCTCGCCTGGGAGCACATGTGGCCAAGTCCATACAGAAATCCAGACAAAAGGCCTCTTCCTCTGCTGTTGGTCAGCTGTCACATACATCTATTTTCTTATCATCACGTATTTGAAACCTGTTTACAGATAAGCTTTTGACATATCTACAACCGAGGTATTCATCCAAAACAGCTGATTTACATTTTGTGGCCTTCTTAGATTTAAACAGAAGGAAGTGCTTCAGACGACTGGGAATATGTCATTTCCAACTAGTCAATAAAGGGCACGTAAAAGCTCTTTTCAAACAAACTTGTATCGTCCAAGTTCTTTGTTATTCGGCTTTTTAAAAGGAAGAAGTATTTTGCCCATTGGCAAAAAGCCAGAAGACCATTCAAAAAATTTTGTGTACTAATGTCATCAAAACCAAGAATAAAAAGACAAGCTGCGCAAGGAAAAGTACACCGAAGCTGAAGAGAACTGCTTCTCCCAAGAGTTTCTGCATTCTTCAGATAGATCACTGCTCCAGAACTTTCAAATTAAAGCAGTACTTTTTTATTTTTAGCATCTTAAGATACATTAGAACTATCTCTGGCAACAAGTCTGGTACAGTTCTGACCTAAACAGCCACGTAAACGAGCATGTAAACCAGCCTGGTGGGAACAGAGCCTTGGTATATTCAAATCTCTAACTTTCCCAGACTCACAATTTGTTTTCGGTTACTTCATTTGTGAAATGCATATGACAAACTTGCAAAAACACCCCACGTCTATACACAAAGAATGAAATATTCCTGTGAGGATATTGATAGCAAAGTTAATTGCAGCCAGAGCCAAGTTAGAACAACATCTTGGGATCTCACAGCACTGACTTCAACAGAACTCGGCAAGATTTCTGAAAACACCTCTATGACTCTAAAAGCCCTCTCACTGTAACTTGCTAACAGTTGTTTGCCTCCTTGAATCTTACCTGCAGAAGAAAAAGCAAAAGAATGAAAAAAAGCTGACGTGAAAACCTGGTAAACATCTACAGAAAACAAGCCAAATTCAAAGATGTCCTTCAGCAAGTAAGATGGGAGCAGCAGAAGCAACCAGAAGAGCAAATTCAGCCCCCGTGGTTTAGCAGCCAGGGCACACAGAACGCCCAGCCATTTCAGCTTTGAGCTAAGCTGCTCCCTCCACCACACAAGCAAAGTAGGGGAGACATGTGGGTAAGTGGAATGAACATCCTGGGAAAACCAGAGCTTTGAACCACCCTGCACTCACCGCTGCTTTGCGTCCTTGATCCTTTTCTTGACATCAGCCTCCCGGCGCATGGTTATTGCAGAGTTTTGGACTTGACGTAGCATCACCTGCAAACAGGTGTCGCACAGTAAAACTGCTGCTGTGAAATTCATGAAATTAACTCACTTCTGTGATTTCTTTCCTCTTCAAGAAGATCTCAGAAATGTTTTAAATGTAAAGAATTCATGGTGGAGGGTGAAAATCAGCATGCCTTTACATTTAGGGCAGCACTTGCTGCTGAGTTGTCTAAGCAGCTACACAGCTGGATGCAAGAAAATGTGTAAATTTTACTAAAAAACCCACCTAAACGGCCAATGTAACTGAAACCAGAGGGCAATGGAAGCACAGGGAAACTGCCAGGGTCCTTGGACACCCTTGCTCCCGTTAGTTGCCCATAGGAGGTACAGTGATCTTAAACTGGTCTCACTTGCTGGCCCACCCAACTACCCCACAAGCCCTCTGACCAACTAGCCATGGACTGGGTCTCAGCCTTGCCCCCATCCAGAGCCACAGCCCTGCTGCAAGGAAGCAAAGAGCCCTGCTCTGAGAGCCCTGCTCAAATGCTTCAGAGCCAGGGGTGCAGGCAGAGAGGGGGAACAGCCAAAAAGCACCTAATTTTACTTCTGTCCAAAAACCTCACCTTCTCCTGGCCTTTTCTGCAGAGTCTGACACCAAACAAAGCACCTGGGGGCTGTTCTACACAGGGGAAAGGCTGCGGGCAGGGGAACATCAGGCTGGAAACCTCATGGGGGTGTTGAACCGCATCCAGGGGTGATGAGACCACAGAGCATTGCTGGCAACTCTCCACCCACTCGAGTTGCCACTGGCTTAACCCACACTCCAGGTGCTACTACTGGGTGCTGATCAGCCCCGGCCCCAGTCCCCAGAACCTAAAAACCCCTGAGGTGCTGTCGAAGCAGAAGGCTCACCCTGGACTCCCGCGTGAGATCCCCTCCCAGGCGCAGCTCGAGGGCACGGGCTTTGCTCTCTGCCTCACGAGCCTTCTCCTCCGCTGAAACACACAGGGAAGAAGATGATGTCAACCGTTGAGTACAAACAGTGTATCATAAGGCATTCCCATGAGGAGACCCGTTTCCAGGGAGCCTTTGCTGGACCGACACGTCCAACGGTACAAAGGCAGCACAAAAAGGTACAGAACAAAACCTTACATACAAGAGGGCACCACCGCCGTGCCATCCCTAACTTGCTCAGAGGTTGCAGCCAACACTGGTGGAATAGCAGGGCTCAGCTCTGCACAAGTGTGTTTAAATGAAGGATCCGTGAGGAAGTTAACGAGGAACTGGGAACAGTAAGAACCCAAGTGGCCCTGCCTGCTCTGCCTGAAAGCGTGAAGGGAAAAAAAGGTTTTCACAAATCAAAGACTGAGTTCAGGCTTGAAAAGGATTTACAAAGAGGTCATTTTCTTGTAGAGATGAAGGGAAAGGGATAACTCTTAGAGATGCTTTTGCCTTTGACGATTGCTAGAATTTGGCTGGAACAAGACAAATCTGTGCTACACACAAAACCCGACAGTGTTCTGAAAACCTACCACTGCTCCTCATCTTCACATGCACAAAATTCACCACTTTCAAAGAAAATCCCTCTTTTGCTTCTCTCCCAGACTACCAACAAGACTGCCTGGCAACAGGTACATGTCATCCTCACACTGCTTAAGATTCATTCAAGTAATTTCCATTTTCAGTGAGATATCTTCCTAAAATTGAGACACAAGGTGCTTTGGTAAATTAGCACCATGCGCTTCGCATTTCCGTGCTCTGCATCCAAAAGCACTTTGGTTACCACTCTCTCTCATCCCCTTTCAGGTCAGAAGCCTGTTCTGCTCACAGCTGCACGAGATACTACTGCAATTCCCACATCCCATAGGCCACGAGGTCCACGGGGGTGAACAAGTAACACCCTGCGTGGGCCGGGGATGCTCCTGCCACAGTACTCCCTATGCCTGCATCTGGGCATAGAAATTCCTGAAAGAGGATGCAGCGACACCGCAGCCTTCGTGAACCACAGAGATTTCTAGCAGAAACAGGCTGGTGTGAATGAAGTATGAGAGGATGTGTTTATGTGCAAGATGACTGGAAGAAACAATAACGCACGGGTTGAAGAGTGGCATGCACTGACAGGCACAGACACAATTTGGAAGCACAGCTGGTATGTGCCGAGGGATGGCGTGGCTCGCACCAAGGCGAGCAGCAGCAGGGTTGCAGCACACCCTACAAGCCATCTCTCTCCCAACAGGGAGACAAACTGCAGCTGAGACACCCAAAACGAGGTCCATCCACTAACGGACCACTCAGTGGATAAGGAACTGGCTGGATGGTCGCACTCAAAGGGTTGTGGTCAATGGCTCAATGTTCAAGTGGCAGCTGGTGACGAGTGGTGTCCCATACGGGTCAGTACTAGGACCATTAATATTTAACATCTTTGTCGGAGACATGGACAGTGGGATAGAGTGCACCCTCACCAAGTTGCCGGCGACTCCAAGTTCAGTGGCTTGGTCAACACGCTGGAGGAAAGGAAGGCCATCCAGAGGGACCTGGACAGGCTGGAGAGATGGGCTAGTGCAAATGGCATGAAGTTCAACCAAGCCAAGTGCAGGGTCCTGCACCTGGGACGTGGCAATCCCAGGCACAAATACAGGTTGGACACAGAATGGCTGGAGAGCAGCCCTGAGGAGAAGGACTTGGGAGTGCTCCTGGATGAGAAGCTCAACATGAGCCAGCAGTGCGCGCTGGCAGCCCAGAAAGCCAACCCCATCCTGGGCTGCATCAAAAGAAGCGTGACCAGCAGGTCGTGGGAGGTGATTCTCCCCCTCTACTCTGTGCTCGTAAGACCCCACCTGGAGTCCTGTGTCCAGCTCTGGAGTCCTCAACAGAGAAAAGACATACAGCTGTTGGAACAGATCCAGCAGAGGGTCACCAAGATATTAGAGGGATGGAGCACATCTCCTATGAAGACAGGCTGAGAGAGCTGGGGTTGCTCAGCCTGGAGGAGAGAAATCTCCAGGGAGACCTGATAGCAGCCTTCCAGGATCTGAAGAGAGCTCCAGGAGAGCTGGGGAGGGACTCTTTGTCAGGAAGTCT
>VXBW01002482.1:29524-47822 GCA_013400375.1 Thinocorus orbignyianus
CTGTGAGGGTGGTGAGGCACTGGAACAGGTTGCCCAGAGAAGCTGTGGATGCCCCATCCTTGGAGGGGTTCAAGGCCAGGCTGGATGGGGCTTGGAGCAACCTGGTCTGGTTAGAGGTGTCCCTGCCCATGGCAGGGGGTTTGGAACTGGATTATCTTTAAGCTCCCTTCCAACTCTAACCATTCTATGATTCTGTGCAGGTCAGTATGTTTTACAGTTTTCAAGATTCCTCCTTCACTACAGCATTTCCCCATCAGGGGTTAGGGAAATTGCTTTGTTATATTTGTGCATATTTAATAAAGTTATGTGCTATATTTATATGCTTGTGTAATTTCTATATGCTGAATATCCAATAATGTCAAATTGGGTTTCTCCTGTGAAGTACAGAACTTAACAGAAGGGAAGACTAGATGGGCAAAGAGGTATGCCTTGAAGGGAAAAAAAAAAACACCAAGAAACAGGACTCCCTTGAATCCAGATCAATCCCTTGAACTGAAAGCGATAGGTTAAAAATCTGTATTTTGAACAACACGGAAGGAGCAGAAGGAGAACAGAACCAAAGGTTATTGATGTGCAAAAGGTGAGAGCAGAACTGTGGAGTAACAGGGCAGCAGCTTAGCCAGGCTTCAGACGGAGCAAGGGAAGACAACTGTGACTGCAGAGGTTACTCTCTACACATACTCCCCAGGGGAAGTGGTTTTAGGGAACAATCTACGTTCCTTCCATTGCATGGAAGTAAGTCTGGGTCATATGTATTTGCTCTACTAACTAATCTCCTGAGCAACTATAATGAAGACAGAAGCAAATTCAGACCATACTGAGCAAGGCAGCCTCTTTCAGTCCTTTCCTTCACTACAGCAAAATCAGGATGCATGCACACTCCAAAGACTCACCAATCCTCGCCATGTGCTCTGCTTTCTTCACCTCTTGCTCTGCACGGGTCTTGAAACGGTTTGAAGTATATTTGTACATCCTGTGATGATTAAAACTTATTAATCAGCAAACTCAGCAGTAATGTCAAAACAAGATTTCACCACTGTATGGACAGAATAAGGTATCCACATACTACTCCACTCGTCTAAATAGATTCAATAAATAGAGAAGGAGGTTTACATATCAGGAACTGGGCACTTTTGGATGCAGTTAGTCAGAAATGCTTTTAAAAAGAGATGCTTCAGTAGTAGATGCAATCACAAATGTCCACTTTCTGCTGGTGGGGGCAAAATATGTCCATGTTCTTGGAGGAAATCCCAAGGTCTAGAGGAATAACTTCTTCAGAAGCAGAAAGGAGGAGTAAATATATACATGGAAAGCTACTCAAAAACTTCCTATTACAGATAAATAATCCTTCCTTTCTCCAACAAACAACTGCCCACAGGTGCAGACTGACAGTGCCCATCTCCACTCAGGGCCAGCTCAAATCCTCCATGTTGGCAGAGCAAGTCTCTGAATGGAGAGGCAAGTTTCAGGACATTTCTGTATGCTACACATCTGACCAACAGCCTCGTGCACTAGGCTGGAGCTGCAGTGCCTTGTTTCACACTCTGAGTGACTACTGTGGAGTGAAGGAGGCAGGCGTGCATAAGAGGCAGAAGGTCGGAACTACACATCACTGCTGTAATTGGGAAAAAAAGAGGGAGAGATGACACCTAGAAAAGTGATGAGAGCCTGCAGGAACTCAAACTGCCTTAAAACATGAGATTCTGGATATACTGATGGCAAAATCCCATCCACAAAAATCTTTATGAAAAAATAAACCTCTTCAGCATTTAGCCAAGGCAAAAGCCACTAGAAATGCTGGGTTTGTAGAGGTGCGGAAACACTGAAGGACATAAGGCTTGACTGACCAACTCATTCATGTAGGAGGAACCACATTTAGAGCCCAGTGAGAGATAAGATCCCCCCCAAATGGCAGATAATCTACCAGAATCCATGAGAAATCACCTTGCACAGATGAATCATTTAGGTATGTTTCTGTGGGTGAGCACACATGGATGTCAACACTGATGTCAGAAATGGTCTCACTAAACCTTGTTCTAAATCCAGAAAATTTACACCACAGGCACAGTCCACTTAAATACTAAGTATTTAAGTAATACTTAAGTCTAAGTAAATTCTGCACTTACTACATTCATTTTCTATTCCTAAGTATCTCCTCATTAGGGAAAAAGCCCACAGGTGCTAACTCTTCCAGAAACCACACAATAACCATGTTAGGAAATGCAGAGTCGGGTTTTTGGTGGCACCATCTCCTTAAACCAACTTAAGGGCGATTAAAGCTACCTTGGGTTCAAAAGAGAGAAAGACTACATTCTGAAAACTAGACCGTTTTCAACATGTTGGCATAATTAAATTACCTCATCCACGTCCTGCCTGACTTCCCTGAGGGGAAAAATAAAAAACATGGGAAAAAAGAGAAGCAGAGTGAAGCTGAATTATCTCAGCATGCCCAGGCAGGGCAGCACCTGAAGGCGACCTTACAGTCAGCACCCCCATTGCAACAGGGTGCAGTGAGAGCAATTGCAGGATGTTCCAGATAGACACCAAGGACCATCAGTATGCCCACCCTCCCGTTTCATTGTCTCTTCCAACAAATTGCTTCAGTCATAGCCAGGAAAGCACTTACTCAAGCGTACCTAGCAAAGATATACAGAAACAGGCCAGACAGACAAGAAGTCTGCAGGGCGCCACAGTAAAAGACACTCTCCCAGCTTCAAGATTTTTATTACAACTGCCTTGGAGTGCCCTCGTGAAGGGACATCGTTGCACAAGGGCTGGTTACTTCTGTCTACACAGTTCATGCTGCTAAACAAGCTCGAATAGCCACTGTGGGAGGGAAGACAAGGAAGGAATCCTTCAGGAGACACAAGCCATTCCCAGGAAGGCTGGAACTGTGGTATCACACCTGCCATCACTGGTGAAGGATCTGCAGGAAGCCAGCCTGCTCCTGCCACCAGGACATTAGAGTAAGGTATGGATTTTCCATACCTCTGCCCACAGAAACACAGTTTCCAGAAAGGGCAGATGACAAAAGGATAACAAGTGCTCTGCTCAGGAGACAAGCTGTTATTCCTGACTAAGAACAGTGCAACAGCTGCAAACCTCCATTTTCAGCAAAGGTCCTTAGATACCCTAAAGCCCATGACAGATTCCCATCATTTGATCTCTAACACCAACGCACTAACCTGCAGACAAACCCCAGTACCAGGTCTTCCTTCAGAGACGAAGGCAACCTGACTTTCAACCCTACAGTAGCAGAGGAACCACCACCTCCTGAAGGCAATCCTCCTGAGCAGATTTTGAAAGTGGATCACAAGGTAGAGAGACAAGCCCATGGCTGTACCTACCAATGTCCAATGTAAGGCATAAAGGCATCAAACAGAAAGACACCTGGCCCAAAGTTCACCAAGAATTTTACCTGATGGTGAGCTGGCAGATGTAATGACCTGCCCTTTGCTCGCCAGGTTGGTTTATAACAGACTTTCCTACAAACCCAGAACGGACAAAGGTGTCTCCACGCTGACAGATGAATGACACTTCCTTACAGTAGTTCACTGGCCTTTTTCAGGAGGATACAAATAAAATTAACACCTGGATCAAGCTTCCTCAAAGACTAGCAAAGAGCCCTTAACCACACAGAGCACACAGCTACCCGGGCTGTATGACGGAGCACCTCCTCTGCCCGTTGGACCAGGAAAGTTCACCAGTAACCTGGCCGAGGCTGCTGAGGCTCTGCAAAGCACAGCTACGCTAAAGAGCCGAGCATCTCTGCCGCAACAACTGCGCTCTAAAGGAACAGCTTAACGGTGGTACACCCTCCCCCCCGTGTCCCCACAGAAATCAGAGTCCCTGTATGAGTGCAGGGGAGCAGTACTGATCTGCAGAACACTGCCTCCCACTCCAGAGAGAAAATCCAGGGAATAAGCAACCCTTTTCAGCAGGTTCAGGGAGAAAACAGAAGAGAAGAAAAAAATCACCTATAGCTATAAAGGCAGAAGAACTCCACTCTCAGAATGGACTGATTTATTTGTTTTCCCTCAGGACAGAGGCACCCATGGCAGACTAAGCTCTGCTCAAGTATCTGAACATAAAAAAGTGAGTTTCCACTCACTCCTTCCACTCTGGAGCAGGTCCAGAGAAGGGCAACGGAGTTGGTGAGGGGTCTGGAGAATGAGTCTTGTGAGGAGCGGCTGAGAGAGCTGCAAGTATTCAGCCTGGAGATAAGGAGGCTGAGGGGAGAACTTTTCACTTCCTACAACTCCCTGAAAGGAGGGGGTAGCCAAGGGGGGGTGTCAGTTCTTCTCCAAGGAACAGGCAATGGGACAAGAGAAAACAGCCCCAGGTTGCACCAGAGGAGGTTCAGATTGGAGACCGGGGAAAAAGTTTACACTGAAAGGATTCTTAGGGCTTGGAATGGGCTGCCCAGGGAAGGGGTCGAGGCACCATCCTTGTAGGGATTTAAAAGACAGGTTGACATAGTTTGTGACAGGTTTTATCAGTTGGGTTGATGGTTGGACTAGATGATCTGAAAGGTCCCTTCCAATCTAGACAATTCTATGATTCTATGATTCTTCTGTAAATCATAAAGTTTTTCAGTTATACAAATCTTGTTAGCACCTTAGTTAAATCAGATTATACAGCACCACTTTATCTCGGCGTTTCTTATTATAACCGGAAAATTGTTTAAGTGGAAGCCAAAGGTGAAGTAAAAATAGTAGAAGGAAATAAAGAACACTTAGTAGCAGAAAGGCATGAAAATACGAGAAATCAAGAAATAACATAATAGTGTCTCAGGACACTATTTAGATTCTTGCAGTGCCAGACATCTGGAAACCAACACCCCAATAACACAGATTGTCACCATTTTGATATTTCACTGCTGAAATACTACCCAGGGTTCTTATAGAATTTTTCTAATATCATCCCTGGGAAAAGGAAAACTTCTTAAGTAGCCTAGAGGGTTTTTACTTAATAGAGAGTCTTGGTTTATACCTATGATTCTACAAAGTACAAGCCTGACAGACAGACCATGCTGAAAACCAGCCATACTCTTCGGTCAGCAATCAGTGGCATGGCATTGGACTGCAGGTAATAAGAGCACCCAACAGGTTGATAGCAGGCCCATACTATTGAAACACTACTGCAATCTGAAATGCTAAATTAAAACAATACTCAAACAGTAGTAATTAGAAAATTATTTGGGTATTTTTATTAAGACAAATCATGTTAAGGTATCTAGAATACAGCACGTGCTCCCAGGGACAGAAGAACACTATCATGCTGACTCAGGCAAACTTAAATACATGCTTTCCTTTCTCCTCCCATCCTTATAACCTTTTCCAGTTCCTCTTAAACCAACTGGCAGCCCACTTCAGCTCACGTTCAAGTTTTTTTGTTTAAGGGAATTTAAAAGGAAGTTAGGGAAAATAATTTCCCAAAATAGTCAAACCTAGATCAGCTACACATAAAAGTTAATTTTCAAAGCAACTGTTTCAGAGTGCTCAGTCTAGCTTCTTTTCAATAATTCTCACACCCGTTGTATGCATTTCCTTGCTCTACTTTAAAAAGAGAAAAAAAAACAAGCCAAAACCAGTTACCCAACAGTTTTGTATGTTCATGGCAATTTGAACAACCAGTATCTTTATTTCTTTGTTGGCTCTGAAAGAGAGCCAAATTGCACAAATTACTCATGCGATTTTCAAAGGCATTAGGTTTTCCACTCTCTACCTGTTTTTCCATGACGTCAATACCACATTGCATTCTCTCATGACCTGTGGCTGTGGGTTTAACAGGGAATTATGCAGGGTACACCTGGAGAGAAAAACGCTAAGCCTTTTCTGTAAGAAAACTCCAAAAGGTCCCACGTGTCTGCAGACTTTGGGTCCAACACTTACCTCGGCTTGTACAGGCAGCACGAAAGTCGTTTGGTTTGTACTTTGTGTCCATTTATGAAGATCCTCATTCTGGGATCAATATAAAGCACAGCAGCGTAGGCACGGAAAGAGCGGCGCTCAGGCTTCCTGCAAGAGAGGGATGCTTACAGAGGCTGAGCAGTTTGCTCAGTGGTTCCCTGTAGGACCACCAGCAGACATTCTCCCAGTCTGGGCCGTGGTGCCCAAAGATGACCCCACCAGTTCACACCCAGTAACCAGTGCCTCTTTAAACAGAGTGCTCATCTTGAGTCTCTTTCAGTCCATATTCTGCTTCTTCCTTTGTCATTTTTGCTCCTTCATACCCTCCAATTAAGAGGAGCCATGACATACTACTGCCAAAGTCTTCTGCTTTATCCAACCAAAACAAACAAGTTTTTCCATGGACAAAACTTGTAAGATTCTAATTTCCCAATAAACTGCTGCCCAGGAGCCAAGTGACCAACAGAAGCACCTCCCCACGCTGCTCTGCACTACCCCTCATGTGCTTTAAGCACCTATGGCAGGACTCACACCTTATGCAACCGTAACATCTCAGCTCATAGCCATCTACTTCAAAACATGCCAAAGTGACAACCTTCAGCGAGAAAGCTAAATAACAGAAAAGGTCTTTCTATTTTATCACCACACAGCTACATTAAGTGAGGTTCTTCTTTTAATTTTTTCTGCCTACGGCTTCTGAAGAGATTTTTCCACTGAGCTGTACACCTTAAATACTGTTACAAAACACCAATGCACATATTACTGTAGCTCGAAAGGGATGTTTTGAATACAGCTGTATGTTTTGATTAATTTTGATTTTCTACGTATGCTTTGGATGAAGGTCAAACCTATACACTGCATCATATCACATTGCGCCCCACTTGCTAGCGCATCCTCTTAGCCTTTGGTTAGCCAGGAGTATGCTCTGACAGAAACTGCTCTGATCCCACACAGAAATGGTATCACAAGGTCAGGAGGAAGAAGCTCCTTCCAGTGATCTGGAAGAGTCACAAGGTGACTCTTGGAGGTAATCATGGAGATCAGGGAAAGGGTCCTTCTTGGGCAGCATCAACATAGGAGAAATTAGACAAAGGTAACCATTCAGTCCTTATCTGTGATGAACTTGTGAAATAGGAGAAAGGACTTCAGCTGTCATGAAGGGGAAACTTCTGGTTGCTCTGATCCCGGGATAATGGGGCCGGTATCACAGACTTAAATGGTAGAGAAGCCAGGCAGCTGGGAAACCTGGCCAGAGACAGAGGCATCAGTGAAGCACTACAGTGAGTGGTTCTCCAGTTGGAGTACAAACCCATTTGTTGATAACTACACAAGTTGCGTGAATTCACCTGTTAATTGTGGGTTCTATGCTCAGTATGAGAGGTGTCCCCTCTCCAGCCAGGAGGAGGAAAGGGACAACTGAGTTTACTGGACTGCAGATTTGATGATGTGGATTCACCTAGCATGTGAGAGCCACAAGGGTATCTGGTGGGCACTGGCACACTGTGTACCCTATTGCCATCAAATCACAAAGGGGCAGAATCCGTCATTATTTCTGGACTGATGGACAGGATCTCAAGAATGGTCTGTACTGGAGGTCAAAGTGAGACTAACTGGGAATAAATGGGAGAAGCACGCCACTGTGACTGGCCCAGATGCTCCAGACTACCTCACAGAAGAGCATTTTTAAGGACCCAAAAGGCTATCAGTGGGCTTTTGGAACACCAGCTGTGGAGACTGAGGACATCACACAGCTGTCCACACTTAGAAGTGTGAGCAGCAGGTCACGGGAGGTGATTCTCCCCCTCTACTCTGCGCTTGTGAGACCCCACCTGGAGTACTGTGTTCAGTTCTGGAGTCCTCAACATAGAAAGGACATCGAACTGTTGGAACAGGTCCAGCGCAGGGCCACCAAGATGATTAGAGGGATGGAGCACCTCTCCTATGAGGACAGGCTGAGAGCTGGGACTGTTCAGCCTGGAGAAGGCTCTGGGGAGACCTGATAGCAGCCTTCCAGTATCTGAAGGGAGCCTACAGGAGAGCTGGGGAGGGACTCTTTGTCAGGAAGTCTAGTGACAGGACAAGGGGGAATGGTTTTAAATTGGAAGAGGGGAGATTTAGATTAGATATTAGGAAGAAGTTCTTTACTGTGAGGGTGGTGAGGCACTGGAACAGGTTGCCCAGGGAAGTTGTTGATGCCCAATCCCTGGAAGTGTTCAAGGCCAGGTTGGATGGGGCTTGGAGCAACCTGCTCTAGGGAAAGGTGTCCCTGCCCATGGCAGGGGGGTTGGAACTTGATGATCTTTAAGGTCCCTTCCAACTCTAACCATTCTATGATTCTATGATTATCTGGTGTTTCAAATGACCCTTCTGCAGTGGGACTGCTAGGGGTGAAATATTTTTAGCTCAGTGTGCCCACGACACTTCAGGCCATCATGTAAAGGATGCATCATATAAATGCTGGGCTCATGACTGAGGCATGGTTATCCACAATTGTGAAATACGTGCTGCAACCAAGCAAGTCAAACAGTTAATGTCTTTGTGGTACGGGGAACAAAAGCCAAAATCTAAGTATGGTGTGGCCTGGCAAACTGACTATATCATACTGCCTCAAACCCACCAGGGTAAGTGCTATGAGCTTACAACGGTGGAAGGAAGTACCAGACGTCAAAAACCTACGCTGTGCCCCACGTTACCACCCAGAACACTATCCTGGGCCTTAAAAAATAAGTTCTGTAGCCACATAGCACTTCAGAATCAATTGAGTCAGATAATGGGACTCATTTTAGAAACAATTTATACGTAATTGCACCAAAGAACATGGCACTGAGTGGGTATATCATATCCCCTATCATGCAGCCCCCTTCCCCAGCTTCTAGGAAAACTGACTGATACAATGGACTATTGAAAAAACTACCCTGAAAGCAATGGGGGGATGGAGCTTTTAAAAATTGGGACAAGCATTTAGCACTAGCCACCTGGTCAGTTAACACCAGGGGATCAATCCATCAAGCTGGTCTTGCTCAATCAGACCTTTTACGTACTGCAGAAGGGGTTAAAACCCCCATGGTCCATGAAAGGAATATGCTGGGAAAAACTGTTCGGGCTTTTCCCACTTGAGGCAAAGGCAAACCTATTTGTGGGACTGTTTTTGCTCAAGGACCTGGACATACTCGGCAGGTGATGCTGAGGAGTAAAGTCCAACATCTACCTCAAAGAAATTCAACCCTGGGTGAGAATTCTCCATTTTGAGTTGTGTGGTGTCAATTGCTACGCAGTACTAACAGTGTTCATCATGTGATTTTCAGGATAACATAGTGGCAATGAAACCAGAGCCAGCTCCATGAACTGGTGTCCAGGCACCTCTTCGAGGCTGACATGATACCCATAGGCATGACTCACGATAAACTTCATACCATTTATCCTGCCCTTAGAGACTGCCATGGCAACCTGCAGTTGGAAATATGTAATCACAGACTCAATGACCTTAATGAACTTTTGTGTAGAAAGATAAATCACAAATTAGCGACCTGTAGATGTCCTGGGCTGAAAGACACAGGACTATGTCTCGTTCTAGTGCTAGGGAAAACTGCACTTTTAGAAGACTCTAGTGTCTGAATTCACGAAAATATTCACTTTATGGCAGCCAGGCTCTGGGAGATTCAAGGTCTCAGTGCTTTCCAGCCTTGCCAGGTGCAGGTACGAGGAGAAGCAAGGCCTGGGCATTTGACCCAAGCTGCCCAACAGGGTTATTTCATACCATGAATGTCATTTTCAATATAAATTAGAAAAGTTTGCTGCACAGCTGGCTCTCCCTTGATGGCAGTGGGTCCAGACAGCTCCTTGTCCCGGTGCTGGACCCCTGAGCCCTTCCTTTCCTCCCAAAGCCGTTGCCCCCACAGTGTGTGACATTTGCTGTCCCTGCTGGGAGTGCACAGCTTCTGCTGAGAGCATGGGCTGAGTGTAATTCTTGTAAATCTTGTATCAGTGTTGGGATTAATACTGGTTTTAGCATTACTGTTAATTATTCAGTCTTATTCTATTAAATCTATTTATATTTCAACCCTGGTGTTTCTTTGCGTTCCCCGATTCCCCTTTCCAGGGTGGGGAGGGGTCACGGGGTGATAGAATTGTCTGCATGACAATAAATTGTTACGGGTTTTCTCAAACTGTAACAATGTATTTGAAGACAACAAGCAGAAGTGACCTGAACATCACGTAAATGGTATGGAATAAGAAGTGGACCCATCCTGGCTTGAGATAGAACAAAACCAATTTTCTTTTCAATAATCTTTTCAGTTAAGTCTCTTGTAACTAACTGCACTCTCCAAAATTAATAATACATTTTTCAGACAGTGCCTGCTCCCGGAGTGATAACATCTGATGTTTGCATACCACTGCTTGGTGTTCACTGTGGACAGGCTCTTGCTTACACTTACTGCTGTAACAACCAAGGTCAGCTAACTTTGCTCTGCTCAAAGCTGGAGGGTCAGAAGTAGAAGAGCATAGCAGAGCTGCACATGACCCGAAACTGACCAAGGGGGTATTCCACCCCATCTGCATCATGCTTAGTATAAAGCCTCTTTCTTCAAGGACCAATGTCTGAGGAGGACTGCTGGTTTGCCTGCCTTTGGTCCCTATCCACACATTCCTGAATCCAGTTCCTATCTGCCACGGAGTCCAGCCTGGGATTTTCCCCATGCCTGTCAGCGACATGACTGCCATCCTAGGAGCTCCATACAGGTTTTGTATACATTTCACTATTTTCTTATTAATGTCATAATTTTTTCCTTTTAACCCGTAAGTCTCTCTCCTTTATTCTTTCTTCCTTCCCCTTCTGGGAAGAAAGAGGTATGCTCTGTTGTGCATGTAGTAACAGTTCAGCCTAAACTGTGATACTAGTGTGTTCTCTTACCCTTTGATTAGCCAGGAGTATGTTCTGAACAAACTGTACCGATCACACAGAGACGGTATCACAAAGACAGGAAGACAAAGCTCCTCCTAGTGATCCGTGCTGTCCTGGTTGCAGCTGGGATAGAGTTAATTATCCCAGTAGCTGCTGTGCTTTGGATTTAGTGTAAGAATAACCTTGATAATACCTTTTTTTTTTTTTAATTGTTGCTCGGCAATGCTTATATTAAGTCTTCTTCTGCTTCCCATAAAAGCTGACAGGAAGCACAGATAGGACAAGTCAGCCAAAGGAATACTCCATACCATGGACATCATGCTTAGTATAAAAATGGGGGCTGGCTGTGGGGGCAGGAACCTGTGATTGCTGCTTGGGACAGGCAGGGCAGATGATCATCAGGTGGTGAGCAATTGTATTGCATCACTCATTTTCTATGTTGTTATATCATTATTGTTATTGTTATTTTCTCTTCCATTACTGTTATATTAACCTGTCTTGATCTCAATCCACAAGATTTCCTTTTTTCCCCAATTCTCCTCCCTTCCCACTGTGGGGTCAGGGACAGAGTGAAGAGCTGCATGGTCCTGGCTGCCACTTGGGGTTAAACCACAGTTAAACCACAAGTGGTAATAATGAAATCTCAACAGCAGGCATTAAAGAAACTGAGAAGCCCATCAGAGCCCTGGAGGTACCCAAGAGAGTTTGCTGCACCTGTGTACTCAAGAACATCAAGCTAATACATACAGAAATAGCTTGGTTTATAGTGTTTCAAATTATTACTGAAGGAAAATCAAGCAATTCAGGGAAGAAGGGTATCATCTCATAAAAGAAGTAAAGTTTGCTCCCACGAAGCTCTAGGATTTAGTCAAGCATTTGGCTCAGTTCAGCTCAGTTCTTCCTTTTCAAGCTACACGTGAACAACTCAGCAAACACACAGCATTCCCTGAACAGGGCCCTCTACTCCTCTAGCTGCCTTCTGAGCACACCCTTCTTCCTCTGCAAGGAAGTCCAGGTGCTAGCCCCTGCTCCCAGAAAGGCCTCTCCTGCTGCCACCCCTATCACTCGCCCACAGAGAATGACCTGCCCAGCACCCTGCATGTTGCCAGGGTTCATTTAATCACCAGTTTGAGAACAGCACAGACTCACAACCAGGTGCCATTCCGATTAAAGTATCCTTGATGAGTGCAAAAATGTACCTTAGGGATCCTCTCTTTTAGGGTGCCTAAAGAAGGGCATCAAGTTTGCTGCTCTGACTAAACTGAGATACACCTGCAGGCCATTTACACACAAACTCAAAACTGCCAAAGAACAAACTAACAATCTTCTAAATTCTCAAATTCACCATAGAAGAGGTTTTGGTTTGTTTTTTTTTTTTTTTTTTAAAAAAAAAAAAAAAAAAAAACCAGCAGCATATAGTTGAAGTCTACACATAATCTGACAGGAGGGCAAGGGCCTGTAACACTCATCACACTTACGTTCCCTCTGGGGATGTTTCTGCCATCTGAATGTCTCGGGGATCAGAAGTCACATCCAGCTCTGGCTCTCCATTATCCATTATTTTGAGGTTAAAGATGATCACCAGGGTGCCTGAGCAAGTAACAGGTTATCAGGTGTATCCCAGCCAAACCTCAAATACCTTGCCCACAACCAGCATTGTCCATACATACCTTTCTCCCCACAGATCTTATTAAATTGCTCCATCACTTCCCGTTCTGATTTGAATGGGGAATACTTGTAAATTAGCTCTGTCTCAAGAGCAAACTTCTCCATGTTGTCAGTCAAAGGCTCCTGGCTTCGTGCATTCCAGGTGGGTAGGGGAACAATGACCTGCAAATTGCACCGTAGGAAGAGCGACTCAGGCTCAGCCACTCCAGTCAGCCCCTTCTGTGGATCACAGTCAAGCAACTGACCCCTTATAACAGCCCCCTAAGTCACTGCATGAGTCTTTCCTAGCTTTCCAGTGGCTGAGACCTCTCAAGCAGAACTAAGATCAAAAGGAAACAAAAACTTTGATGACTTTGCAGAACCCCTACAAGCATATGACCAAGAAAGAAGTCATACACTGAGAAAATCCTACAGCAGAGTGATAACCAATGCTGACACAGACTCTTACGTGAGAGCCAGGGAAGTTCAGATGAGAAAGCATTCACATCAGTTTATTACGACAAAGTAGATGCAAACCTCATCAATGCCTTCTTCCTCATGGAACGTCCGTGACAAGAGGAGGCAAGTAATGGTGTTGTCTTTCTTTGTGAACAGGATAAAATCCTTCCCAATCCGCATGGAACCCCTAGAGACAGATTCCAGGTTGCATGTTACACTTGATGCACAACACTTTCTAGAACGCAGATCACATTACTGAGTTTTCTTCCTATGATGTTCCCTTATGAGATGCCAAACCCAGGTAAGACAGAAGAACAACAACTACTATTTCTCTCTAAACACTTTGTTCCTTTCAAAAAGCATCTCAATCCGGACATTTTTATGATGTTTCAAAACATGTAACTAATGTTAAAACTAAAACATTCAGAAGTACAGGGAAGCATTCCAGGCTCATACTACAAGAAAAAGTTTAAATATTTTTTTTGTTTTATATCCAAAGACAACAACTAAGGTGAAATGGGACAATAACTGTTGAATATATGAGTAGAGATGTGAGAAAATGAATGCACACTTCTTTTTGTTGTACACAGAACAAACAGCAGCAGACAAGTTTTTGGGAGACAGATAATTTATTTCCTGGTGTCTAACTTGAAAACCTCACTCACACTTCAGCTAATGCAATGTAGCAACTAGTTCTCACAAGAAGGGACAGTGCCATCTCCTATCCCCATACTGCCTTCCCCACCTTCTCTTTTACCCTATTGCTCAACTTGTCCAAAAACTGTTAATAGAGAAAAATTAACACTGCATCAAAAGAAGGATTACTGTTCTGTCAATTCAGTTCTCTTTAGATTGGCTTAATGTGACACCAAAGCTCACCTTTCACATATTTAGGCTTCAGTCTGCATTTCTCAGCTGTAGTGTAGTACAGCTCTTGCTCAAGGTTGAAGAACAGGACAGAGATCCATCCTGCAAGTGCACGAGCAGGATCTGGGATCTGTCCTGCACTGCAGCTCAATCAAGAGTATCTCAAGATCCCTTTCATCCCCTTTTATCTCTCCCTCCAGAGTCCCACAGATTTCTCCAAAAGAGGCATATAAATAATCAAGCCACACAGAACAGCATAAAACAGAAGAACTGATCAGAGTAAGCTTTAAAAGTTCTCTAACTCTCCCAGAGATATAAGTTCACCACCCCAAACCTCTTTCCCTTTCCTAGCAAATCCCCTCCAACCATTAAGATTTCCTTCCCACCTCTGTTCATCTGCTACTTATTCTCATTTCTTCCATCACCCCCCCTTCTCCATGCATTTGTTTAAGAAAAAAAAAGAAGAGGTTTAAGTCCATCTGACTTGCACCAGACAATTTTCTAGTGAAAGTATTTTGCTCCAATTTTTCTACCTGCCTGCCACAGGCACGTAAGGGCTTTGTTTCCTGCTCTTTCATTTCTTTTTTCCAGTTCTGACCTGTATACTCTGCATCATGGAAATATAATGGCAAAACATTGTCATCAGCTTTGGACAGACTTCTCTGCCACTGAAGAACTACAGTAGGTCTTCAGAGAGCTCCTGTATACCACACCATAGTATTTTTATTTACATATCATTTGGCTTTTTTTTTTTTCCTTCTGGGAAAGAAGATATGCACCTCCAAATTAAAAACACATTTACTATCTCAGCTTAACCTCCCTAATTTTTGGAGGCTGGCTTTTGTTATACCTACGATTTCAAGCCATTCCCATACTGCCCAATTTGAGTTGACTCAGGCGATCGCTTGGCTGATTTACCAAACTGAATAACACTGGCAGCTTCATCTGCAACAAGAGACAGGAAACAAAACAAAAAAACAAAAAAAGTTTAGTTTAATATACACACACACACATTTTTTAGATAAACTTATCCACCACTGTAAACAGAACAGAAAGACTATAGCAGGGAAGAGGCCAGAAGCCCAAGCCAAACTCTCATTCTGAAGCTCCATCATACAGCCCTGTAAGATACACACACTCCATGGTATTTACATTATCGAAAGTTTTATACAGATGCCATTATGCTAACAAAAAGAGTTTCACATTTCAGTCTAGCCCAGTGCCCCACCCAAAACACAAAAAAACCCTTTATTCTTACAAAGAAATGTCCACAAGATGATCTGTTGTGTCCACCATAATTATATCAACACACTCCTAAACCAAAACATACCCTGAGACTCTGATGTACTGTCTGTAGGGCTGGCACCAAACTCCAAACCACTGCCACTAGAGCATAACTCAGTACTATAAAAAAGGTCTTGAATTTGGGATAAACATTCCTTTTCTTCATGGCATTGAACTGAACACTAAGATAAAAGCTAATTTTCACAGCAGATTGCTGGACTACTGAGAGAAGGACAGCTGTGGGTGAAAAGGCAGCGCAAGCAAGTACTGCAGCAATTAATGGAGCATTCTACCAGCACAGGACAAAGTGAAAGGACACGATGGCTTTACATAGAGAAGGTCTGTCATTTTTAGTTCAAGCCTTTCTATTGTTTAAGAGATAAAGCCTTTTAACATCATCCATAGGCCAGAACAATCCCTCTTCCTTCCCCCAAGAGATAGCAATCGTTTCACCAGAGAGTCTACTGGTAAAAATTAAATGCAATTCCAGAGACAAGGAACATGAAGTGCCTGAACAGGAAGCCTAAAAACAATTAAAGCCCTCAAACGTGTACACAAGCTGTGACAGAACACAGGACATCGCTCAGCAACGTAGAGGCTAAGTCTGTGGACAAGCTGAGTTTAAACATACGGGGAAACTTTCCCAGGTCCAGTAGTACTGACAGCGAGTCTTTACAGTCAAATGTTCAGTACTAACATTGCTGTAACATGAAATCACCAAGCTGGGCATCAGAATGACATTCAGATTTAAAGCCACAAAGTACAAGGTGAAAATACTGGAGAACAACAGTGCAGGCACCTCACTGCCAGTATGTTCATAACAGAAGTCCACAATTATTTCAAAACCAACATTTGACTGAATGAGAGTACCTCTTCCTTTCCTTTCACGTACTATATTATTTTCTAGCCAAATAAGGAAAACATTAGATTATCTCATACTTGAGATCTAGTTAAGGATATTGACGATGATATTATTACAATTTATGTGTTAGTTTTAAAGCCTGGTCAGAAAAGAAGAGAAGGCTACTGGAACCCTTTCACTATACAAAACGTTGTATTGACAACTATTTTTAAGAAAATTTTGAGAAGCCTAAAAAGGGTAAAGAGTAATTGTCCAAAGCACTTCCTCTCTCAGAAAAGTGACCATATGGTTTATCACTCAATACTGGATGCCCAAAACCTCCCTATAAAGATTCTTCTTTCTAGGCAGAGGGGTTAAGATGATGCTGAGCAGAGGGGACTACTCAGGACCAAAGGAGCATCTCTCTGCTCTAGAGCTGCTGCCTTTGGGAGAGATTTAATCTTTACGTCCTCCCAAGAATCAAGGTACAAATGATATCTTTTCCAGCTTTTTTGAGTCAAGGCTCTGGAAGGCACTTAACTCAAGGCTATTTTAGTCACACTGTTCTTGTTCGGTTGTGTCTCAGAGTTACCAGACTTAAAAAAAAACCAAACTCCCTAGCAACAAAAAAGACAGTGACATGATCTATGCCAGACGAGAAAAACAATTTGAAGAAATTTGCTCAAGATGACAGACTGATCTTCAGAGCCCAAGAAAAGGCATCAAGGGCACAGATAAAGCCTTTCCTAATTAGAAGCATCAGACACTTGGGATGAAGAACTGAGGGATGGAGCTGTTTGTCCTTCAGGACAGCAAGATAGCATCATCCTGAAGGAGAGGCGGGCTGTTATGGCACATGAAGTGGCTGACACAACCCTGCAGGTGGCTGCCTGCTTCAGGTCACAAGCCATCCTCCCCACCTTGCCTACAGCAAAGGCAAATGGGATCCTGGGCTGCATTCACAGAGGAACCATTACAGGGACATTACTACTCCATGCTTGTCACGTCACAACTGGAATAACTGTCCAGTTCTGGTCTCAATTCAAGAAAGACAGAGTGGACAGGAGATGATGATCAAATGGCTGAAGAACCTGCCCTGTGAGAAAAGGCTGAACGACCTATGTCTCTTCTTCCTGGAGGAGAGGGCTCAGGGGGAATCCCACCACAGTATTCTAGTACTTAACAGGTGGCTACAGAAGATGAAGGATTTCCCTTCATAAGGAGCCATGTGTAAAAGACAAAGGGCAACTGGTACAAATGGCACTGGGAGAGGTTTCATCTCAACGTAGGAAAGATGTTTGTAGAGTGAGAACAATCAACCACTGAAACAACCTCCCCAGGGACATGGTGGAGTCCCCATCGCTGGAGGTTTTCAAGAAACAAAGGGACAGGGTGCTGGACCATCTCATCTTGGCTCCCTTTCCCACAAAAGGTTGAACCTGAAAGCCCAGCCTAGGCTGTTTGTTCTATTGTTATTGTTGACTCTAAAATGCAAGTTAAAGACTTATTTTCTTCAGTCCTTTAAGACTACAATTACAGATTCCTTTCTACAGTAGTAGTTACACTTTTTCAACCTACAAGTTGATGGATCAAATCATTTGACCTACATTTTGGTTCATTAAATTCACGCAGCACCTTCAGAGTCCAAGTAGTAGATAAAATTCTCAAGCCTAAGTATCGTCAGAACTATATGGAACATCCTGACCAAAGATGTACTTCATGAAATTTAGTGTTTTTCTAATTGACTCCTATTTAATCCCTTTTGGATTAGTACTATTATGCCACTATCTCTCTGTGGGATGCAATGCTTTTATAGAAGAGATCTGTTCTGCGGCATCATAAGAGAACTGAATCTAGCCAAGAACATCAAAGACAATAAAAAAAAATTCTATAGCTATGTAAGGGAAAAAGGCAAGACTAGGGAGGCTGTGGGCCCTCTCTGGAAGGAAACAGGAGACCTGGCCACCCAGGTTATGGAGAAGACTGAGGTACTGAAAGACTTTTTTGCCTCAGTCTTCACTGGCAAGGGCTCTCACTGCACTGCCCAAGTCACAGCAGGTAAAAACCAGGGGCTCTAAGAATGGAGAACTGCCCACAGTTCCTACAGAAGATCAGGTTCAAGACCACCTGAATACCTGAAGATGCCTAAGTCCATGGGACCTGATGAAATCCATCCATGGGTCCTGAAGGAGCTGGCGGACCAAGCTGTGAAGCCGCTTTCCATCATATTTGAGAAATCATGGCAATCTGGTGAAATTCCCGCAGATTGGAAAAAGGGGAACATAACCCAAATATTCAAAAAAGGGAAAAAAAGAGGACCCAGGAAATTATAGGCCAGTCAGTCTCACCTCTGTGCCTGGCAAGATCATGGAGCAGATCCTCCTG
>VXBW01002482.1:47914-59409 GCA_013400375.1 Thinocorus orbignyianus
AAATACAGGTTGGGCAGAGAATGGCTGGAGAGCAGCCCTGAGGAGAAGGACTTGGGAGTGCTCCTGGATGAGAAGCTCAACACGAGCCAGCAGCACGTGCTGGCAGCCCAGAAGGCCAACGTCATCCTGGGCTGCATCAAAAGAAGCATGACCAGTGGGTCACAAGGTGATTCTCCCCCTCTACTCTGCGCTTGTGAGACCCCACCTGGAGTACTGTGTCCAGCTTTGGAGTCCTCAACAGAGAAAAGTCATAGAACTGTTGGAAAAGGTCCAGCAGAGGGCCACAAAGATGATCAGAGGGATGGAGCACCTCTCCTGTGAGGACAGGTTAAAAGAGCTGGGACTGTTCAGTCTGGAGAAGAGAAGGCTCCGGGGAGACCTGATAGCAGCCTTCCAGTATCTGAAGGGAGCCTACAGGAGAGCTGGAGAGGGACTCTTGGTCAGGAAGTCTAGTGACAGAACAAGGGGTAATGGAGGGGTAATGGTTTTAAATTGGAAGAGGGGAGATTTAGATTAGATACAAGGATGAAATTCTTTGCTGTGAGGGTGGCGAGGCACTGAACAGGTTGCCCAGAGAAGCTGTGACTGACCCATCCTTGGAGGGGTTCAAGGCCAGGCTGGATGGGGCTTGGAGCAACCTGCTCTAGTGGTAGGTGTCCCTGCCCATGGCAGGGAGGTTGGAACTTCATGATCTTGAAGGTCCCTTCCTACTCTAACCATTCTATGGTTCTATGATCACCGAATCCTCAGATCTTTTGAGGACTTACAGCTTGAGTACAAACACAGTCTGATGTCAGATCACATAATCCAGTGTGATCATTAAGAGAGCCAACGCAGCAAGTTCTGAATGGAATGATAGTTGGAAGCAATTGACAAACACAGCTCATTTTAAGAAATGTTAATCACTTACACCTTTCACTAATTTTAGCTGAGGAGCTGCCATTAGTTTTGACAGTCAGGAGCTATTAGACAGAGCACTCAAATTTGGCCTTTTGCCTCACTTATATGCTCCTCTGTTTTCACAGTTTTCCAGACAAATCCACAACTGTCCAAAACAGAACAAGACCAATGAGACTGTACAGCGACAGGACATGTTTTTGGAATGGTTCACTGCAGCCGTTTTGCTCCTCTGTGTGAAACCGCTGCCCAGGGATACGCAGGGTCATTTATTCTCCCAGACGATGACTCATCCAGCCTTCTAAGCTGTCCTTTCAGTGTTCTCAGGAAGAATCCCATGATAGTGTGGGTGCAAACAGCACTACAGCAAGTCACGTAGGTGCTTTTTTTTTTTTTAAATCAGCTTTACATATAATGAAAGTAATCTCCAATTAAAATTCTCATGTAGAAAAATAAAACGCTCCCAAGCTCCGCGATTTCTGTTGAAGGAGGATCTGTACAGATGTTGGTGCTATTTTCAAAATAAGGAGGGAGAAAATTCCAACAAAAGGTTTTCTGCTGACATCTCCTAAAATCAGTTTTCAGGTAAGTCATCTTCTGGATGTCTTTAGAACTGGTATGTCCTGCATTATGCAAAATTAAAACTCAGGTCCCTAAAGCCATGGACAGGAACAGAGAGAGTCCCACGTAAGGAGTTGGCATAACAGACTCCCATCCACTTTTGTCCATGTTGACAGGCAAACAGTGCAGCAAGTGGACTTCCTACCTGGCTGCCCTTGGTCAAGTGACTTTCAAATGTCTATCAAGCTTACTATGACCATCCAGCACTGAAACCAAGAGGTGATCACTAGAGCTAGACTCTGCATCAAACACATCCGTATCAGACTACTGAAAATGAAGAAGGGCTTTTGTAAAAGCAAAGCTGCATACCAATTTTACATTCTGAAAAACCATGTCCTGGAAAGGGGTAAAGATAACTTCACAGCCCATTTAAAATAATAATTTCATATACAGAATGAACCATACTTTGATGCAAGCAAAGGACCTAAATTATATGGTATTTGCAATATACAATGTATAGCACTGAAGTAACACTACAGCCCACAGGATCTGTCAACCTCCTTTACAGAGCATCTCAGACTACTCAAGTCAGGTTGAAATAATTTAAGATTTAGCAGAAAGATTGGTCAAAAGAAGCAACTTAATACTTAGCCAATACTTAAATTCCACTTGGCCACAAAGTCAACAATATGGGAGCAACAACAGCGTAAAAGTTGCTATTTGCACTCCACGGTGTTAGAAAGACATTTGTCACCTTCTGCTCTCAATCCAGAGACAAACATGTAGTGTTCAAGACATACAGAAAGTCCTCTCCCTGATCCAAAGACTTGCGAGAAGGCCACCGTTAAGTCTCTGAACTTGTTTTATGGATCAGTCTTAATTGCTTCCTTCAGTTCCATTGCTGATAGAAAAGTGCTCTCAGAAGACCTATTTAGCATCCGTAATTGTATTCCAGATAATACACAGAAGTAATCTAGAGTTCAAAATAAATGCCTTCATGCAGGTCACAAATCTGCATATCAAAGATATTAACATATTTTTATAAGCATTAATCAAAAAAAACTAAGCACTTCGTATCGCAAGAGGATCTTAAAGTACTGAGCACTGAACACAAATGCTAGTCGATATCTATTTACCCATCTCTCTCTCCTTCTCCAAAACCTTCCAATTTAGCCCAGTTTTTCAGCCCAGTAGAGAGCTCCACACAGGAGGATTTACTCATCTTTAAGACACAAAGAAGGTGGTGTGGGTTGACAATCCTGTTCACTGATGCCAAAGCAAAAGAAGGCATTTCTCCAACATGGATCTACATCATTCTTGTAAGAAGAAAGAAGTGCATTTGTTATATTCTTCTCATACTCCTAAGATTTTACATTGTCAAGCAGTGATCTCAATCACAATGCCAATAGTGAAACAATGGCAAAATCTTTTCAAAGCTAAACTTCTAATTTGTGCCACAGCACACTTTGTTATTAGGGCTGAGGTAACACTAACCGCTTGCAACCTCTATTAGAGAAAAGACTTAGGTCCAAAGTTTGGGCTCATTTCCTTTCCTGGCTACGCTACTCTCCCTCGAGCCCCAAGGCCAACTCTGGCATACTGGAAATCTACAGCCCAGGCTGAGTCAACTCTATAATGCAGCAAACCAACTTTCTTTTGGCCAGATTAGTTTTCTGCGACCAAGGAGATGAAGAGTTCGGTATATGACATAGTGCGAAAGTGCCAGAACTTGGCATCGAACATGCCTTTCAACAAAACCAAGCTGTTAATTTAGCTTAAGCCATAACATTGAAACTCAGCCTGAAAATGCAAGTGCAGTTTCCCCATCACTTACTTGAATCCATTCCTGTTCCATCATCCAAAAAACACAGCATGAATCCACCTCGTAGGTCTTCCCGTCGCTCTACAAGAAAAGAGTTATTCACTACTGCCACAATCAAAAGTTAAAAATTCCATAAAAGAGAATCAGCGTTCGCAACAGAAGTAATCCAACACACAAGGCTTTCACAAGCCAAATACAGCAAAGCTGTAAGAAAGAGCACCAGATTTTTGTTATCGAATGATTAAGAACTTCTCCTGCACTTTAAACTGTGTGCCACTATATGCTATGAAGAGTATAATGTCAAAGCAGGCTTCTTCAGCATCCAGTATAAACTCAAAAGGGCACGGGAAAAGGGAAAAAATCCTGGTTGGTTGAGATAAAGACAGTTTAAGAAGACAGTATCAGAAAAGGAAAATAGCAATAATAACTACGCAAGTCATTCTCACAAATTTACCAGGTGATGAATTTACTGTCCCAAGCAGTGACCGTGATTCCCGCCCCCGAGTCAGCCCCCACTTCTATACTAAGCATGACACCTATGGAACAGAATATTCCATTGGCCACTCCTTGATCTGTCTGTGCTCCTTCTCAGCTTCTACGGGAACCTGAAAGACGTCCTTCAACATTATAAATACCACCTAGCAACAACCGTAACAATATGCATTACTGACATTCCTTTCATACCAAATCTGAAACAAGGCAGCTACTACAAATAAAATTAATCTCAGCTGAGACAAGATCACCCTTTTAATAAAGACATTTTTCCCCAATATCCATCCTGAACCTCTGCTGGCACAACCTGAGGCCGTTCCCTCATCCCGCCTGTTCCTTGGGAGAAGAGACCGATCCCCCCTGACTACACCCTCCTTTCAGGGATTTGTAGACAGCGAGAAGGTCTCCCCTCAGCCTCCTCTTCTCCAGGCTGAACACCTCCAGATCCCTCAGCTGCTCATCACCAGACTTGGTCTCCAGACCCCTCACCAGTTCCATTGCCCTTCTCTGGACCCGCTCCAGCCCCTCAATGTCTTTATTGTGAGGGGCCCAAAACTGGACATAGTATTGGGCATAAGCACCCTCAGTCTTATTCTACCACACATTTGCAAGCTATTAACGCCAAGTTAACTACTGACAAGGAAGGAAGCGGCAGGAGTGACTTACCAGTATAAATGTCTATTCTTGTGGCATCTGCATCCCTACAAAGTAATAAAACCACACTCAGTATTCAAGTCTTCAATAGACATTAAGCTAAAATCCAGGCACATGCAATAATTTCCAAGATGAACTGGCTGCAGAGATCAAAGTCCACAAAGTCAGTCAACAGGGGAGAGGAATTAAATGGGCACATGCTTCTAAGCTCCATCCTGTATGAATCAAGCAACAGTTTGTTGTCAAGCTGCCTATGAAAAGTTTAGTAGCTCCACATAAAATTGCACCCATTCAAGGTTGCCACAAGACACTGTGTCCTTAAAAGATCATTTAAGTAAAGCCCTTCATACACTCTGCATCCTCCTCTGCATTTGAAAAAGCAGCATACACAGCACTACTGTCCTCTTCTCAAAACCAATATTTTTTTTTGTGCAGACTATCACATACCCTTGGTTTGCTATCAGAAGAGTGCATTTGTAGTGCTGTAATAAAACCCCACTTCCCAATGCCAAAGTCACTTTGTCTTGTCTTCTGATCTCCAGCCAAGCACAGCTACCTCCTTTCCCAGCAGCCGACCTCTTTTGCCAGAGAAGGAACAAAGAGGTTGAACAGAAGACCATCCATTAATCTCAAAGATACTACATTTAAGTATGTTGTAGCAAAAGTGAAAACAGCAACAATGCACACACACGGCCGATTCCCTACACAGAGATCTTCCAGTTTCAGTTCCTTGCACTATGAACTGCATAGTGTGGGAATTCATGTTTGATAGAAAATTATCTCAAAATATTTCCACATTACCACATCAGAATATATTGCGAAGCTCAGAAGGTAAGTATGCAAGGCTTGAGACACAGCTATAGCCTACATTCCCAAACGCAAACACGAAAAGTGTGGCCTTTAAACCTGTAATTTCCAAATACCAAATCTCTTCTTAAGTGTCACAATTGCTCTAACTGTTCTTGCTCTATTTTTCAGCATCCCACTTCTCCTACCACCATGCTTGATACTAAGTCAAGGATTATCAAAGTATCTTAAGAGTTCCAGTTCCAGTAAGTATTATTTAAATTTATTTAAACAAAAAGGCACACTTAATTTTTTCCTTTAATCTATCTTGTGTCTTCTAACCATTTCCTTTCCAATATAAGTTGTTCTATGATTCAATCAAACTTACCTTTTCAGCAACAATAGCTTTTTTTCCCCCAAGGGGGATAGATGTGGCAGTGTAAGATCAACAGAAATATCCACATTAAACCACAGCAAAGTCTTCTATTTTGTATTTTTTGTAAAGTCTACTAGAAATGAAAATTGCTCAAAATCAACAAGTAGACAAGCTAATTAAATCCTAACCAAATTTACCTTGGGAATTACGCAGTCTCAGGGACATACCTGGCATTATCTACAAGTTCAGCAAGGGCACCAAACAAGAACTCATGGGTAGTTCTGCAACAAAACACAGAATCAGAAGGGTTACTCTGACACTTAAAAGGGAGACCTTTAAATAAACCAGAATCTCAACCACATTTTACTCAAATCCAATTACATGTCTACAATACTAACATCTGCCACTGACAGCAGTCTAGAAACAAGTGTTTTACCATCTACCAGAGGTAGACTCACAGCAAACAGGCTGCCCCGTGGAGTCTGGCTGAATGCACCACCACTCCCTATGGTCTGAAAAACATTGCGTGGTGAACAGATGCAACAGAGAAAAATCACTGACCTAATGAACCAGCCTATAAATCAGTCAACAATGGCAACTAGGTGTTGTGTATATATAAAATACTGACAGATAAAAGCTTCCAGATCCTGGGAGATTTCCAATAGCTGCAAATGCTCCTAATCCACAGAAAGGTAGTATTCTGCTACCACTGTACCACACCACCTTCCAGACTCAGGGCTAAAATCACCTAGCCAGCTGCCACGTCAGCACAATCTCAAAAGTCATCATTAGTTTCCAGTCTCTTCACTACCACCTCTCATAAGCAGCACCCATTTGAAAGCAATTGGTTGCTGTGCCTCAACCTTGAAAGAAGATCCATCTTTAAAGAGCTAATGTCCTGGTTTCTAGCAGGAAAGAAGAGACTTAGTCCTCAGAAACTGTTTTTATGAGTGTGTTTCAGTTGGCATGAAACATCTTCACGTACAACCTGTTTTCACCACTATACAAAAAGGCCAACAAGTGATCAAAGTGATACTTAATCCCATTTTCAGCTTTCGAAGAACAGATACATAGGTACTTCTCACATACAAAATATATAGCTGTCCATAAAGTTAATAATCACAAAATGAACTTTCATATACCTCTTCAATGACATCACATCTAATCCATCAACACAGCTCCAATCAGAAATAAACCACATCAGCTTTCAAAGTTATTACTAAAACAAAAGAAATGGAGATTTCCATTCTTGAAGAGACAGAAGGGAACCATGTCTTGAAGACGATATTCCCAATCAAAAAGCTTCCACAGATGCTCAAACTTAGTGTGCTTTCCTTTGAGTAGGAATTCCTGTGTGCAGACCTCAAACGCTCCCTTGAGTTTATGAGCACCTATTCAGCTCCACAAATCAAGATCCCAGAAGTTTATTTAGGACGTAACCATGTCAGGAAAAAAAAAAATAAATAAATAAGCAAATGGATGCTTCAGCACTACTAACTATGCTTTATTAGCAACTTTTACTCTACAACTTAAAGAATGCTTCAAACTAAGGAAAATATGCAAGTAAGATATGAATAGGGATTTCCAAAAAAAGATATTGAAACAAAATAGCTGAAAAGATAAGAACAGAGGCAAGAGAAAACACAGTTCCCTCATAGCCTGACACCATACTCAACTTGAGCATCTACCAAAACCAGAACCTCTTGCGCTAACACTGGCAAAGTAAAACCTTCCTACAAGTAAGCAAAATCTTCTCCAGCTACTTATCACTAACAAAAACTTATATATGCTATAAAAGTCTTCTATTCAGTATATTAATCTTAATACTTGCACTGAACTTGTCAGTATCTAAGTAAAGTCGCATGAAGTGCTTTAGCCTGATACAGTCAAGTCAGTTTTAACAGAAACCATACTTCTTTGCCTTACAGCCGAAAGTACCAGAAACACTGAACATCCACCTGTATCAACTGGCAATAATTTCCCTCCGCCTCCCAAAAACCCTTGGGATTATTTTACTAGCATGTTTAAAAACGAGGTAAACCGTTGGCAAAATGGAGTCTATCAGAGCTTGCACATAACCTGGAAACATTTAAGTGTGAGCTAGACAGACATTATCAGAGGCAAGAGTAACCTCCATCAGACAAGGCACCTGAAATACAACTACTACTGGTCATAAAACTGATGAAATGACAGATGAAAGAGAAGGGAGGTGTTATCAAATCTGTAGTCTCAGCAACAGCTCATCTTGGCAGATGCAGACTGGCTTGGACCTCCCTACAAATTCCAACTTTCATTTGAGACAGCTCCATGCAGGCTTGACAAGGAACAGAACAGGGAAATCCAATGCTGCCAGTTTATTGAAAATTTGGTTACAAAAGGTTGAGTTAAATGACCTTATAGGACATGATGAATTCCAAACGTGTCTACAAACATTTGGAGTAAAATCCCAAGGGAAGAATTGCTTATTTTGGGAGCCGTTCTTAGAGGATCAGCCCTGGTTGAACTCAGATGGACTCTCGGTCCTGCATAGTTAGACAGAGACCTAATTGCAAGTGAAAGACCTAAGACTTCGTTTTTGTTCTGAACAAGGTCGTATCTGGGAAAATGTTTAAGTTTGGCATCTACATCAGAAACAAGAGCTCCTCTCAGTACCACACTCCATTTCAGGTGAGAACAGAAAACATGCACAAGAAATGGGAGCACCTGCAGGATGGACAGATGTTGCAGGAGGGGAGATACCCTAGTATTCCTGAAGTCCAGGATTCAGTCATTTTAACATGTTCAAGTTACCTTCTTCTACTCCAGCTGTATTCAACAGGACATTTCTAATAACAGAAAAAAACCTCACATTCTGTCATAAGCTAAATCCTACCTACTGCTAGAAGACAATTTCAGCTGTTCAACTTTTAACAAATTCCTTCAATTTTGTGTTACAAAAATTCAAAATACACAAAAACAAGTTGGTTGGGCTTAGGTGTGGCTTTGTGATCATCTTGATAAATGGCTTTGGGAGTATCTTAAAGAAGCAGCATTTAAGAAAACACAATGTGAAAGCAAGCAGGGGGCTCCAGAAAGACATAGAAACAATGCATGCATAATTTTCACATGCTTACGCAGTGATTTTCATTCTAGGATCTAAAAGAACTTTCACATAAAATCATAGAATCATTCAGCTAGAAGAGACATTTAAAGGTCACCCAATCCAACACCCCTGCCATGAGCAGGGACATCTTCAACTAGACCTGGCTGCTTACAGCCCTGTCCAACCTGTCCTCAACATTTCCAGGGACGGGGCACCTACCACCTCTCTAAGCAACCTGGGCCAGTGTTTCACCATTCTCATTATAAAAAAAATTCTTCCTTATACCTAGTCTAAATCTACCCTTTTAGTTTAAAAGCCTTACCCTCATCCTATCACTACAGGCTCTACCAATAAGACTGTCCCCAGTCAACTATTCATCCAGAAAAGCACTTTGAAAGCACAGTGGTATTTTTATTAAAAAAATAATAATAATAATATGGCAACTGAAGTGGTTCAGGTACATGAAATTTGCCATCAGACATGGAAGCATTAAGCAGCCTTTGAAAACTATTGGCTGCAAGTTCTCAAATTCTGGGACCAGATAAATTGGCTTTTGCAAAGCACTTCAGACTGAGTACTCTACTTTAGACATACTAGGGTTTTTCCTAAGAAAGCCTTAAGAAAAGAGGAAAAAATAAGTCATGCCCCTTTCCTGGAGATATGCCCCTTCCTTGGAGATATTCCAGGTGAGGCTGGATGAGACCCTGGGCAACCTGGTCTAGTTGGGGGTGTCCCTGCAACTGCAGGGAGGAGGGACCAGATGACCTTTGGAGGTCCCTTCCAGCCCGGATGATTCTGATTCCTTCTGCACCTCAACAGCTAAATGGCTGACTTTTAACTGCAACTTAAAAAAAACTCTGACTATGACCATGAGACTCCATGACTATGAGAACCTCTTCAATATTGAAATGAACTTATCCCAGATGGTACGGTTTTCCTCAGCAAGACAGAACAGTCCAAAAGACCAGAGTCTCCATTATCAGAAGCCCTACACTATTCCTGCTTTACTTTTAAGGGGAGGGTGGGTTTGTTCATTTTTTTCTTGCAGGAGCACGGGGTTGTTTATTTGTTGCAGACTGGTCTGTGGTGTTTTGTTTGTCTTTGTTTTTAAAAATGACTTCCATTGTTTCCATTCCAATTCTCAGGGAAGCACTTGGTTTATACACTGATCCCCATAATCTCAAAAGGCTCTTCACTCTTGATCGACAAAAATCCCTGGCTTTGGCTTGTTTATATACATTAGCTTCCAGCTCCTCCTAACAATTTTGTGATGCAGTTATGAATTGCAGACAACTGGAAGTAGACCAGTAGCACTTGTAGAACAGAAGCTATGGTGGCAACATGAAGTTGCTTTAACATTTAATAAATACTTCAGGGTAGCAACGAGACATCAGCCTTTGCTGCAGCAGAAACATTATCTTTTTTATGAAGACAGCCAGAGCTCTGGTATTCTGCAGGCAAACACAAGCGGCTGACAGAGCTCTACCATACAGTCTTCTAAGCTGTAAAAAAGGTTTGTTTTCTGCAGCTGGACGTGAGTTCCACAAATCAGAGAGAGCACCAGGAACGTGACTTGGTATTCTCCATCAGCTTCAGGCGCCAGACTGCTCACTCTGCATCCAGCTACTCTGCCACAAGCTAAGCCATAGAATGAAGAACAAAGAGCGACACCACGCTGTTACTAGGTTTCTTCTCCTGTGCAAAATCCATTACTTTCTTCATCCTGAAAAGAAATGGATCAATAACACTCTTGGTACACAGGAGATTGCTCTTAGTTGCTCTTGCAGGTGTATCTTGTATTACTGACAAAATCAGTCACTTTGAAATCAAGTCCCCTATAGATCTGTGCATAAGTCTTTAGACTGCTGCATACCACTATGGTCCTTCACCGTAAGCTTGCCTTCACGCATTGAAAAAGGACAGCAAGAAGATAAGCCTGCACTTTTTCTTCTTCCATTGATGGTATGAGTCAACTCTTCCACAAGATGCTGGAAGACAACCTTATACCAGTTATCCGCTGATGGAAAAAAAGAAATGCCATGTGTGGTTCACATTGTTCTTCCAAGGGTTGCTCTGCCAGAACAAGCTCTTTTCTTTAAACTCTTCCACACGTGGCACCACAAGGCTCACGTGCAGCAGGCAGGTCTCCGATGGGTGCTTAACCCTGCTAAGCACGCTTCCTGGTGACACCTCCCATTTTCTAGGCATACATCCAGAAGCGATCCGTCTTAAAGAAGAATTCCACCTCTTCTCAGGAGAGCTTATTTTAGGGGATTCCTCAGCGACATGCAAAAGCCTCAGCAGCTCCAAAAACGCTGATCAGAAGATCATTTCCTGCTTCAGATTTACCTGCACAAAGCGTTCGGCGCAGGCCTGCCGTCGGGGCAGGGCTGACCTCAGGGCTGCATCTGCCCCGCTGAGCCCCCGCAGCGGCCCGGCCCCTCCGCGCACCGTTAATCCCTACGGAGGGCAAGGCCGCCCGCAAGACGATAGCCCTGCCCAGGGCCTGTCCACCCTCCGCCCGGGTCCCACCGGGGCGGTACTCACCTGCGGCCCTGGGGCCCGGCCCAGGCGGGGCGGAGGCCGCCCCGGGGGGATGGAGTGAGGGGGGGGCGCAAGCCGCGGCACCGCCCCTCCGCAGCCCTACCCGGCGGCCGCTGCCCCTCCCGGTACTCACGAGTTGGTGTGAAGGTACTCGAAGGTGAGCTGGGCCCGGTTCAGGCTGTGGTAATTGGCCGCGGCCATGGCGGCGGCGGCCGAGCCCGGAACCCCGCTCCGCGTGCGCCGCCGGCCCCGCGCGCCTCGAGGCCTCCCCGCCTGCTACC
>VXBW01002482.1:59715-76405 GCA_013400375.1 Thinocorus orbignyianus
AGCTGACGGTAAATCCCCCTGCGCCGGAGCGGAGCAGGAGAAGCCTCCCGGTCCTCTGCAGCGGTGGCTTGGCCTGAGGGGACCCGCCGGTGGAACTCCCCCCCAGAGCAATGCCGAGAGGACTCCACCGGCTGCCGGCCCCGCGGCTGGCAGCGCCTGGGGACGGTGAGGCTCTAGGGAGTCGTTACACAGAAGCGGCTGAACGCGCCTGTCTTATCAAATACGCTAATAGAGGGTGCGTGAGATCACAGATATTCTTGCTTCCACCCCGTGCCTTTGATTCGGCTTGAAATCCGGAGGGGTTGAGCAAACCGGGGCTGTCAGCCACCCCGAGCAGTGGGCTCAGCCTCGGGAGCATGAGGGCCGAGAAGGCCCTGCCAGCATTTGGGTTGCCCGGTGGAAAAACACCAGATTCTCCTTCTGAAAGTGACTTTAAGACAGGACGTCTGTATCACCTGTGGTGTAATGGGAGTCTGAACTAAAATTAAAAATCTGAAGGAATTTAACCTGTGCTGAGGTTGGTATGTATTGCAGCTGTACAAGTGGAAAGATAAAATTGATTGTGAATGGGTTGGCGAATAACTAAATTCCAACCTTTGTGTTTGACTTACTTGCTTCTCGTTTTGTTTGCCATACCTCCTGGTCTTGTGTTTCTGTGTGAATTGTGTCCCCAGTATTCATCAAGCCGGAGCTGCAGCTTTGACCTGAGGACTTCACTTCCCAGCACAGGATTTAGTTTTGTTCATCCTCAGTTCAGTCTGTTCAGATCTAAAGATTACTTCAGGCCAGCAAGTTGTGTCACTCCTGCTGATGTGTACATGCGTAGTCACCAGAAAGTCACTGCATGTATCTGTGGAGTGACTCTTGAAGGCTGTATCTTTGAAAAGCTGTGTAGACCAGAACATCAAAGCTGCACAAAAGAATTAGGAAAATTGCTGGCACCAGCTGTGTTTAGGTGTCATTAAGTTTATGACAGAAAATAATGTATCTATGTGAGTCTTTTTAAGATTGTAGCTTCATCTGTTGTGGTCAGCTTTTATTGCATCATATTCTAGTCAATACCAGAAGTAGATGTTCAAAAGCAATATAAATCCCACCAGTGTAAGGACAAAGCAACTACCCAGGTATATGTTCCTAAGGAACATGGACCTGGACTTGTGCATCTTGTCAGCCCTCTTTGGTACTCTGAGTGTCTCTTCTTCCTAATGGGAACTTTGTCTCATTGTCTTACCTTTGGGGAAGAACCAGTGTACCTTTCCTGACACTGGAGAGGTTCACGACATCAGCAGAGTGCTGCGCTCTGGGATACCTTCTTGCTGCTCCTGTGGATCTGACCTGACACCAGTCCTTTCCTCTGGCCCTTGGGAGAAGACCAGCACGTTGCAGTTCAGTTTTATGTGGCTAGTCCCTGGCAGAAAATGACTCTTTTCCACTTGATGGTGCTGAATTCCACATGTCTTCATTTTCTTTGACAAAAGTGAAACAAAAATTGAATTCTTACCCTTTCCATAGCTGTTCGGAGGTAGGGTTCAGACATGTTTCTGACTTCTCTTTGGTCTCTGTTGCCCAAGTCTTGAAAGAATTATATCATTATTCAGTGGCCCTCTGAGCTGCCATACATTATCCCAAGGAGTAATGAAATGAATTTGCCTTTTACAGAACAGGATAGGGATCACACCACAGCTCTACCTTGGCCAGAGCACAGGTGGGAACCTGTCCATCAGCAGATGGAGAGATGATAGGCTCTTGTTACCTGTGTGCAGGTGCTGCAAACTGCTGAGGTCCTCAGTGTTTTTGAGATAAATGTGAATTTGCAGTGGAAATACTTCTATCCTCTTTTCAGGCAACTATTTTATCTTGGAAACTCCCTCTCCAAACTTTGTTTAAATACTTCTAGATCTTTCTGTTACACTGATTATGACAGACGATTTTCCTTTTCTTCCCATCTGCTACCAGCAGCTTTTCCCCAAGTTCCTGTTCAGCACCAGTGTCTCTTGCAGCCATCTTATGTGTATGGGCAGAACAAGTCTGGCTTTTCAAGTGTCACAGGCAATATCCTCTTGCCCTTGAAGGGCTCCTATTGCAGTTGAAAGCAGCAGTTTGCTCTGGTACGCGTAACTTTCCTGATAAGTGACCTATGGATTGGTGGTTTGTCCAGCCTTTACATGTGGGGTTTGAGGTAAACTGTACTGGTCTTCTTCAACCCATGTCTGAGTTTCTTACTCTGAAATAATCCCCAAAATCCCTTGTAAAATGAGTCCACACTGGTGAAATTTTGTGTTTGTGAGTTGGGAAGTAAGAGTTGATGTGCAGTCCTGTATAATGTTTGCTGTGTCCTTAGTCTAGTATAGTATTTTGCTAGGTGTCTTTCCACTCTAGTCTGGGCCATAACCTGAGATTGTTGAACAATTTATTTATGTGCCCCTTGTTCTGAAAATTGGAGATAACTGCTTCACCTGGGTGGGCCTTGAATTCTTTATTGTCTCCTCTAATTTTTGAGAAACTAGACTGCCAAGCCAGTACCTAATGAGTGAGTTGCCATAGTTGTAAGTACGGTATTCTGCAACAGACAAGAGCCACGAGTGTAGCAAAGTATCTTTTCCACACTCCAGTTGTGTTTCCTGAGTTTACTGTTAGTGGCTTTACACCGTGTTTATGCCTACAAAGAACCGTAAACCTTTACGTTACATGAATAAGATTTTTACTGTCAGATTGAAATAATCAGTGCAGGCAATGGAAAGTAAATCTGAGAACATCACCAATCCTCAGAGACTTACCTGGGCCTTACTTTATCCTTCTTTTTTCTGCAAGCAAAAAGTAGTATTCAACACTGCCTCTGGGTTCAAGGTCCAAGGCCTGTGACAGAAGTTGCTGAAGTTCTTGTTTGCAAAAATCAAGTTTTTCTACTGAGTGTTCGCTTTTGAGATACTTCTCTTAAGAAGTTTGGGTGCAGTTACAGGCCCCAGTAACATAAGTGGTGTGGAACTCTTTTCAATGGCCCTGAATTTATGAAGGAATTTCAAATTACCTTTCCTTAATGGGCTGTAAAATCATGGTGTCGGCTCACAGCTTTCCTCCATGTTGTGCCGAACACTGGCTATGTCCTGTGATTCGCTCTGATTATCTCCCTGTACAGAATGGAAACTTCCTGCCATGAAATACACTATTTCCTCAAAACAACTTAAGGTATTTTTAAATATAGTGTGTGTATCTCACCCACAGAGAAAAGCTGCATTATTCATCAAGATATTCTGCCTTTTCTTAGGCGTGAGTTAAGTCTCCAGGTCCACTCAATAAAATACAAGAATAGAAGTGGTGAAGTCAATAATTTAGAAAAAGGAGGTGTTTTCCCCTCAGCGTTTCCTAGTAAGTTCTGCCTTATGTGACTTGGGGTAGACCTGATCCTTATGTTCATATTCGCTTCTGCCCAACCTCTCTGTCATTCATGTCAAGTACCAAGCAATTTTCTGTTCAAATGCAAAGGAGTCATGAAGTGAGACCTCTCCTCGTGGAAGTACCTTTTTCTCCTATGCTGGGAAGCCTAAAACCTGCCTTTCTTCTCTCTGGAACAGACATTTAATGAGCAGTCAGTGAGTCAGTTCTTACAAGACACGCAGACCAAGGTGTTCAAACGCAAGTACCTGAACATGTATGGGAGGCGCTGGCATAAAGTTCAGAAACCTTCCCATGGAATCATAGAATGGTTAGAGTTGGAAGGGACCTTAAAGATCACCAAGTTCCAACCCCCCTGCCATGGGCAGGGATACCTCCTACTATACCAGGTTGCTCGAAGCCCCATTCAGCCTGGCCTTGAACCTGTCCAGGGATGGGGCAGCCACGGCTTCTCTGGGCAACCCATTCCAGGGTCTTACCGCCCTCACAGCAAAGAATTCCTTTCTAGTCCTTTCTAATCTAAATCTTCCCTCTTTCAGTTTAAAACCATTACTCCTCGTCTTATCACTCCACTCCCTGACAAAAAGAGCTCTCCTTTAGGCTCCCTTCAGATACTGGAAGGCTGCTAGAAGGCCTCCCTGGAGCCTTCTTCAGGCTGAACAACTCCAGCTCTCTCAGCCTGTCTTTATAGGTGCTCCAGCCCTCTGATCATCTTCGTGGCCCTCTGCTGAGCCCGTCCCAACAGGTCCATGTCCTTCCTGTGTTGAGGACTCCAGAGCTGGACACAGGACTCCAGGTGGGGTCTCAGGAACACAGAGCAGAGGGGGAGAATCACCTCCGGCGACCTGCTGGTCACGCTTCTTTTGATGTAGCCCAGGATGGGGTTGGCTTTCTGGGCTGCCAGCACGCACTGCCGGCTCATGTTGAGCTTCTCATCCACCATCACTCCCAAGTCCTTCTCCTCAGGGCTTCTCTCCCGCCATTCTCTGCCCAGCCTCTATTTGTGCCTGGGGTTGCCATGTCCCAGATGCAGGACCCTGCACTTGGCTTGGTTGAACTTCATGAGGTTTGTATGAGCCCACCTCTTGAGCCTGTCCAGGTCTACTTTTCTGTAGTGCCAAATGTCAGTCTCTCGCTTCTTTGCCTCAAGGAAAGTCACTTCATGGATTTAAATTCATTATTTATTCTTACATTGGCTGTCAGAAGTCACTTTGTAAATGAGTCTGTGGGAGAATGGAAAGGGTAAGTATAGATGAGGGCAGGGAGTCATCTTGAAGTGAGAACCAGGAGATTGTCAGTGGAATGGTGAATTGATCCTCCACTACCAGTCAGGCTCCCCCAGTCATGATTTGATTGATGACCTAAGCAAAGAATGGGATTAGCAGACATGAAAAAAGCAGAAAATGTCAGTATAGCTTTGCCTCACCACCTCTGGCCTAAAACGTAAAGTACTCTGTGTCTTTGTGAGAATGACATGCAGAAGAGCCCATGAGAAGGAGTAGAAGAGGAGCAATGATGGCAAATTTGAAAGAGTTACAAGTGGCATGAACTGATCATTTGCCAGAGATTTACAGGTTGGATAGTTTTCCACAGGGATGCTGAAAAGGACCCAAGCCCGGAGACTTCCTTCTCTCTAAGCTGTGATTGCATGATAGTTTTAGTGGCTTCTACCAACGTGAGGTGTGCAGGTTCCGTAACAAGGTCACTAACTAGGAGATTTTTTTAATTTTTTTTTTCATGAGTAAATAGGTTTCCCTGTTCCCTAGGTCTCATAATTTGAAATGTGTGGACTGTGTTACCTGTGGCATTTTCTTCAGTTCAGATGGGTATGCTTAATATGGGCATTACTGAGTAATTTCAGTCTGGCAAACTTGCGAGCAAATGAAAACATGATTTTGTAGTGAAAGGTATATAGAAATCTCATGTAGGTGTCTCTTAGAAGTAGCATCCAAATAGATTGAGCTTTGATATGAATGAAGAGATGAACAGGTGTTTGACCACATCTGGTACGGAACACACTTGCAGAGTGGTAGAGAGGGAACAAGGCTTTACAGATTCTTCCCATGAAAACATCTCTCAGTGATGAGTGACAATAAACGTCATTTGTTATCTCTGAAGGTGCTCATCTTCCCTAACTTTAGATGTAGACAGGTACAAGATACAGCAGAACCCTGGACTGCTCTTCTGCATTATGTGGAGTTGTCACCAAAGAAAACGGGCTCGATTGCCTCTGTGGGAGGGAGTGAGAGGAGCTTTACAGAGGCATAGCATCTTCTCTGGCATGTGATGATTTGCAGGAAACCGGTCAGTCTGACAATTGCAAACACGAAGGCAAGAGGTGGTGTGAGGAACAGAAGTACCATGGCAGCAGACCATAGCAAAAAGCTGTCAGTTGGCACTATGCTAGTACACAGCTCCAGAGACTGTCCCTAGCCTGATCAGGGACTGTTGAGAAGCCTGGAGGTTCTCAGGAGGTAAAAAACCATGAAGCTCTGGGGCAATGGCAATTTTTTCAGCAACTTCACCATCAAGTTATCTGTTCTTGTCACTCAGGTCATCCAGACGTGGTTATTTTCATTAAGAGAAAGCAACTCAGGAAAAGTTTAGTCAGCACAGCTGGTTTGTGTCATTGAGGATTTGACAAGTCTTCAGCAATCCTGTAATCACATCAGTGTCCACTTTGGAGGATATGTGGAGATATCACCATGCTTGTTCAGTACATTCTGAGCTCCCCTTCTTCAGGGGGCCTGGCTTTGCCCTGTGCTAATGATCTGGATGGTACATATTCTTTTCTCATATGAGCCTAAATATTTTAAAAAGACAATGACTTTTGCCCTGTGAAGGTGGCTTTGCCTGTGTGCCTCTCCCAGACTCTTCTCCCTCCCCACCTAACCTGACCAGACCTGACAAGAGTTTCCCCGGGCTCACGAGGAGTGTGGCAGTGGCATGTTTCCTACAGGCTTGTGGGATAGTGGGTATGTGAAAATCAATGAAAAAAGGCTGTCTCCAGCCTGTGCTGAAAGTTAGCTTAGATGCTGCAGTAGCCATAGCGGCACTTGAAAGGTAGGAAAATGCCAGCATTGATGACAGCAGTGCAAAGTTGCAGACAGATGGCTACTGAGGCTAAATGAAGGAGTGACTGCCAGGCACTGCAGAGGGTGGAGAGGCTAAAGGGGGGCCAGTCCTCACCGTCAGCTGAGCAAACAGAGCAAGACGCAACCAGATAAAGGGGTGAGAGATAGTGTCATATCTGCCCTGGACAGAGAGTGCCTAAGGGCAGTGCTGCCTGACTGGGATCATTCACCCAGGCTGTAATTACTGAATAAGGGTGCAAAATCAGCAAAACTTGAGCCTGCAGAGGAGCAGATGGGAAGGTGAAAGAACTGGGGTGCGTTGGTCATATGGCAGGGGGACATGGGAGCAAAATAGAGGGCAAAGCAACAGATGTGGTTGGGCCTGTCTAGGGCTAGGACGTGCATCAGATGGGATGCAGTCAGGAGCAGGACAGTCATTCTGCTGTGGCCAGCTGGTGGGTTTGCCTGGCTGCTTTAGCCAAGGGGATGGGATGCAGCCCCCAACACCACTGAACAAGTTCCCTGACGGTGTCTGCAGTGAGCATGGCTCAAATTAGCATCTCAGTTCATCTGAATCTCAGAAAAGACCTTCCAAGGAGTCACATTTGTGTCTACATCCATCTGCAGAGTTCACCATCCAAAAGGACTGGAGGAAGGAGGAATGTCAAGAAGTGCCCCCTCCTCCAACCTCCCAGGGAGAGCTGCGAGCAGGCCCTTCCCCAAGCTGCTGCTGGCAATTTCTTTTTGAATTGAAGATGATACATCTCCTCACAGACCCCACCACAAACTCTGCAGCACACCCAGGCATTTGGCTCAAACTGGGAGGTGACCCTTGCAGGAGGAGCTCCACCATTTCCAGGCAGGAGGGACTCATGCCACTGGACCTGTCAGTGCATCTCAGTGCCACCAGAAGCCATCCCAACTCCAAACCCTACATGGGGAAGCTGCCTGAAAAATGACTTTTGCATCAGGAGTGAGTCAGGGCTCTGGTATATCGTGTTCTCAAATATTTATTTGAGTGTTCTTATAAATGTTTTATTTCAAGAAAAATATTGTAATTGGCCAATATTCCACAGAATCTAAATATTTTGCTCTAAGACAGTACTTCCTTCTCCTGCTCACAGAGTTTTGATTCTTTGCTGATTACATGGTTCAAGCTCTGGGCATGACTGGGGCTTGCCCCCACTCTGCCATCTGTTTACGTGTGACTAAGGTCTTAGTCCAACCACTGTCATAGCAAGAGGAAGAAAAGGCAATTAATCCTCGGTTAATCCTGAAAAATAGCTTTTCATCTGACAGATTTTTCCACTGAGAACAACAGATGGGAAGACTGCACATGGGAAGAAGATGGGACAATTTTGGGGCAAAAGCTGAGCCTCCCTGTCCCACGTGCACTGTCTGTGCAGGGAAGGGAGCATTTGCTGGGAAGGAGGTGCCCTTTCAAGAGAGGCTACACAATCTTGGAGCTCACAGCATGAGGAGCCCACGGAGTGGTGGGGAGTGGCCTGTGTGCTGTGCCTGGGGCTCTTGAGTCTCTCCAAAGCTGAACAGCCTCTGGAGGGATTTCCCTTCCCTCTGGTTTAGCAAAAATGTTGCCAGTTTTATAGTGCCGACTAAAGTATGGACTTGGATCCATTGGTCTTGGTCAATGTTGCTAATGTCCTTCATCATTCTGATAAGTTCACTTTACCATGTGGACGTCTTAACAGGTACTGGGAGAAGAGAAAGAAGCTTGTAACAAAAAGTCATTAATTTGCAGGATGGCAAAAGCATGTGTGTTACAAACAAATGAAGGGTACACACTGCGAGTGGATCAGGAGAAGCTGCACCGTGTCACAGCTAGTTTTTGTGTCCTGCATCACAGCTGCTGGAATGGGGACAAGAATGGGGCACATTTTGAGTGGCTGGCAGAGCAGCTTCCCTGAGGGACCAGACACAGCAGGAGAGGCCTCCAAATGTAGGCACAACTTTTGAGAAGTGTCTGAGTTTTGAAAGTGTATTGTAAGATTTCTTCATGTGCCATTGCACCTATAAGCAGAGTCGTGGTAGGCAGTAGTTGTCAGTCACATATTTCTAGCTGGGTTCTAGCGTGCGTTTTGCTGTGGAACATGGCTGGTGTTCAAGAGGTGTCTGTGGCGATGTCAGGATAGCAAAACTCCTCAAGAGAGAGCAAACTGCAGCATTCAAAACTATTTTTCCCCAGTGGCTTTTACAAGTAGAACTGGAAATATGCCTAGGAAAAGTCCATCGGCCTTGGAGAGTGCTGTGAGGCATCTGATGCTGGAAAGGCTGGTGTTCCTGCAGGGTGATTCATCACTCCTCTGCCTAGTACTGGAGAAACCCTCGTTGCTCCTTTGCTTCTTTGATTGAAGATAAATTTTAAAATTAATTCAAAGTCACCTCCAGTATCTTCTTTAAAGGAAGTCTATTGTAGTCTTTGTTGCAGATAACAGTTTCTCCCCTTATTAAGGCTCTCACTACTGCATTTTCAGAAGGTGATGATGGCAGAGGTGGGAAGCCAGAGACTGCAGAGCACCATAAACAGAAGGCAGTTGCTCTTCTATCCCCATGGAATGGTGAAAAAGGACAGAAAAGCAGTACCCTTCTGGGCAGAGCCGTTATTCTGAAGGAGAGTGAAGAGCCTCTGAGTCACAGAACATACCAGCTCGAGAGCAGGAAGTCCAGGGTGTCCTGCCAGGATGGGGTCCAAGCCCCTGCAGTGTGGTCAGACTCAGGACCAGTGGCTACCCTCTGCAGCCAATGTCCACATCACCGGCTCAGCTGGAGAGCATGCATGTCTGCGAGGGCACTGGCAGCTGGGTGCAGCAATGCCTGGTGTAGTGGCAGGGAAGAACTCAGGTGCTCATCTGCGTCTGAGTGGTTTACAGCCTGGGTAACTGGAGCAGGATCTCCTGTTAGACTAGGGTACAGTGGTCTGTGTAACTGAGTCACAAGGAGGACAGCGCTGGTTTGTGAACTCCATGCATGCTGGAGCTGCAGATGACCCCATTTTGGTGACTGAAGTTGGGACATAGGAAAGGAAAGGGTAGGAAAGCACATCATAGGGAACCAGCAAAGCAACATAGGGTGCTCGTGCGAGCATTTGATGTGGGAGAAGGACCTGTTTGTACTGGCGTTGCAACGGATAAATTAGTCTTCCATCTCCAAAGTGAGTTTGAGACCACATATGAAATGCTGAAAGGTGTGCTAGCAATTTTTTGTGTGTGTGGACAGGGCATTTTAATGTGACATAGCTCCGCCTGCCTGCAGCAGCCTAGATATACCGACGAGGATTGAAAGTCCAGTGCAAGACTTGGCAGAGTCACAGCTGGGCTGGGAATGCTCCTGACCGGGTGACCATTTGATTCTTTCTTATATAAGCTGTCTAGACCAGACAAGAAGAAACAAAGCCAACCCTGGCATAAGACTATCACTCCTTGCACAGATGGTCTCCAACCTACAGCTTTCGTATTTGAGCTTGTGCAAAGCAAGGAGGGGAACAGAAGAAGGATGTTAGTAGCCCAGCCAGCTGTGCATCAGAGAAGTCTATGAAGAATTATAAAAATAATGGAAAAGAACAGTAACTAGTGAGATTTATTACAACTAGGAAAAATTTGATGTTTTGCACGCAGAAGGTACAGAGTTGCCAAGAAATGTCTCCTCACAGCATGTCTGCAAGACTCAGGTAGTGCAAGAGGACGCAGCACCGAGGGAAGGGAGAGGGGAAAGATGGTCATGGAAAGGAGCAGCCCCAAAGAGCACGCGCACACTCAGAAAGATTTTGCTAAGTTTTCTTAATTCCCTGTGACTCCCAGTGGACAATCAAGTGAGTATAAGGAGAGAATACAATCAGAAAAGAGCCTGGTCTTGAAATAGTTCACGTGGCAAATAAGAAGAGCCTGAAGCAAGCAGAGCTGTCACCAGGGAGCAGCAGAGCAAGGCTCATCCTCTTGGTCCGTAAGGGCATGACAGTCCTGGAGCATGGGTCAGCCATCATCAACTGGTAGGCTAAGGGAAGCTTGAAGATGTGACACACAGCCAGGCCTTGCACCGAGTGGCAGGACATGACCCACTGGGTGCAGCACACCCAACTCTGTCAGCGCATGATTTGGCTTATTAGCAAATACTGGGACAGGTCTTACTGATTTTCCATAACATTACAGCTTCTACATTACTGTGCTGCCAGGGGCCCACGAGAGAGCAGCCACTGAGCCACAAGGTCCAACGGGCCCTGCCTGTCCACAGCCCCTCTGGGCTGTTCACAGGAGCAGGTTTGTCCCCAGCTCCTCGTTTCTGGAGGAGAAGCTGTGCCTGTCGTTGGGCTGCCTGCGGCCTGCCTGCCAGAGTGGGTTGAACAGGACCTCCAGAGTAGACCTGGGCTTGATGCTATGTGTTCCTCCATACAAGCAGTTTTGCTGCTTTGGGACAAGTGATCTGTTTGCCTTGGCACGAGGCTGCAGAGAGGACTTGGAGAGTACATGGGGTTTGGGCACCTCTGCCCAGCACTGTTTGTCCTTGCCTGTGGCATGGCGCTGCCACTTTTGTGTTTCTCCTCTAGTCCTGGTCACCCTGAGGACTTTTCCCAGACCCATCCCTGCAAGAAGAGTAGTCCTGTTCTCAACACACAGCTTGTGAATGTGGCCAGATTTTGGGGCAGTCTGAAAAACTGATTCCTAGGCTCCCTCTCAGTGTTCCAATGGCCAGACCCCCTAAGTGACAGGCAAGGTCCTCAGAGATGCAGGTGGCTGCTGGGAGGTCTTCTGGGAAGCCCCTGGAAGGGCTGGAATGTTTTTCGATGTCTGTAGCCTGGGTTTTAGGGGTAAGTTACCAGCAGTGGCACCTTTCCTGAACCCCTGTCCTTTTTCCAAATCCTTCCTTTATTGGCCACAGCAGATCTCAGCACTGTGATTTGTGGGCTCTAAAGGTGTCCCAAAAAGGGAAAAAATAGCTGTGTTCACTCAGTGTGACAAAGAAGTTGAAAGGCAGGCGGGGGGGCGGGGAAGCTGCTGGGGAGGAGCAGGTCACTTCTTAGGAATGTCCTGCCTGTGGAAATACTGAAGTAGCCGCCGTCCCAATCACACACAGCCAGGGCCTCATGCGAGCTCCCAGAGCTGAGGCCGAGCAAGAGCCTCCCTCTGGTCTGAAAGCACTGAGGTCTTTCCAGCTCCAGGTAGGCCTTTTGAGATGGCCAGGAGCTATGTTCTCCCTGGGTCTTGGTTCCCACAGCTGCACTAGGTGCAAAGCACATCAGGGTGAGACCCTGTGGGTCAGTCCTGCTGTACTTGGGGAGGGTTGTAATCCCTTGGAGGAAGGAGGAAAAGCAGACAAGTGACATTTAGGGGTCTGGGCAGGCTGGGGGGGAAAGTGACCCCAGCAGTGCTGGCTGTGCAGGGTTGCAGCTCCATGGTGAGTTCAGATGTCAGCGCTGCAGAGTGAGACCACAGCTGTGCAGCCAGGACACACATGCTGCCACGGACAGGTACCTCTGGAAATGCCAATGTACAGCAGGCAAAGGAGCCCGGTCTTCCTCGCAGGCTGGCAGCCCTGTCAGCAGCAGAGATGCTGACACCAAAGCCCTGACACTTCTAAAGCACTCCAGGGCCACTTCCAGGCCATGGGCTGCAACCCTGGGGCCATGTCCTGGGCAGATGGCAGCTCTGCTCCAGTCTGCCTCTGAGGTCCCTCTCCTCCCGGCAGACACGGTGTCCTGCCTGTGGCCTTGTCCTGCACTCCAGGGTTATTTGCAGTGCCGTGGTCCATCCCTGGGCTACTGGGCTCCTGCAGTGCTGGAAGATGACCATGCTTCCTTCTCCTCTCCTTCCTGGGGACATAGGCAAGGTGGACTTTTGCCATGAGGTCCACAAGGAAGAGCAGGTAGTGCCAGAAGCATTGCAGCAGGAGCAGATCCAGGCTCCCATGGTGGGTGTAGTGCTGCAGGACAGACCCTGGCAGAGGGGTCCGCAATCCTTCTGGGCCCTTTTCTAACTCCTTTGGCACGGCAGGGAGCGGGACAGGCTGTGCTTGCTTCACAGGATCCCCAGGGGACTCTGAGCAGAACAAGGGCCAAAGGTGAGCAGAGGGAAAAATACAGGCAATGGATTCACGCATTGGGGGTTTAACTCCTGCTGGCCAAGGCTGTGGCCAGGCAGAGCTCACTGCCTCAGCGCTGCAGTCCCTCAGCAGGATGTGAGCTGGACTGAATAGAATGGTTTGGGTTGGAAAGGACCTTAAAGCTCATCCAGTTCCAACCCCCCTGCCCTGAGCAGGGACACTTCCCACCAGACCAGGTTGCTCCAAGCCCCATCCAGCCTGGCCTTGAACCCCTCCAGGGATGGGGCAGCCACGGCCTGGGCCAGTATTTCATCATCCTCAAAGGAAAGATTTTCTTCCTGAGATCTAATCTGAATCTCCCCTCTTTCATTTTAAAACCGTTCCTCCTCATCCCATCACTCCCCTCAATGATCAAGAGTCCCTCCACAGCTTTCCTGGAGCCTCTCTAGGGACTGGAAGGTGTGTGACGTGCAGCAGCGCCCAGCACTCTGCAGCACCCGCAGCCGCCTGCCGCGCACACCTGGCCCTGTGCTGGGGTGCCCACACCTCTGTGGGCAGCACAAGCAGACAGACCAGAGCCTGGTGACAGATGGAGAAACCTGCCCATTCTCTTCCTTGTGTGCTGGCAGAGAGTTGCAACACAGACCCAGCCCTGGAGATTCACATTTGGGGTAAATAGCTTCTAACTCATAGAAAAGTGGTGCCTGCTTTCTGCGTACTGTCTCCCATATGTGTCAGCCAGGCGTGACAACTGGAGTCTCCAGTGCCCACAACAGCACTGCTCCTCCTTGGACAACATGTTGCTGCAGAAGTGGGACCTTCCTTGTCACACAGCTCCTTCCCGTCCCAGGTGATGCAGCACCCCCAGAGCAGGCAGGAGGCTGCCCAGTGCCTGTGCCAGCAGCTGGATCTGAGGAATCCATCACACCTGATCCTTCCCTGGCTCCCAGCAGGATGTGAGTCACGCCTGGGAAACAGGGACACGTGCCTAGGCATGAGTGCCCTGTCCTACGCTAATGGCAGCAGTTCACCAGCTCTGTGCAGGCGGATGGTCCCTATGGCTGGTCTGGCTGGAGCAGGGCTGCCATGCTGCTGCTTTTTCCCACCTCCAGCTGTACTGCTTGGCCCACTGCTTTACGGACACCCTCCCATTCATCCCCCCTGCCACCCACCCTGCCCTGCCCATCCTCCATCCATGCCTCAGGGGAAGAGATGCCTGTGAGGGAACAGCGCTACATCCACTCCAGGGTCCTCCTGTCTTCACGCCAGGCTACGTGGTGCCCGGGAACCTGCTGCCCAGGAAGAATTTTGGCACATCCTCACACCCAAGGTGCAATCCTCGGGGGGAGAGGAGGCGTCATAGAGAATCCAGCTGCTCCCACAGCCCTAGGCAGTCAGAGGAGCTTCTGTCATGCCCAGGAGCTGAACACCGCCAGGACCCTCTGCTGTGGGGTGCCCTGGGAAGCAGGTCTGAGAGCCCTGAAACTGCCAGCATGATGTCACTGTTTGTAATAGCACTGTGCTCCATGGGAGCTGCCCTGCACAGAGAGGAGTGGCAGCGTCAGGCTACGTGTGCTTGACATCGGCAAACAGCATGGTGCAGTGAAGAGCTATCCTCCTCCTCCCTGCACCTCCAGCTGTTTTTGTCAGTCCAGGGTGGGTGCCTGGCCCAAGCATCCCCCTGTGGTGGCACGTCCCCCCTCCCTGGCATCCTCTGGAAGATGGGGCCAACAAGATTTGTGATCCTGGGAGTGGTCACAACATGTTGGCTGTGGGGAGAGCAGGAGTGACACAGGTTTATGGTGTCAGGTGTTCCCAGGTGAGGAAGGATGAGGCTGGGAAAGCTCCCACGTGCTGCTGAAACAGGTGGAAGGAGCAGGGAGAAAGAGGTCCTGGGACCTTCCTCTCCTCCCTGCCAGGCTCCAGCAGCCTGTGTGATCCTGCGCTGCCTGCAGGTCTGTGTTGCCAGGGTGGCACTGGCAGGACAGCAGGGTAACACCTGCCCCTGTACTCCTCTCTGCTGCCATGCCCAGGGAAAAGGCCACAAGCTTGAAAGAGACTGAATTTTCCTTGCCTGGCATTTCAGCCAGGTCTCTATCCTGTCCCGCATCGTACCACCCTGGAGTCAGGCAGGTTTCCCATCCCCTGGGCCAGACCACTCCCAGACAACACAATAAAATTCCATCACTGGTATTTAGCATCAAATTTAGCATGTACAAAGGGAAGCTAAAGGAATCCTGACTCACCTGCCCTTGCTGCACTTTTCCCCTGGCTGGAGGTCTGCCCCCTTGCACTGCCCAGACCACTGCTCCCCGGCAGGTTTGTCCCATCTGCTGGGCAATCTGCCCGCCCGCACCAGCACACAACAGCCGCCCAATGATTTCTGCAATGGATGAGATCACACCCTCACCTGCCCAGTGCCAAAATGCTGGGAAGCAGCCCACAGCCCTCCCTGCTTTTCCCAGAGCTGGGCCTGAAGCTGGAACCCCTATGGTCCCCAAGGGGTTTGTGAATCCCTTGTTGTTCTGCTTTCACAGGAATAAGGAGGTCTGCTTCCCCGAGGCTGTGTTTGGCTGGATGCACACACACCTCACTGCCCTGGAGAGCCCCAGGGGGACGCTGCCTGGAGCCGAGCAGGACTGTGGGCTCCCCGCCATGCTGGCTCTTTGCAGCAGGTCTGTGAGGATGTGGCTGGGTCATTACCTGGGGTGAATGAACCAGGACAGGTGCAGACCTGCAGGAGAAAAGGCAGGATAAATACAGCCGAGAGCTGTGCATCCAAGGCTGCTCTATCAGCATAGCTCAGCATGATCTTGCAGTTGGGTGCACTGTGCAGGAAGCCCAGCACCAACACTGCCAGCCATGCACCAGTATGCCAGTGCTGTGGCCCCAGTGCTGCTGCTGGCAGACAGAGCTAGGGAACAAACCAGTTGCCCCCACACCAGCTCAAGGTTGTCAGTGGGTTGGCCCACAAACCCCAAAGGCAGGAGAGCTGCTGTCACCTGGGCTCGGAGCGGGCTGTGCGCCTGGTGCCTGCTCTGAGGCACAACATGCGTGGGGCTCTCTAGTGAGCAGAGCTCAGTGGAGAACTCTGCGTGGCACATAGGACAGCCTGACAGCACAGGGCTAATCCAGCACGTGAAGGTCATGTCACCTCTGAGGCTGGCAGAGGGATGGGAAGGACCTGTTGGGTGACACAGCACTCAGAGGGGATGGCTTTAGCACAGTTCCTAGGGAAGGGGCCATCGTGCTCCAGCGAAGCCTGATGCTACTCAGTGCAGGAGAGCAGAGAGCTGTTAGAGAGCCAAGGGGAGTGGGGAGCAGAGGGCTCTCAGATGCCAGCCCAGCTGGATTCACACTGTCAAACAGGCCTGGAGTGGGACGTCTGAACCAACAACACTCCTGGCATGGAAACTTCTGGACCCTCTGGACACCTCCACAGCACCCCAGTTTTCTGGCCCATTTTTCTTTCCCTGTGGCAGAGAAAGTGTCATCCTGCTCCATCCCATGCACCTCCCCAGAGACCTGGAAACTCACAAAGGAGCAGTGAACTGGATCTTAGTGACCTGCTCTGGGCTGCTGGACAGGGACCTCTCCCAGGAGCTGGGAGCAGGTGCTCTGCAGAGCCCACAGCACCTCTGAGCAATTGCAGTAGCAGGCCAGGCTCAGTCCTCTCCAGGGAGTACTTCTGGCCTTTGCCCAGAACAAGACTGAGCCCCACCAAGTCTGTCATCTGCTGGGCTGCAGCCTCACAGGTGGAGAGCTCGTGAACTCCACAGGACTCTCCCTCCATCCCAACACCCAGGCTTGGCCATCCTTCTGGCCGTGCCATCTGGGACGTGATAGGAACCTGGAGGGATATATTCCTCCCTAAACCCCTATGTCCCTGATTGCTCCCACCCCTGGCTGGGAGAGGGACCTACTTGCAGTGGTACAGGAATATTTATACCCTGTCCTGGGGCAGCAGAAGCAGGATTGAGAGAGGTATGGGCCAGAGGGCTGAGGGGACCATGAGCAGCTTCTGAGTGTAAGCAAGTGCTGGGGTCATGTGGGACAGCACACTCATGTCCCCAGGAAGCCCTTGCGGGGTGAGAGGCTCTGGTGCTGTCCTGGGAATTAAGCTTGCAGAGGTGTCAGGAAGAGACTGTAATGAGCACCCCAGAGTGTTCAGG
>VXBW01002482.1:76517-89243 GCA_013400375.1 Thinocorus orbignyianus
GTGGCTGCGGGAGCGGGGACGGAGGGGGGTACAGCTCAGTCCGAGTAAGGGGTCCCGGACGCCTTTTGTTGTCTGAGTTCCCGCCGCCACTGGTGGAAGCAGCAGCAGCGGCGGATCCGGGCTTCGGGCTCCGGCCCCCGGCCCCGGCGGNACCCTGTCCTGGGGCAGCAGAAGCAGGATTGAGAGAGGTATGGGCCAGAGGGCTGAGGGGACCATGAGCAGCTTCTGAGTGTAAGCAAGTGCTGGGGTCATGTGGGACAGCACACTCATGTCCCCAGGAAGCCCTTGCGGGGTGAGAGGCTCTGGTGCTGTCCTGGGAATTAAGCTTGCAGAGGTGTCAGGAAGAGACTGTAATGAGCACCCCAGAGTGTTCAGGGGTGTCCCCCATGGTATGACTTCCCCTCGGGTGCGGTGGGGAAAGGGCCCTGTGCTGGAGGTGCTGGGCAACTCTCTACCCTGCACCCCGCAAGCTGGAGGTGCAGCAGCATTTCCCGCGGGCAGGAGCAGCCCTCGCCCCGGGCAGGGATAGGCTGGAGGGGGGACCCTGAACGGACTCGGCCCGGGGTGAGGGGAAACGGGCTCTCGCACCGGCAGCCCTCTGCGGCAGCGGGGCTGGCGGGGGGGCACGGAGGCTGCTGGAAGCTCCCGCAAGGAGCGGTGCGGGTGAACCGCAGCCGCTGGAGGGGTCAGGCCCGAGCTGCGCGGCACCGGCGGGGGAGCACCTGCGGGAGAGAGCCCGGACGGCGCGGTGCGGTGCGGGGGCTGGGGCGGTGCGNGGGAGCGCTGCGGAAGCTGGTGAGTCCCGGCGAGGGTGGGCCGGGGCCGGCAGCGCTCTGCCAGTAGCCATTGCTCGCTCCTGGCGGCTCCCGTGTGCCCAGCGGTGCCCCGCCGAGGGAGGGAGGGGAGCTGGCGGCTCTCCGGGGCGCGGGTTGAAGGGGCTGAGCGTGGGCCTGAGGGCACCTTCCCCCCGCAGGTGACGGGGCTGCCGCGGCTCGGCTGGGGGGTCGAGTGGGGCCGCTGGCGGGGGGCTGCTGCTGTGCTCGGGGAGTGCCGGGTGGCAGCCCCTCGGGGGTCTGAGCTGGCCACCCCTGGTGGCCCCGCTGCTTTGGCCACGCTTGGCCCTTTGTGCTCAGGCTGTAGCGTCTGTCCCTGGGCTCTGTCCGCTTGGCTGCTCCTGCCCGAGGCGTGTGCTGCTGCCGGCGTGCTTACCTGCTCCCTGCTCTCCTGGTGCCGCTTGGCCCCGGGTCTGTGCCCTCGGGCAGCCCAGGGCTGTCTTGGTACCAGGGGCTGCTCCCCAGACTCTGCCCACATGGCTAGGCATCCCCTCCTTTGTCCAAGTCGCTTCCCTGCTCCATTTGCTCCCCTGGGAGTCAGGCAGAGGTGAGCCTTCGCCGTGTCAGGAATGGGCACCTGGGTGTCCCAAAAGTGGGACTCTGGGTGTTGGGCTCTGACTTGCTTGGCCAGGGCTGTTGTGTTGGGAAGCCCTACAAAGTTCTGCCCGGCTTTGGGCAGTCCTGCCACCTCCCCTCCAGCCCCAGGGCGCTATGGGCTCAGGGCTGGGGGTTTGGTGGGTGCTGCAGGGGCTAAGTGTGGGGTGGACTGGGCCATCACTGGGGAATGGTTACAGCAGGAAGCTGAGTCAGTCGGGAAGGCACGTCTGCACGAACAGGAAAGAGTTGGGGTGCCACGGGACCCGTGGGAAGTGGGAGCTGTGCCCCATGGTGGGCAGAGGGTCGGCACAGGGAGCAGAGCCTCCTGCTGTGCTATCCTTGGCCAGTTCAGGGTGACAACGCACAGCCCTGCCTGTTGTTCCTGCACTAAGTAGTCCACCGCTCTTCATGGGATGGCGTCAGGGCCAACAAGGGGCCCTGGAGGTGTGGGGATGGGTGGTCTGGGTTTCTCACTGTCCTCCCAGTGCTCCAGCTCTGCCACGTCCCAACTGAAGTCTCTGGGCTGAGATGCAGCCCCAGGGACGGTGATGAGGTGCGTGTGGGGTTTGTGGTGTGGCCGGGTCTCCAGCCAGCTTAGGGAGGCGGATATTAACCGTGCAGTGAGCACTGCTTATCCTGGGGTCTTCATTTTTAACCAGCTGGGGCTTTGTATCTCAAAGTTACCCTGCTTGTGGCTCGGGTCTCCCTGTGCGTCTGTGGCATGGGCTGGGGAAAGCCTGACGTGAGGCGGGGAAGGAATTATTTTTCTTTCTGGTTAGGTTTTGGCTCTGCTCAGCTGGAAGAGGATTAGCCCATATAAGGGAAAACTGCCTCTCCCACTGCTTCCTCCCTGCTCCTTTGCTCTCCCCAGCCCTCAGCTCCGGGCTGCTTCTCCTCCTTTCTAGTCACTGAGACCTTGGCAGCAGCGTGTAACATCCCTACAGGTCCTGGAAGAAGGAGGCTGAGGGACATGAGCAGGTCCCTGCAGCCCCCTTGCTGGGACTGTGGCTGTGCTGGGAGCTGCTGGGGAGCCTTTGCCCCCCTGCCTCCTTCCCATGGATATCCATGTTGTTCTCTCCCCAGCTGCCTGCCGGTACCCTGGTCTTGAGGAGGCCAGCTGGGATGAAACCACAGTGTGGCATGAAGATGTCAAAGGGCTTGGACAGAGCCTGGGGAGGGAACTGCAGGGAATGGGGTTGGCGCTGCTGTGGGGTGGCCCTTAGGTGGGTGCCTGGAAGCACATAGTTATTTGAGTGCTCTGGGCTGTGCTGAGCTCCAGGCTGTGGTCAGCTGGCCCTGGGCTGGGGAATACTCCCCTCTCCCAGCCCCTCCAGATCTTAGCCTGGTGAATTAAACGGGCAAGATGCAAATTCCTTTACCGGCAGGGCAGGCTTGAGCTAGGAGAATCATGGCCATGAGGTCCCTTTCTTATACCCTGTGGCCTTTGGCAAAGGCTTCAATGGCCCCGAGGAGCGTTGCATCCCTGCCACGTCCCCATCACCAAGCTGCTCTTCCTGCTTTCCCCTGCCTAGGAGGCAGCCACGCTCTCCACGGCTCCTTCCAAAGGTGGCAGCAAAGCTTGGGACTGCAGGAAGTTCATGATGTGCCTGGCCCCTTCCCCAGCGCGGTTTCCCTGTGGCTGGGCTCCAGCCTCTCAAGTGCTCTGTGCTCAGCTGCTCCAGGGAGCCGGATGGGTGCAGGGCTAATTACAGCTGTCCCGGAGGAGCCGCTGGCTGTGCTGGGGCTCTGAGTGGTGCTGTGCTTGGGCAGTGTTGAGAGAGCAGCCCACAGACGCCTTGCCAGCACCCTTTTCACAAAGCCACTTTGTGTACCAAGGCGGGCGTTTGCTCCTAACTGTTAATTTGCTGCCGACTGGGCAGGGCTGGTGGGGCCCTGGCATGTGCTGATCCTGGGCTTGCCTTCTGCTGGCAGGGCTGGGCCCCTTGTCTCCTTCCCACCCCCTGGCTCCAGCTGTGCTTTCCGGTATGCTCTCCCTCGCTGCTGGCCATGGAGCCTCCAAAGCCACTTGTTCGCCTCATCCTGGCTCCCAGCTGACATGGGCTAGGGATGAGGTCCTGGCCTTCGAGGACCCAGGTGAATGTCAAGTCCCAGCTGGAACCTCCTGGAGCTGGCAGACGGGTGTCACACAGCACGTGGGTGCTCTGGGGTGTGCAGGGCTGGTGTCCTGCCGTGTCCCACTCTTCCTGGCGCTCTTGGCTCCTACAGCTGCTGAGCCACCCACTGCCAGCGGCTTATTTCGGGAAGGGTCAGGGCTTCGGCCTGCTGGTGTGCAGGTGTCCTGGTGTCCTCAAGGCCTTAGCGTGGCTGTGGGGCGAACCATGCTTGCTACGAAGCCTCTGCCTTCAGCTCCTCGTTTTGGGCTGGACCAGGTTCCATCACTGCCATCCTGCCTGCAGCAGAACAGGGTGTATGCTATCTCTGTTTGGTCCCCTCGTCCTGGAAGCCAGCGTCCCTGCCTGTGGCAGCATCCCCAGGGTGCAGAAGCTGCACAGGGCAGGCAGGCCTAGCACGGGCAGGAAATGGGAGGTCCACGTGGATGGAGGGACTGGTTTCCTCCCGGACATCACCCTGCCCCAGCGGCCAGCAGCTCTTGCTCTTCCCTGCCCTTGTGCTGGCGGAGTTTCTGGCTCTGGATGAGAGCCCGTGGGGGCTGCAGGCTGCAGCTCTGGCCAGGAGGCAGATGCTTACGTTGCTGTGGGATGTGATAAGCGGCTGCAGCGTGCTGTGAGGGGTGGCACTGCCAGCCGGCACGGTGGGGGCTGCCAGGGTGAGAGGGAGCGCACCAGCCTCATGCAGCTACCCTCAAAGTGGTCTGTGTTTTTAGTGCTGGGCTGGCTGGGGAGAGCTGCCTTGGGGGTCATTGGTCCTGGCTGCCGAGGATCCTGCTGGGATCTTCCCAGCTGGGGAAGGATAGTGTTCCTGGACTGACTGTGAGGCTGGCAGGGGATGGAGGATCACAATTTTGGCCACCACTGGGGTGATACATGGGGGCTCCTTACCTGCTGGCTTCGCTTGGATAGAAATATTCTCACCTGGTCCTCAGTCCCTGAGGAGGGAGGGTGAAGTGTGATGGCTTTGCTGGGGTCTCTGTGCTGGGGGGTTTTGGGACCCTTGGCACTGCTCAGCCTGGGTCCTGCTGAGGGACTGGCCCTGGATTCCTGCTGCAGCAGAACCTGAGGAGCACAGATGGGTGGCCTGGTGGTGGCCCGTCGGGACTGGAAAGGAAGGGACTGATGCTCTTGTCTTGTGACACAGCTGCGGCTGCTCCCAGTATGCCGGGGCTCGACACTGACAGCAGCTGGGTTTATTTTTAATGAGCTCCATGGGATAACAGGCTTTATTTTTAATGAGCTCTATGGGAAATCGCCCCCTGGTTTCCCAGCACCAGCTTGGTACTGATGCCTCACAGCAGGACAGTGGGGCCGTGCCTGCCCTGGCTGGCCTTTCTCCATGGATCTGGCTGCCTTCTGCCCCCCTTCAGCATGGGGGGGGCTGTGCATGGCCCCCTCAAAGCACCTGTGCCAGTGACAGGGCTGGGACTGTGGACCTGATCTTGAAAGGGGGAAACAGCTCAAGGTGCCCATGCCAAGTCCTGGCAAGTGGCCTTGGGTGGGCTGAGGAGCACCCATGAGATGTTCATGGCAGGGCAGGGGGAGGAGGGCGCTCCTGGCCATACTTCCCACATACAGAGGCTTGGACTTTGATTAAGGACAGATCCCACCCATAGATTTGTCTCCAGGCCACGTGCCATCCCCTAGTGCTGGGTGAGGGTGGGGAGTGGGATGCTATTTCTTACTGGGGTGCTGGGACCGTCCCAGTCAGCACCTCCTGGAGGCCATGGGGATGGGAGGGGAACAAACTCTTCTGCTGGAAGGGGTGGCGTGGGCAGGAGATCTCCTCCCTGTGCCAGGTGGCCATGAGGGGAGAGGGCTACAGGGAACCAACGCTTGGGAACTGCATAGACAGCCGAGGGGTGTTCATGCCATGTGCCCCTGTCTCCTTGCCCCTCACATGCCTGGAGGTCTCAGTGCCACCGTGGCAGCCCTTCCTCACCATGGCTTGGTCCCAGCATCCTGTCCCTGGAGGGGCCATGTCCGCTCCCTGTGGGACCAGGCGGTGCAGGGCAGCGTGTGCCATGTGCGTGGGCCCTGCCAACAGACGGTCCCATTGTGCGGTGCGTGGGCAGCCTGCCGGAGGGTGGCACCAGGGCCAAGCTGGGGGGCTGCAGTGGCCGGAGCTGGTGCTGAGCCCTGCCCTGTCGCACTCAGCTGGAGGCCACGCTGGACCTGGCCGAGCGGCGCCGCATCCGCTCGGCCATCCGGGAGCTGCAGCGGCAGGAGCTGGAGCGGGACGAGGAGGCACTGGCATCCAAACGTTTCCGTCCGGAGCATGGCAGCCACCGGCAGGACAACAAGGAGAACTGGCCACGGTGAGTCTGCTGTGGGGCTGGGGTCCCGCTTACCCCCTACCTCCCCTGGTGGCTTCAGTGCCTGGCCCCACTGTGGCTTGGGCAGATCCGGGTGGGCGTGAGGGTGGGAGCAGCCTGGTGCCAGGCAGCTTGACATGTAGGAGGGACCCATTGTCTGAATTTGCCAGCTGCCTACAAGGGGGCTTTGCTCCCGAGCACCCACCGCAGCTCCTTGCTACCCGCTCTCACCCCCTGCGCAGGTCCCGGCGCCTGGAGGAGGAGCAGCAGGCAGCACTGGCTGCCTTGTCCAGGCAGCTTGAAGCCATCACTGATGTGGAGGAGCTGACAAAACTGGTGAGTGTGCATGCCCCAGGGGCTGCCCGCGTGCGCCGGGGGCTGCCCGTGCCTCTCTCCTGAGTCTTTCTCTCTTGCAGCTGCGAGCAGCAGGTGAGTATGAGGAGCGCAAGGTGATCCGAGCTGCCATCCGCAAGCTGCGGGCTGAGGAGATTGAAGGTGAGGAACTGTCCTCCCCATGTCCTGGGGTGGTTACCCCAGAGAGCCTACGATGTGGGCAGCTCCTCTCTTTGCTACCGTCTGCAGCACTGTCTTTGCTCCCATCCAGCCGCAACCCTGGCTGGGAACACGCAGAGCAGACGGAAGGACAGCAGCGAGTCCCGCACTGTGCCTAGGGATGCAAAAAGCAGCCAGAGGGATGATGCTGAAACTTCAGCCCTGACTGGGAATGGGAAGAACTGCCCAAGAGATGATACTGAGTCGCCGGCCCTGGCTGAGGGCGGGGAGAGCCATGGCGAGGGCAGCACTGAGCCCTTGGCTGCAGCTGGAAGCGAGGAGAGCAGCCAGCGGGATGATGGAGAGCAGCCCACGCTGCCTGCACCAGAGGAGAGTGGCCATGGGGGAGCTGCCGAGCTGCTCTCTGCCCGGGAGCCAGGAGGCTCGGAGGTGAGTGCACAGAGTGCTGCTGAGGGGACAGGACCACCAGAGACCTCCTTGCCCTTCCCTTGGGCTCCCTGCCAGCCTGCCTGGAGCATAAGCCCCCAGGCATGATGGGCTCGCCCACCTGAGGGGACTGGCACAGATGGAACTATGGGGTCTCTGGGGACATGGGGGATGTGGCTGGGCTGTGCCAGCGTGGTGAGCCAGCAGTGGTGAACTGGGGCTGGGAGCTCAGGTCTGGGTGCCCTGGGCTTCTCCCTGAAGATGGAACCTGGACAGAAGTGCTGCCAGATGAGGGGTCTGTGGTGCCCCTCAAAGCGCTTGCTGCACTTTGCTCTGTGGGGATGATGTTCTTTGGAGATCATGGACATTTGTCCTGCCTGTGACAGCTGCTTGTATCAGTCCCCTTGTGCGGGCAAAAACCTTGATCCTCCCTCTGCTGGTCATTCCTGCTGACCCTTGAGGGGCTGAGGCTCACTCTGGAGTGATGCTGGTGCCTACCAACCGTATGGTGAGGACTCTCAGGTTGGGGGAAAGATGAGCTGGTGCACCAGGCTAGAAGGAACAGATGCAAGACTGGGTTTCCTGCAGAGCAGTGGTGACCCCACAGGGGACAATGCCTCTCGCAGCTGTGGGACGTCCCTGCAGAGACACCATGGGGGGTTGACCTTTAGGGGAGAGGGTGGGGAAGGAGGTAGCAGTGATCGTAATCACAGCCATGTGGGAAGGTGTGGGTTCCTGCATCCACCTCCATTCAGCCCAGTTTCCCTCTCTGTCTGTCCCAGGGCCATGGCAAGAGTCTTTGGGGCTAGAAGGAACATGGCCCTGTGCCACCTTTCAGCACTGTCTGCCTTCCCCATCCAGATGTGTTGGCACACTACCCATGGTCCTGACCGTGCTGGGACATCTCCCAAGCAGCCAGCAGGGCTTTCACACTCTGATTAATCCAAACCCAAGGCCATTTCCCTTAAACAGCAGCTGCAGTGGCACCTGGGTTTGGGTCCTGCTTCCCTTGTTCCCCCTCAGAGTACAGGCACTTCCCCCCACCCTGGAGTCACATCAGCACCCAGAGCCCCTGGTGCACCTATAGGCACTGGCAAAGCCAGGACTGGTCCCCTGTGCCCTGGCTGGTCGCACCAGAACACCCTGGCCCTCATCAGACTGGTGTCAGGGACATATTTGTCACCTGCATTTCCTTGCCAGTCTGATGTGAGTGTGTGGTCCTGCACCGGGATCATCCCGCTGTTTGGCAAGCAGAGCTGGTGGTGCTGTGGGCAGGCACAGGGTGACGCACAACTGAGTGCTCCCTGCCTCATGGACCGGTAGAAGGGGACAGGGACACTGCACAGGGGATGTCCTCTCCTCCCACCTTCTGGATCCGTGATAGACAAGGCTGGTGTACTCATGGCAGGGGCTACAGAGGGATGGAAGAGCCAGCTCCTTGCTCTGTGTCCTGGTTCTTATCAGCCCTGTACAGGGGAGTGCCAGGAGCCCCAGGGGTGTGCAGGGTTTGGGCCCCCCTCTTGCTTAGACACAGCATCCCCCTCCCTGCCCGGTGGAAGTAGCAGGGTGTGAGGACACTTGTCTGCCTGCCAACATTCTGCACTGACCCTGTCCATCCCTGGCAGCATCAGGCAGGGGCCTGAGTGTCATGGGAAGATGCCACAGCCTGTGGCATGTCCCTGGCTGGATGGCAGGGATGGGACAGGGTAACCCAGTTAGAGACTGGAGCTGGGCTGGGCCTGCTCTTACCCTTTGCTCTCTACAGGCCCATGAGCGAGACGAAGGGGTGGAGCAGGAGCACGTCCCAGCTGGGATACAGAAGCTACACAGTCAGCAGGCGGGAGACATCCAGAAATCCAGTGCCCAAGGTGAGTCCCCAAATGACTTGTGGCAAAGCCCAATCTGAGTGTGTGCCTGGGGCTAGAGCAGAGCGAGGGGCAGGAGGATGGAGAAGGCAGCATGGCATCTCCTGAAGGTGCAGATAGGGGAGCCGGGTGCCTGGCGGGGCTGCGGGAGCAGGGATGCTCTGCAGGCAGCCTCAGTCTGCCTATGCAGAACCTCTTTTTTTCTCCCATAGCCGTGGTCCCGGGGACTGTCGTGCTCCTGGAGCCGCAGCAGACCCTGATACCTGATCCAGAGCTTGAAGATGGTGGTGAGGAGCCAGAGAGGGTCCAGCTGTGCTCTTCTGGTGCTGCTCAGCCCAAGGAGCAGCACCAGGCAGCCTGGAAGGAAGGGGGCCCAGGCAGCACTGCCACTGTGCAAGAGCCTAGTGGAGGGCAAAGCCACCAGGTGGAGCAGCCACCCACAAGCCATCCCAGTGCTGGCAGTCGGGGCAGCCAGGTACAGAAGTGGTGGCATGGGCTGGGGTCACCGCTGCCTTCTTCGCCACGGGCTGGTGGTCCCGTAGGCAGCGTAGGAGGGTGCGTGTGGCCCCCACAGCTTTGCCCCTCTCCCTCCTGCAGCTTGGTGTTGGGGTACGCAGCCAGGCGCCAGCAGCGGCTGGGAGGCGTGGTGAGCTGCCATCGGGTAAGTGCAGCCCCATGAGGGAGTACTGGGGCTGTGCCCACCTTCCTGCACCCCCCCAGCTGGACAGTGACCCGCTGCTGTGTCCTTGCCCTGCAGCACGTGCATCCCAGCAGCGTGGGGAAGGGCATCAGCCCTGGGGATGTGACTTCAGCCTACGAGGGGTTGGGGCAGGAATGTGAGGGCAGGACAGGGCCAGGCCAAGGGCCATCCCCAGCCGGTGGCCGTGCAACAGTGGTGCCTGCCCTAGCTGGGTGCTGGGGGAGCAGGGTGCCCGGCGAGCTGTTTACCAGGCTAGGCGGCAGCAGGGCCATGAAAGGGAAACGGTGCCTGCAGCAAACCCCAGCCTTTTGCATTCTTTGTCCCAATAAGGCCAGGAGCCGTGCACTGCCTGGCCCTGACCTTCCTGGGGCTGCACTCACTGGCCCAGCCAGGGCCCAGCACCGTCTGGGTCCTCCCTGTAGTCTTGAGGGATCGCAGTTGTCAGCAGCTACGTTCTTCCTGCTGCTGGGAAAACCATCCCCAAGGCTGTGGGCTGTGCTGGGAGGAAACAGGGGTTAAAAAACAGAGCAGCACTCTGCCCCCAGGGTCAGGGTTCCCACTTAGAGCCACCTTTGCAGGCAGAGGTCCCTTTCCTCCAAGAAGCCCTGGAGGTCTGCTGGGAAAGCAGAAACCCTGGGGAGATGCCATGGGATGGCGGGCTGCAGCATGGCATGCCACCAGGGTAGAGGGAAGTGTGCAGGACCTGACCCATCTTGTCTCACTGAGTGCTGGAGAGTGTTGAGCCACCCTCCTGCTTGGGCATCAATAACTCCAGCTCCACGCCAGAGTGCTGCCTCTCAGTGCCTGCCTGTACCCATGTATCCCCTGGGTGGGGGCTGAGCCACTGGGCCCCCTTGCCTCCTTTCCAGAGGCAATGCTGGGCTGTCCCTGCTCTGCCAGGGCCTGGTAGGTGCAGAGTGATCCCTGTTGGTCAGCACAGACCCTGAGTACCACTTGTTCTGCTGATGGGGCACAGGCACTCCAATCTGTGCCTTGCCTTCCCTTGCAATGTGGTTTGGCACTGCAGAACGCAGCCAGCATCCTGGAAGTGTTGCTGGGTTTTGGCAATGCACTCTGGGGAGCGTGGGGTGACAGGGAGGGGGACCCCAGAGTGCTCGATTTGGGAGGGGTACGATGGCAACAGCACCCTGTGCCGTGCTTACTCTCTGCTCCCCTTGCCCTGTTCCTTGTATATCTGGCCTGGCCTTTCCCAAGTGGCAGTGCCTACCCAGGACATAAGGGGGACCCCAACTCGCCTGAACACTCACCGGTGGGAGCAAGCCCCCTCCTCCCTGTGCCTGCCTGGCCGCACGGGTAAGGTCCTGGGCGATGGCTGCCTCTGCTTTCACCGCTTCCCAGGGAACGCAGATCTGTGGTGTAGCAGCACTCTGTTGCAGCAGGGTGCTGCTGGCTGAGCAGGGCTGGCTGCTGGCTGCCCACCTGCTTTATTGCCCCCCACTCAGCACCCATATGCATGAGCAGCCCGACTCCAGCATAAGTTGGGGAGCAGAAGCTTTGAAGGACTGGGGTGGGGGAGGAGCAGCAGCATTATCTGAAGGGATTGCATGGGTGGTGGGGTGTCTGGGAGGCACACGCTGTGGGGGTGGCATCATAGGGTGGTGGTGCATGCACGGTGGGGCGCCCTAAGGCGAGGGGCTGCATGCATCGCGGGAGGCATGCGTCCTGTGGAGCTGGGGAGAGGGGTGTAGCGNCGCGGCGGCGCGGAGCAGCGCTCAGTCACGCTCCCCATCCCCGACGGCCCCGGCCGCGCTCCCGGCCTCGACGGCATGAAGACCTACTTCACCATCGAGATCAAGGATGGGCGCATTCAGCACCATGCGCCCCGCGTCGTGGCCGCCCCCGGCAGCCAGCGGGCAGGTGGGCACCGGGCAGGGCAGAGGGGCGGTGCGGGCAGGGCACCCACTGGGGTGAGTAAGATGGGTAGTGCAGGTGGTGTCTCTCGGGAGACCACTGGGGAAGATGGAGATGAGTGGGCATCGGTCAGGAAGGTGGATCTGGGAAAGATCCACCCTCACCCATTGGGGTGAGGAAGATGGTAGCGCAGGTGGCGTCTCTTGGGAGACCACTGGGGAAGATGGCAACTGGGCAGGATAGAGGTGAGTGGGCATCGGCCAGGGAGGAAGGTGGGCACCCACAGGGGAGGTGGAGGTAAAGGGTGCCAGCAGGCAGGTAGGCGCTGGCCGGGCCATATGCGCTGTGTGACAGTGCTTCTGGCTGGATGGTGTGCACCGTTGGGCAGTGGAGCAAGTGGGTTTCTGCAGGCGCTGAGAAGTTGGTGAGCACTAGTGAGCAGGCAGAAATCAGCAAGCGTATGGGCAGCAAGTGGGCAGGTGATAGTGATATGCAAGCCAGGCACTGATGGGACATGTCAACAGCGGCATTTGGGTGCTGGTGACCCAAAGGCTGAGCGTGGGCGCTGGTAGAAGAGCAGAGGCCATGAGTAGCAGCATGCCTGACAGTTCTCACCCTTTAGTAGGGGCACTCAGCCTGCTCAGGGCATTTCAGTGCTGGGAAGCCATCTGTCCCCATCCCAACCATCCTGTCACCTTTGTGCCCAGGGCATGTCCCCATGGCCCTGCCCCATTGTCTACTCCATGTTCATGCTCTGTCCCCACTGACCTGCTGGTCGAGGGCAGTCCACACTGTCTTGCTCTGTCCCGTCCCCCTGCTGCGTGGTGTCTGATCCAGCCCTTCCCCTGACCCGGCCCTGCCTGCCCCCCCTGCAGTTGTGGCTGGCTCGTGGTGTTCCTGGGGCTGTCCCTCATACCAGGGGGTCTTGGCTCCAGCCAGAGATTTGCGGAAAGTGCCCTTTCTTGGGGAGAAGTGCGAGCCAGCATGGCAAGGGGGGGCTGGCTTCCCTATGCCTATACTCTTCCTGGAGCCCTTCCCCTGTGCCAGAGCTTGGTGCCTGCCGCTGGAGCAGGATGTGTGCGGCAGGCAGACAGCCCAGCTGGAGCCGATCCCAGGGTGCAGGACTGAGCCTGCCAGGTTGGGGCTGGGGTAAACCCCACATGCCTCTTTCTCCTCTTGCAGAGGTGACCCTGGGGCTGCGGGGTACCCCCANGGGACCCCCATCCCATCACCACCATCCCCAGCAGCGGTGGCAGCATCTGCAGCGTCAGCAGCATCAGCAGCAATGTCACCAAGGTGAGTGCTTTGAGGGGCTCAGTGATGTGGGGCCGTGGCTGACTTGGGCACTGGCTGGAGGGTGTTGGGTTTGGGAGCAGTGACCCAGGGAGGGGCAGGTGGGTGCTGACCGTACAGTCCAGAGGCTCAGCCTGGCTCCTTACAGCCAGGGGACACCACAGGATATGTGTGGGGGCG
>VXBW01002482.1:89924-103025 GCA_013400375.1 Thinocorus orbignyianus
CAGCGGCATTTGGGTGCTGGTGACCCAAAGGCTGAGCGTGGGCGCTGGTAGAAGAGCAGAGGCCATGAGTAGCAGCATGCCTGACAGTTCTCACCCTTTAGTAGGGGCACTCAGCCTGCTCAGGGCATTTCAGTGCTGGGAAGCCATCTGTCCCCATCCCAACCATCCTGTCACCTTTGTGCCCAGGGCATGTCCCCATGGCCCTGCCCCATTGTCTACTCCATGTTCATGCTCTGTCCCCACTGACCTGCTGGTCGAGGGCAGTCCACACTGTCTTGCTCTGTCCCGTCCCCCTGCTGCGTGGTGTCTGATCCAGCCCTTCCCCTGACCCGGCCCTGCCTGCCCCCCCTGCAGTTGTGGCTGGCTCGTGGTGTTCCTGGGGCTGTCCCTCATACCAGGGGGTCTTGGCTCCAGCCAGAGATTTGCGGAAAGTGCCCTTTCTTGGGGAGAAGTGCGAGCCAGCATGGCAAGGGGGGGCTGGCTTCCCTATGCCTATACTCTTCCTGGAGCCCTTCCCCTGTGCCAGAGCTTGGTGCCTGCCGCTGGAGCAGGATGTGTGCGGCAGGCAGACAGCCCAGCTGGAGCCGATCCCAGGGTGCAGGACTGAGCCTGCCAGGTTGGGGCTGGGGTAAACCCCACATGCCTCTTTCTCCTCTTGCAGAGGTGACCCTGGGGCTGCGGGGTACCCCCATCCGCATCACCACCATCCCCAGCAGCGGTGGCAGCATCTGCAGCGTCAGCAGCATCAGCAGCAATGTCACCAAGGTGAGTGCTTTGAGGGGCTCAGTGATGTGGGGCCGTGGCTGACTTGGGCACTGGCTGGAGGGTGTTGGGTTTGGGAGCAGTGACCCAGGGAGGGGCAGGTGGGTGCTGACCGTACAGTCCAGAGGCTCAGCCTGGCTCCTTACAGCCAGGGGACACCACAGGATATGTGTGGGGGCGTACAGCCCCAGCACTGTATGCCAACACGGACTGGGGGCAAGGGGAGCTTTTTGTGGATTTTGCTCTGTTTTAAACACCTCTTAGGCTGGTGGCAGCTCAGCGAAAAGCCTATCACCGCCACCCATTCTTGTTTTTCCCCCTGGGAGTGGACCTTGACTGTGGCGCTGGGGGACCTAGTGTGGGGTGGGAATCTTCTTGAAGGTCTCTGACCCATGTTGGAGCCACAGACTGGGATCCTGGCCCTTCCTGCTTTGCAATCCCAAGCTGAGAGCAGAGCAGCAGCCCCGACCCGCCTGGCTTTGGGGGGGATTCGTGGCCCGCCCCGCCCCCCCGGCTGCTGGGAGCAGGGGTGCTGCGTGCACATAGGAGGCAGCCCTGTGCATGCAGCCCTTCGAGTGCTTTTATCTTCTCCTGCCCATCTAGGGTAATGCGAGGCACTCGCGCACGGGGCCTTGGCAGGAGCTGGGATGTCAGTCATGGCGCTGCCTCGCCTGTGGCCCCTCGTGCGCCCAGCTGCCTTTGCGGTCACGGTGGCCATGGCGCCGCCGGCCCGCTCCAGCCTGGGCACAGCCCCTGCCACCATGGAGCTGGCGGTGCCCGCAGCCTGGCAGGACTGCCTGCGGGTGCTGCTGCCCATGGGCAGTTCACTGCGTGCAGAGGGGTGACTTCCCTGCACTAATGCGCTTGGGCAGGCTTGGCCCAAGCAGCCTGTCAGCTCTCATTATGGTATTAGCAGCGCTGCCCAGTGGGGTGGGGGGTTCAGGACCCATTGACTGCTCAGCAGGAGCCGCGGCTGCCAGGTGTTTTTGCAGCGGGCAGGGAGGAGGAGGAGGAGGAAGCGGCAGCGGTGCTGGCAGCCCTGCCAGGTAGGGTTGACTGGAGGGGCTGGCAGGGTGCGGGGACAGTGACTATTGCAGCATGGCCTCTTGCTGGTAGGGTGCTGCCTGTGCCTGTTTGGTCATCGGGCAACACAGGGGGACAGGGGCCCCCAAAAATCATGGCTGGTGGCTGAGGCCTTCACGTCAGTGTCAGCCTGGGGCTGTGGGTGTCAGTGTGTTGTGGGTGATGCTGGCCAGGAAAGGGGCACTCGGGCAAAAGGGTGTGTGGGCGCTCCCTGGCCCTGGAACGCGCCCAGCACGATGATGGTCTGACACTGACCCCACACGTGGCCTTTGCACCACAGCCCCCTCAGGCTGGCAGTGAGGGCACTGGCAGCTGCTGAGGGCAAGGGGGGCCGCTCAGCAGGGCTCCCCCGCTCCAAGCCACCTGGTCCTGGAGCTGGAAATGTTGCCAAGTATCAGTGTCCGCCTCGGCACCCCTGTACGGGACCCCCAGCTGCTGCGACAAGAATAGCCCAGCGGGCGCAGAGCTGTTCCGGGCCAGCCTCCAGCCGGGGGTGGTGCCCCCAGCACCCCTATAAAGGACGAAGGACAGCTGAGTGGGGCTTGCTGTGGCGCCTGATGGCATCGGTGCTGCCACCATGCCAGGGGTCAGTCTGGAGGGGCTGGCACAGGCCGGGGCGGCTGAGCTGGAGGAGCTGCACCAGGAGCTAAGGACTTTCCGTGGGGCGGTGGAGGGGCAATTGGAGCAGGTGCTGCAGCAGGTGCAGCCCCTGGCAGGGGTGCTGCGGGTGCTGGAGGAGGAGCACCTGGAGCTGCGGGCAGAGCTGGCGTGCCTGGTCCGCCACCTCGACCTGCTGATGCTATGGCTCGGGCCCCCGGAGCCCCCCAAGGAAGACCTCAGCACCCTCTTTCTGGAAGCACAGGACCCTTGCGCCCACTTTGAGGGCACTGAGGAACCCAGCGGCCCCGTGGCCCATCCACCTGCTTTCTCCAGCACTCGCCAGCAATCGACGCTGCATCTCTCCCGGAGCAACAGCGGCGTGAGTGTGGGCAGCCCTGCCCCACAGCAGCACCCAGCGGGGGGGAAAGGGGAGGATGGCACTGGCCCGTGGGGCTCCTGGCAGCCTCAGGTGTGTCTGGATCCAAGGCGAAGCCCCTAGCATGAGGTGGGACTGTGGCTGCTGTGCACGGGCAATGCGGTGTCACTGGGATTTGCCACCATTTGGGCTCACTGCCACTGCTCTGCGTTGCTGGCATGCCAGTTGGGAGGGCAGGTGGGCTGCGGGCAGCTGTCCTGCACCCCCTGTCTGACGCAGCAGCGGTGTGGCGCAGGTGGTGGCATGGGTGCACGTGGCTGGAGTCACCTCCTGCCGGTGGCTTTGCCATGGGCCAGGTGCCGGGTCAGGGCAGCAGGGTGCCGGACGGGGCCAGGTGTGTGGCAGAGCCATTTCAGCCTGACACCAGCACCTCCTGCCTGCTGCTGCCGGCCCTATTCTGGTCCTGGCCCGCTGCCTGCCGCACATTGCTGGGGGATCGTGCTGAAAGGGACTCGGTGTCCTGGCTTTGCTCTGGCGGGGGCCAAGCTGGCTCAGATCCTGAGCAGGGGTGCGGGGGAGGCTCTTGATCTCCTGCACAAGCTCTTCTCTCTGTTAAGTCCCTTAATTCCCTGGAAATCCCTTGTGCTGCTAACGGTGCACACTGGCCTTGCCAGCACCTTGCCCACTGCTGAGCAGCAGGCGCTGCCCAGCCTGGAACATCTAGGCAGCCCCTACCTGCTGGAGGGCCCCAACAGTCTGCAGTGATGGGGACTGGGGAGTATTTGGGGCCATTTTGGCAGTGGAACTGGGAGCAAGTTAGAGACTGCAGGGCCCTCCCAGGGCAGAGGGTGCCACAGCAGGGGTGTTGCCCTCCCCTGCCTGCCTTGGTATCCGTGGATGCCTGCATCGTCCCACCATCCGTGAGCTCTTGCGCCGCATGTGGCACGTCTTCTTCAGGGTCCCCATCGCCTGTGGCACTGGACAAGTGTCAGGGCACTGGGGGACTTGGGCCCTGAGCAGCAGAGTGGGGGGGTGGCCAAGCTGACAGGGGCTCAGTCGCACTGTCCTTGTAGATGGAGCCCCAGGTGGTGGAGCTGCCCCAGGTGCCAAGGCTGGTACCAGAGCTGCCCAATGGCATGGAGACGGTCCAAGTGAGGGTGCCGGAGAGAAGGAGCGAGCCGGAGAGAAGCGAGCCAGAGAGGAGCGAGCCAGAGAAAAGGAGCGAGCCGGAGAGGAACGAGCCGGAGAGGAGGAGCGAGCCAGAGAGAAGAAGCAAGCTGAACATCGAGGAGCTGAGCAGGATCAAGGATGAAGATGTTCTGGATAAGATGGTACCTCCTATGCAGCTGGGGCTCCTGGGGAAAGGCGAGGGGGATCCTGAGCTGGTGGCACAGGGGTGATGCTGACCTCCACCTCCTCCTGCAGCTGGATCAGACAACGGACTTTGAGGAGCGGCGACTGATCCGAAATGCCATGCGGGAGCTGCGCCAGCGCAAGCGAGGTACTTGGGGATGGTGGCCCTCCTCCCTGCATAGGGCTCTGGTGGAGGTGTTGCAGGTGGAGCTGGCAGGGTGCTGGAGTGGGGCTATCTGGCTGTGGTGAAGCAGGAGGGCACATTGGGTGTTGTGCTGCTCCCCTGGCTCTGTCAGGCTGAGGACATTGTCCTTCCCACGAGCCAGTTTTGGACTGGCAGCAGCCAGCAGGACCCGTGCTGTGGCAGGGAGTGTTCCCACTGCCCCTGCTTTTCACTGATGCCATCTCCCACCCGTGTTTGCAGACCAGCGGGAGAAGGAGCGGGACCAGCGGCTGCAGGAGACAAGGAGCCAGGTTACAGAAGGGAGATCTGGTCACACCACAGAGACCACCACCACCACTCAGAGCACCCAGTCAGCCGATGGTTCAGCACGCAGCACTGTCACCAAGACCGAGCGTCTCATCCAGTCTAGTACGGGCTGTGCTGGGGGGGTGCAGGGCTTGCATACCCCTTGGAGGGACTGTGCAGAGTCCTTTGGTGTTTTCCCACTGCGGTTTCTCTCTGCTGTGCCTGACACTTGTGCTGGGTCTGGCTTGGCAATGCTGGGAGCAGGACTGTCATCCAGGGCTAAGTTTACTGCATCTCCTCTGGCTTGCCCCGAGCCTGCCTTGAGGATCTTTAAGGGATCTACTCTGGCAACTTCCTACCCGATCCTCTGCCACATCAGGGTGGCAGGGGCCTTGTCTGCACCTCGGGCCTGTCTCACGTCCCCTATATCTCTGGTCTCCCAGTCCTTGGGTGGCTCAAGGCAAGAGTCACTTCAGGGGGGCTGAAAGATGCTCCAGCTTCTTGCTCCTTTGCACTGGCCTCCTTGCTCTGCCTGAAGGGCCTGTGCCATCTTTTCCCCCTCTGCCCCTGCCCTGGCTATGGCTCTGCCACCTGGGACTTCTCCCTGTTGCACTATATGGATTCAAGGGTGTTTGGCAGCAGTGGGTGCTGCTGCCCTCACCCCCTGCTTACCCCCCGTTGCCTTGTCCCCTGCAGGCGATGGCACCAAGACTTCCCGTACCACAACCATGGAGTCAAGTTATGTGAAGAGATCAGACAGTAAGACCTTTTGCTGCCCTCTCCCCGCAGCATCCTCTGGGTGTAACACCAGGGTTGTTGCTGCTGTCGAGCCATCCCTGCCTGCGGTGTGGGTGGAGCCCCCCACCTGGTGGGCACTGCTTCCCTTGGCTCCTGCCCAAGGCCTCTCTTTCTCTCCCTGTGCAGATGGCAACAGCACATTCGTTCAAACCAAATCATCTTACAGCTCCTCTTCAAAGAAGACAGGCAGGTGAGCAGCGGTGCCTCCCTGGGGCCAGCCCCAAGCAGCCCCTGTCAGCCATCTGCTTGTACAAACCCTCTCTACCCAGCTTGCAGTGTTCTCATGCAGAACATGTCCCTAAAACCTCCTGGTCCTTGGGGCACACTTGCTGTCTCTAGCAGTCTCCATGGGTCCTTCCATGGGCATGGAAATGTGTCTGCTAGCTGGGAACCTTAAGCTACTCTGCTTCTGTCTCTGGGACATGGAGCTCTCCAACGCACCAGGACTGGCAATGGGTTGAGCCCACCATGTGCCTTTCCCTGGGCTGCCTGCGGCTCCTTTAGTTTTGTCTGTCTCTCTCCCAGCATCTTCGACCGTGAAGATGAGACTGCCTCCAGGCAGAGCAGTCTGGCCGCGCTGGAGCGGCGCCAGGCTGAGAAGAAGAAGGAGCTGATGAAAGCTCAGAGCCTGCCCAAGACATCGACCTCACAGGCTCGCAAGGCCATGATGGAGAAGATGCAGAAGGAGGGTGGGAGGTGAGGCTGGGCCAGGGGCAGGCTGGCTGGGGTGGTGAGTGCCGCGTGGGTAACACCCCATGTCTTCTGCCGCAGCTCGCCAAACCCTGCAGCAGCACGCACCGCTGTGCAGCGCTCCTCCAGCTGTGGAGTGCCCAATGCCAACAGCATCAAGCAGATGTTGCTGGACTGGTGCAGAGCCAAGACCCGGGGCTATGAGGTGAGTGCCACCTCCTCTCCCCCTCCCTAGGGCTGGTCATTCTGCCCCTCGGTAACTATCCTGCCCTTGTAGCACGTGGACATCCAGAACTTCTCATCCAGCTGGAGCGACGGCATGGCCTTCTGCGCCTTGGTCCACAATTTCTTCCCTGATGCATTTGATTACAGCCAGCTGACACCCCAGAACCGCCGCCACAACTTTGAGGTGGCCTTCTCCTCCGCAGAGTACGTAGCTCTCATGCCATCGTGTAGGCTTGGGGTGGCTCTCCAGCTCACTGCCCAGGGCAAGGGGGGCAATGGCACTGGAGGCAGGTGCCCATCAGCATCGCTTCCTCCATGTCATGCAACAAGGTTTGGACACCAGGGGAAAGCAGTGGCTGTGTGGACGGAGCCGTGAGAGGCCAGTGCAGCCCAGTCTGGTGTAGCGAGGGTGGGCATGGTAGTCTGTGCTTTGTGAGGGGGGAGGCAGAGCACCCAAAGGCAGGGCAGCAGCCCTCCAGGCCTCCCCGGCCACGAGCAGTACGTTCCATCCTGGTGTGCTGGGTGCAGGACCACAGCCCCTGGGGAGTAGGCAGCGGGGTTTGTTGGTGCCAGGTGCCTCCTGTCATAGTTGTAGGAGCTCAAACACCATTGCAGCTTCTCCAGTCTCTTCCCTTCCCCTTTTGCTTCTGGTTTTCCTGGGTGCTGAGAGATGGGAGCGCATCCAGCTGGAGGGCTGGCAGCCAGCCCCTCTCTCCTTCCTTCTGTCTCTCTCCCACCCACTCCTCCTCCCCTCCAGCAGAGGGGTGGGGGTCCCATCCCAGCCAGTGCCCAGGGCAGTGGTGTGAGCTGGGAGCTCTTGTGAGCTCCCTGGGTGCTGTGGTGCTGTTCGGTGGAGCGAGAAGGGTGCCGTGTGCCTGGCTCTTGGTGCTCCTGATAATGGACTTTTTGCCTGAATTGGGGAACCGGTGCGTGGACTTGAGAGAGCCATCGATCTCTCCAGCCTGGAATCCAGGTGGCCTCTCGTCCTTCCTGCTCCTCCTCCTCCAGCTCTTGTGAGCATCTTCTCCCGAGCTTCCTGCACCAGAACTGTGCCATGTGGTTCCAAGCGGAGCTGGGCAGGAGGGCCGGGCTCGCCGCCCCCATCCTCCCGGCGNCCTGAGCACCTGGCGTGCCAGAACACCTCACTCCTCCTCCTCTGTCTGTCCTTCTCTCTAGACCTCACGCCTCTCCACGCTGCTCACCTACCCTCCCCCTCCCTTGCTTGTGCCCCCCCAGATCTCACTGAATGGCCTTGGCGCGGCGGTGCCTGGAGCCCTCCTGCCCCTGCATCGCGCATCCCCAAGAGCATGCGAGAGCAGAGCAGCATCTGCCCGGGGTGGGGGGATGGGAACTGCATTGATCCATGTCTCTTGTTTTCTCTCTTCCTCCCCTCCCCGACTGGGCTGCGGTCACTGGCTTGCCCCTCTCTCTCCCTGCCCCCAGGAAGCACGCGGACTGTCCGCAGTTGCTGGACGTGGAGGACATGGTCCGGATGCGCGAGCCAGATTGGAAGTGTGTGTACACATACATTCAGGAATTCTATCGCTGCCTGGTCCAGAAGGGGCTGGTAAAAACCAAAAAGTCGTAGCCCATTTTCACCCCCCCGGGAGCGATGGTGAGAACCTTCCCCTCTGCATACCTGCCGGTGCCACACCACCACCACTTGTCCAAGGGTGGCCACCATGGCTGGGGTAGAGGCTGGGGGATGCCTCTGGGTGAGGGGCGAGTCGTGAGTCTGGCTGGTGGGGCCAAATGTTGCCAGGAGAGGGGTGGAGGTGGCTGGCTGGCCTCTGGCCTTCCAGAATAGCACCCACGGGGTTTGGGGAGGAGGGGGCTGTTGCTCTGGGGGGCTGTTGGCTTTCCAGCCACAGGGATGGCGCTAGCAGGAACAGCTGTTGCGGCTCTTCCCTCCCCGCTGGCAGAGCCTGACCCAGGGGATTAGCTGCTGGGGACACCACTCTGGGTGCTCTGCAGTGGCATGAGCCTGAGCAGCGCTGCCTGGGCAGGGGTGAGTCCCCCTGGGATGCCCCAGCATCACTGCTTATGCTTGCCCCCTCTCAGTCCTTCCCCCTGCCCTGAAGTAGGTGGGGACTGTGGACTGCGAGCGGAGAGGAGCATAGCTACTGCTGCGGGGCCAGGCGTGGGCCACGGTGCCCTGCCTGCGAGGTGCTGCCTGCTCATATATGGGCAAGAGCGGGGAGCCTGGAAAGTGTGAGTCAAGGCTTTGGGCCCTGTCTCGTCTTGCAGTATTTGTGTCTGTCTTCAGGGGCATCCCAGCTGGTGCTGGAGCCCTTGCTCCCCCAAGCTCCACCCAGCACCAGCACACCGGGACCCAAACAATGGCTTTATAAGGGCAGAGCTGCTTTCCTTGTGCTTCTGCTGCTGTGCGGTCACCCCGTGAGATGGGGCTGGGAAGCTCTGGAGCTCAGGTAGGGGCTTTTCGATGGCCCCCCTCTCCCCAGAGTGACCAAGTCATGGCCAGTGCCAGCCAGGCCATGGGCTCAGAGCCCCTTGCCGTTATTGACTCCAGCGCAGCAGAGGCCCTGTGGGGAGAGCTGGGATGGCAGGGCACAGGAGCAGGGTCCTGGCAGACCCCTGGGCCGGGTGGCTTTTCTTTGCCCTGCTGCTCCCTAAGGGGCTAGGGTGGGCTGTGCTGGATGTTTGAGGTGGGCAGTAGGGTTACTGCAGCCTGGGGAGAGGGCTCAGGGTGGGGTTGGTGGTGTTGTGATGGTGGTGGGCAGACCTTCCTTGTGCTCTGAGCTGCCCAGTGCACCCTGTTGTTGGGGCAGAGCCCCTGCTGGAGGGTGGCCCTGGGGCCAGAGCAGCCGGGCCAGCCGTGGCATCAGTGAGTGGTGCTGGTTTGTGCCAAGCAGCCCCTCGGTTCTGGCACAGCTCCTGCCCTGAGTACTCATGGGTTCATCAGCCACTATTGGCAGCAGCAGCCTGGGGTGCTCTGGCACCATCTCTTCCCTGCCCGAGATGGGGCAGGGACCTGAGCTGGACTGAGGAGCAGCAGGAGTGGCAGAATTGTTTCTGCACCTCATCCATCACCCCCCCAGCAGAAAGGGAAGAGGATGCAGGTGGCCAAGTGGCCATTATGCCATGCCTGGCTGTCGCAGTGACTACCTCAATGATGCTGGCAGCCCCCTTAAGCTGGACTCCCCCTTGCTGCCCAGGGGGTGAGAGAGAAGACCTGCAGTCCAGGGTGATGGATGATGAGGGCAGGGTTGCCACCCCACCAAAGGGGCAGCAGCAGAGCCTGGAGGCTGCAGGGATGGGGGGGACAGCTGAGGCTGCTCTGTCCGGGCACCCCAAGATTGGCAGCTGCTGGGGCAGGCCCCGCACAGATCCCACCATGGCACTGGTGCCCAGGCACAGGTGATAGGCACAGGTCAGTGCTGAGCTTGGATGGTGTTCACCCTGATAGTGGTGCTGTGCTGTGCCTGGGCAGGCAGCCTGCTGGGCTCTGGTCTGGGACGGGTGGGAACTAGGCTGCCACACTGATGGGGGGCAGTGGAGCAGGGCCAGGGCTTGTGGCAGGAGCGGTGGGTGGCAGGACTGCCATGTCTGTCCCTCGACCTGCCTGGGGGAGCAGGGGAAGGCAGGAGCACAGCATGGACCTGTGTGTGTAGGCAGGTCTCCCCCTACACTGTACCAGCACCAGCTGGAGGAGGAGGGTGGGACAGCCGGAGCAGGGGCTGACTGCCACCACCATGAGCTGCAGCAGTGAGCACCGGGATGGTGAGGAGCGCGGGCGGGCAGCCCCCATTGCCAGTACCAGGAGAGCAGGACTGTGGGTACCGAGGGGTGGGCCAGAGCTGAGCAAGGCTGAGGGGCAGCAGCAAGCCCTGGGCGCTGTGGGACCCTAGCCCAGCCCCCACAGCGGGGCAGCCCAACTGCGGTTGTGCTGAGGGCTGTGTCTCTGCAGGATGCTGGCAGACTGCGTGCCTCTGGTGGAGGTGGAAGACATGATGATTATGGGGAAGAAGCCAGACGCCAAGTGTGTCTTCACCTATGTGCAGTCCCTCTACAACCACCTGCGTCGCCACGAGTTGCGCATGCAGCAGAAAAAGTGCTAGAGCCTGCCCTGCCTGCCACCCCCTGTCCCCTCCCCTCAGGGCTGGTAGTGCACAGGGGAGACGCCTGCCCCAGGAGGGTCCAGGGTGGGCCACTGGACCAGCACTGGGGCCAGCGGGTCTCTGCCACTGGGGCAACCCCATGGCCCTGCCTCCTGGGAGCTCCCTCTGCCCTGGCTGGCTGCGGGCTGACCCTGTGGACAGGGCCGGGCAGGTGTTGGCAGGGATGCTCCCCAGCTTGGCTCGCCTCGCCTCCTGCGCTCCAGCGTATTAAGTTATTTGTCCTTCAGGAGTTGTTTGTCCCATGGGAAGCACCCCTGTGTCCCTGGAGTGAGCCGGGCATGGCTGTGTCCTTGGGCCCAGGGCTGGCAGGGGTCAACAGCTAAGCAGGGATGTGAAGCCCAGACGGGTCATGGTGCATCCCACAAGAGGTTCTCCTTGGCTCCTTACAAGGAAGCCACTCTGCCCACTGCAGGCCCTGCTTGGTGCCAACGCCCCTGGTGACAGCTCCATGGTCCTGTGCTGACACCCTGCTTCCCACTGCACACATGCATCCCGGGGCAATTCCACACCGTGGGGGCTGCAGCACCTGTGTACTGGGGAGTGGGGGGGAGGCAAGGAATCCCGGGGGAGCGAGGGGCCCGAGGAGAGAGCCGGGACAGCAGACCCCACTCTCTTCCCCAGCTCGGGGCATCACGTGCTCAGCGCTGCTTGCCCCTCCATCACCGTCTCTACACCTACGTTGACACGTGTACCACCAGCCAACAATAAAGGTTTATTCTATAGGGTGATGCCTCTGCCTTGGGTCCTCCTGCCCTGCTGTACCACTGCCTTGTGCCACCAGTGCAGGGCATGCCACAGTGCCCGGGGAAGGGTTGGCAGCCGGCCCCTCTGCCTGCAGGCCCACTGCTCACCCAGCCCAGGGAGGGGACAATGCAGGGCACACTCTGCTCCTTCTGCTCAGGGACAATGCCCGGAGCTGAGGGGCACCATCCTGGCCAAGGGATCTTGGTTCATTGCCCTCTACCACCCCCAGGTCTGGCACAGGGAGAAGACCCCATGTTGCCACCGAGTCTGTAGAGCCAGGTCTGCAGATGGTGCTGCCATGCTGCATTCCCTGCCCCAGCTGAGGGCCAGACATCCCCACTGGGCTGTGGCTCAGCACTCCAGAACCATGTCCCTGTAAGGGCAGCTCATCCCAAGCTGTGGTACCCCATCCATCCATTGGGGAAGGGGTGGCACAGGACAGCAAGGCTAGGCCATGGGACAGTTTGTCACCTCACCAGTGGTGGTTGTGCACCCAGGGTGACCCTGCCGTCCTCTCCCACCACTGCAAGGGGCTCTGGGGCACCCACCTCCTCCTGACACCCAGTACAGAGCAATGTGGGATGCACTCCCACCAAGCCCCCCTTGGAGAGACAACACAGTGCAGCTGACTGTATGCAAGGGCTTTACTGGGAGCTCAATGCAAGACAACCCTGCTGGGGTGTAAAGCCATACCCCATGGGGGGCAGCTCTCCCACCTCCAGGACTCAGCACATCTACCCTCAGCACCTGGGGCTTTCTGCTGAGGGTTTCATCCTGTCCCATGCAGGTGGGATACCGCTGCCCAGCACTAGGTGTCAGCTAAGCCTCAGGGCATGGCAAGGGAGCGTGAAGAATGCCGCTCCTCCAGACCAAGTGGCCTACAGGGTAGGGAGGACAGCAACAGGCACACAGGACCCATGGGGCATCCTCAATGCCCAGGAAGACCCCGCTCAAAGCCACCCAGGGCAACTTCAGTGCAGAGGCTACACAGCACCAAGAAACAGTGGGGGCGACTTCACCACCCCACAGCACTGTCCCCAGCTGCTGTAATGCCCTTGTCCCTGCACAGTAAGGACTGGCTGCAAGGTCCTCTCCCAAGTGTGCCACCCCTTGCTAGAGGTCTGGGTGTTTTCCCTCATCATGTTCAGGTGGGATCTTGTTGTCAGCAGTGGGAGTTTGAGGGGGCAGCAGGGCCGGGGGAGGCTTGGCAGGGGCAAACTGGAACTCCTCAGGCACGGGGGCATCAGGTGTCTCCTTGCGGTAGAAACCCAGCTCCTGTACCAGCTGGTTGATCTCCTCCCGGGTCATGTCACTCAAGGGGATTCTCTGCATGCAGAGAGGGATGGCAGCCTAGTGCCTGTGGGACAACCAACCACCACAGACCCTGCAGCGGGTGCTGTGCTGCTCACCTCCAGCTCCTCGTATCGGTGGCTGAGGAGCACAAGCTCAGGGTCAGCGCCGGGCAGGTGCTTCATCTCCAGGTTATGGCTGGGTGGTGTGCTAAGGAGCAGGCAGTGCTGGACAGGCCTATATAGCCCCCCATTGCATCCTGTTCCCTCCCATCCTGTCACATCCTGTTCCCTCCCATCCCATCCTCCATCCAATCACGTTCTGACCCCATCCCATCCCATCCCATCTCATCCTCCATTGCATACCATCCCAGTTTGTCCCTTCCCATCTCATCTCATCCTCCAGCTCATCCTTCATCCCACTGCATCCTGTCCTGCAACCTCTGCTCCTGCCCCATCCTCCACCACTCATCCAGTACCATCCTCAGACTCATCCTATCCCTCATCCTCTACCATCCTCTGTCCCACCCCATCCCTTTCCAGCCATCATCCAGTCTCACCCCATCCTCCACT
>VXBW01002482.1:108635-119731 GCA_013400375.1 Thinocorus orbignyianus
GCTCCCTTCAGATACTGAAAGGCTGCTATCAGGTCTCCCCAAAGCCTTCTCCAAGCTGAACAGCCCCAGCTCTCTCAGCCTTTGCCTGGCACACACATTTGGAGGAGCGATCCCCTGTGCGTCCAGTGCTGCAATAAAGAACACCTGCTTTATAGTCACCCCGACTACTGAGTCCTGATTTCACCTTTCGCGGCAACAGGAGGCTCCAGGGAGGCCTTAAAGCCCTTTCCAGGAAGGGGCTGGAAGGGGCTCTAAGGTCTCCCCAGACCATTCTCTTCCAAGGTGACGAGACCCCGGCCCAGGTTGCCCAGAGAAGCTGCCCCATCCCTGGAGGGCTTCAAGGCCAGACTGGATGGGCCTTGGAGCAACCTGGTGTGGCGGTAGGTGTCCCTGCCCAGGGCAGGGGGGTAGCACTGGGGTAGCTTTAAGGTGTTTTCTCGGAGCTGGCGGGGGGGAGGCGGGGCGGCTCGTACCGCTCCTGCGCCTTTAAGGCAGCGGGCGGCGCAGCAGGGCTGGGCCGTGAGGTAAGGGCCGGGCCGGGAGGTGAGGGCCGCGCCGGGCCGGGCGGTCGCTGGGGTCTCCTGCCCATGGAGCTGGCCCGGCGCGGTAGCGCTGACCAGGGCTCGGCCGCCGCACCGAGGCCCCGGCCCGNGCGGGACCCACAGCTTCCCGCTGCCGGTCCTGCTGCCTCCCAGCCCGGGGATCCCGCCGGCCCGCCCCGCTGTGCTGTCCCCGGGGTTGCCGGGTCAGCCCGCCTTCCCTGAGCTGGGTCCCCTGGAGCATGCCGCCCCCGGGAAGCCGGCTGAGCGGAGGGAGATGCTTCCTAAGGCCGAGTCCAGCGACCACATCTCGGCCTGGGCAGGCTCCTCGCCCCGGGCCCTCGGCCTGCCCAAAGCTGTCTCCAGCGAGTTCATCGCTGGCGGGCGGGTGGGCTTCTCCAAGGTGGCCCTCTCCAAGCCGGAGCCGGAGGAGCTCTCCCTCTTCAGTAGGTCCCTCGGCCTGCCAAGCCCCGCAGACTCCTGTGACGCACTGCTCGGCTGCTCGGGAAGGGTCCCGGAGGATGGCTTGTTCCGGTGAGTGATGCTGCTGTGGGGGAGCCATGCTAGGCTGGAGCAGCAAGTGAAGGCTCTTGTGGGCTGGAGTCACCCCTTTTTTCTCGTGCTGTTCAGCTGGAGGAGATTGGGTGAGGGGCTTTGGATGAGCAGAGGTCATGAGCAGAGGTGGGGGGGCAAGGATGTCTGTATGGGCAGTGTTCAGGAGAATGGGCGCTGTGTGGGGTGGCATGTCAAGAGGGACAGGCTGTGGAGCAGGTGCCATTTGCCCCTGAGCGCTGGGAATGGTGTGCCCTTGCTGCTGAAACATGTGTCCTGTGACTGAGACTTGTCCTAGCGCTGCCGAAAGAGCCTGCGGGCTGCTGGTGCATGCTGCGTAATGGCATTAATGTGCCATCAGTGTTGTGACTGATGGTGGCTTTGCACTGGTGAAGGACACTGCTGCCAGGCTTGCAGTGCTGCTGTGACATCTGATGCCCTGGCCTTTGGGGCTGGCTGTGGTCTGGGAGGCTGAGATCTGGATCTTTTTTCCCAGCAGCCCAAGGGATGCATGATTCCTGGGGAAGGGAGAGGAAACAGCTTTCTGGGGGTACCTTGTCTTGCAGGCTGTCTGCTGTGCCAGCCTTGGCTGTGTCGGCTGGCAGTGATGAAGATGAGGGCTCTTTGTGCTGACTTCTAGAATTTCACCAGGGCTTGGGTTACAGTGGGACTTGCCATGCGCTGCAGTGCAGACCCTGGGGGTATTTAGATGCAAGGACCCATTTCCCTCACGTGGGAGTTAAGGACCTGGTGTACGTGCCCTAACTGAGCTTCAGCTGTGTCCACTTCTGTTGCAGACAGAAAGCTTCCTTGGGGGTGAGGGTGGGGAAGACCTCTAAGCCCCAGTGTTAGCCTGTTCTTCCTCTGTCCTCCCAAGCATCACAGTGGTCACCTGGAATGTGGGCACAGCCATGCCCCCAAATGATGTGACGTCCCTGCTGCACCTCAACACGGGCGAGACAAATGATGTGGACATGATTGCTATTGGGTAAGAGAGTGAGATGCAAGGCCCCCTCCCCTGCCCTGCTGTGTTTTTTTGGGGGAGATTTTCATAGCTGTGGAGGGTGGGGAATGGAAGAGTTGCAGCCTCAGTGCCCCCCGGGCATGGCTACCGGGGGGTGTGTGTATCACAAGCAGTAAAATACCAGAAAAGGTGATAGAGAGTCAGCCCCTGGTAAAATGGGAGCCCTAAGAGGAACTGAAACACTTGAATCCTGAGTAGCCTTGAACCCTCCAAGAGCCTGTAGCTGGCTATGCTGTGTGGAGCTGGGCCTTAGCGTGTGCTACCCTTGCCATGAGTCCTGGTGTCAGGTCTGTAGAGGCATTTAACTTGCCTGATGGATTCTGCCGGGAGCATTTTCCTCATCTCAGCTTTTGCCCATGGTATGCAGGCCTCATGGGCACAAATTTGTCTCTCACAGCTGGGTTGGCTTTGTGCCCCTGGCAATACTTAACTGCTGGCAAGGCAGCACTGTGTTGGTGTGGTAAGGCTTTATTGGCGTGGCTGGCAAGGCAAACTCTGCCAGAGTCTAAGGGCAAACTGGTCCCTCGAGGTTTGCTGTGGTATGTGTGGATTCCTGCTAAGACCAGGGATGTACTGTGTTTGTAGAGGGAGCGAGAAGCAGCCTCTGCCTGTGGGTGTAGGGTGGAGGAGTTGGATCTGCCTCCAGGATGCTTCCAGGTACTCTCCCAGCACTCCTGTCCCTGGAGAGAGAGCGGTGTAAGGCTGAGCCTGCCTGAGCTGCAGTACTCTGTTGGAGACAGTTTCCTGGTTTGCTCAGCCTTACGCACCAGCAGGATGAGACTGACTGGGGCTGTGGAGGCAGATCTGAGTCTGGATGGATGGTGCAAGGGGTGTAGCTGACAGCCAGGAGCTTGCTGGGACTCTGTCCCATCTAGGGCAGAGCGTCCTACAGTTCCTCACCTACAGGGCATCTCTGCCTGGTTGCATCCTCCCTCTAGCAGTCTACTGTCTTTGTTCACTGAGCACTTGATATTTTGGGGCAAGACATTTCCTGATTCCATTCCGCTGTTCTCTGCAGACATTATCCTTCCTTCTCTTTGCTAATTTCTGGGCCAGGAGGAGGACTATTAACCTTCTGTTTGTTGCTCCTCTGAGGCTGGTGGCTAGAATGCATCTGGACATCTTGAGTTGAAGTACTGGTGAGACTTGGCCTCTCCATAGAGACTAGTGCAGCTGCAATGTCCTGTAAGCCCCCCTTGCACCTAGAGGTAGTCTCTAGAGTGATTCTCAGCCCTGTGCAGCTGAACTGCTCCTTCTTTAACAATGGTCAAGGCCTTGTGGGTTCCGGGCTACTTATGCTGCCTTCTAGCTTGTGGCCTGGTGTTGCTGGAAAAACAGTATGGCTGATTTGTGCTCTAAACTCAGGGTCCTCCCTTGAACTGCCATTCCTGCCCTGGCCCAGCTCCCCAGCATTGTGCTTTGGCCCCTCTCCCAAGGAGCTCCTGCTAACTGGGACCCAGACACTTGTCTTCTGTGGCTGAGAGACCTGTCTCTTGCCTCACAGGCTGCAAGAGGTGAACTCTAAGATAAACAAGCGCCTGAAGGATGCCCTTTTCACAGATCAGTGGAGCGAGCTCTTCATGGATGCACTGAGTCCCTTCCACTTTGTCCTGGTAATGAGGTCCCAAAGGGTCTGGGCAGCTGGTGCTCCCTTTCTGCCTGCCAGGCAGGTGGACCACAGGGAGGGGAGAGTTGGACTGCGGGGATGGAGGGAGGTGTGGTGGGAGAGCTGGCTGGAGGGACAGCCTGCAGCCATCCAAGCAGCATGTGGGGCCTGACCCAAGGGCTAGCAGTGCATCTCACCAGTGTGCCACCCTGCTCCTTTTCCCATGCTTTAGGCTTACCCTGTGGTGCTCTGGGGACACTTCTTGTTGCCCTCTGAATTGCACCGATGTGAGGAGGTGGATGTGGGAACAAGCCTGGGATTCTGGCAGCAGCCTGCTGGTACTAGGGCACTTGCCCCAGCGAATACATGAGCCCTAAATCTCTGGGCTTTTCTCCCCTGTCAGTATTCAGGAGAGTGTGCACAGATACCTGAACTTAAAGTGCTGCTGGCCGTCTGCAAGATGATGGACATGCAAAGGATAGAGGTGTTGCCCCTATGGCCTGGAGGTGGAGGAAGTTGTTCCTGTCTCTATAGGCTCTGCTGTGGCTACGCTTCTGCTTCAGCCCCTGCTCTTGTTACAGGTCAGCACAGTGCGGATGCAAGGTGTGATCCTACTGGTATTTGCCAAGTACTACCACCTCCCCTTCCTGCAGGATATCCAGACAGACTGCACGAGGACAGGATTGGGAGGTTACTGGGTGAGTGTGGCCCCAGGGGAGGTAGTGGTGGGCTGGCTTCCCCCGAGGAGTCATGGGATTCTCTCTGTGCAGGGCAACAAGGGTGGGGTGAGCATTCGTCTCTCCATCTTTGGCCACATGGTCTGCTTCCTAAACTGCCATCTGCCAGCGCACCTGGAGAAAGCGGAGCAGCGCAAGGAGGACTTTGCCACCATCCTGCACATGCAGCAGTTCGAGGGGCATGCAGCCAGTGGCATCCTGGACCATGAGTGCGTACCCCACCACTTTGATCCCCAACTCTGGGCCAGGGCTCTAGTTTCAGCCCCCATCCTTGGTTGCCTCCAGATAGGGTCTGTCCCCTGAATCCCAGCACAGCTTGGAGGTGGGGTCTTGTCTGCAAGATTGACCCGCGGCCCAGTGGGGACCCAGCACAAATGGGGTAGGTGTTAAGAGGGGTCCCAGGTCTCCCCTGGAGCACATCCAAGCCTGCTGCAGGTTCTGTCGTACTGGCACTGTTAGGGCTTGGGGATGCTGAGGTGGGGGGCCTGGTTCTGCCCCATTTTCTTGGCTGTCTGTTCTGACTCTGGTAGGTGCTTTGTGGTGGAAGTTTCCACCCTCAATTTCTGCCCAGGGAAGAACTAAGTTGCCCAGAGCCACTAAGTTAATGGTGCATGGTCCTATTTGAGGAATCCTGACAGGGCTGGCAGCTGGCCAGGCTGTTGGCTGAGTGCTGACCTTCACTGGTGCTCTTGAGAGTGCTTGTGCTGCAGGCTGAGGATGTTTTTCCCCTGGCTGTGCTGCCTGGCTCCAGTAGCCTTGGCCCTTCCATCCCGTCGCCCTCCCTCCCACCCACAGCCTTGTGTTCTGGTTTGGGGATCTCAACTTCCGCATCGAGAGCCTTGACATCCGCTTTGTGAAGTACGCTATCGACAGCAACATCCTGAGCCAGCTCTGGGAGAAGGACCAGGTGAGAGGAGCGCACACGCTGCTTGAGCTTTAGTGAGGCTCTGAGTGGCATTCTCTTGCCAAAACCACATGTGCAGCTGGGGGATGGGGCATGTTCCCTTGCTATCTGTGGAGTGCAAAGGGCCCTGGCTTTCCTGACTCTGTGGGGAAAGGGCAGCACAGTCGCAGGATAGTCTCTATGGGAGCTGGGCATGCTTCCTTTATCAGTGGGCTAGGAGGAGCTGGGCCCCTGGGGCTACAGGCTTGCTGCTTGCATGGCATGAACAAAACCCCAGGAGCTTTGTGGAGCCGGCCAGCAATGGGGCAGGGATGACTGTGTTTGGGTGGGGTTTGCAGAGGGGCCTGGCCATGGGGTCTGATGTGCTCCCTGACTTGCTCTCTTTCTCACAGCTGAACATTGCCAAAAGCACCTGGTCTGTCCTCAGTGGCTTTCAGGAGGGACCCCTGAACTTTCCACCCACCTTCAAGTTCGATGTGGGCACCAACAAGTATGACAGCAGGTAGGAGAGGAGAGCTCAAGCGTGTGCTGGGCCTGGGAGCTGGTGGCATGGCCAAGGGCTGCAAGACTGGTGGGGCTCAGAGCCAGGGCAGGGGCTGCTGCCAGCGTGGATGGATGGGGAAGCCATGCTAGGGCGGGCACAGTCTGTTCTGGGGATGGCAGACTGGAACACAACTGTCATTCTGGTGCCAGCACAGGTCTGGCCCTGTGGCTACACTGAACTGTGTGCCAAGATGAAGCATATTCCCTGCTCATGGGTGCTGTAGTACTAGAGGGAGGCAGTTTGGGCTGGAGCCCTCTGCCCCCTGGCAGGCAGGAGATGTCCCTCTGTGCCCTGCAGTGCCAAGAAGCGAAAACCTGCCTGGACGGACCGCATCCTCTGGAAGATCAAATCTCCCAGTGCTGGTGTTGGGGTGGGCGGGCGCCAGCCCAGCCGGGGTGTTGTGTCAGTGAGCCAGCTCTGCTACTGCAGCCACATGGAGTACACCGTCAGTGACCACAAGCCAGTAGCTGCCATCTTTGCAGTGCAGGTGAGCACTGCCCATTGCCCCTGAGCATGCAGGCAGGAGCTACAGGGGTGAGAAGCCCTGCCAGTGTGTGGTGGGGTGTGGGGGATTTATTTTGCTTTTGTTTGGTAAGCTCAGCTGTTTTGCTGCTGTGGCTAGGGGCCACTGTTGGTATGTTCATGAGGGGCCAGCCCTAGATGGGTGCCCTGGGCAGCAGGGGCAGTTCTCTTTGGCATGCCCTTGGCTCACCATCTGTGTGTCTCTGACAGTTCGCTTCCAAGGCAGACAAGCCTCCAGTTGAGATTTATGTGGCTGACGAATGGAGCAGGCCTGAGCAAGCAGTTGTCAGGTACAAGATGGCTGCTGGCTTCCACCGGAGCTCCTGGGACTGGATAGGACTCTATCGGGTAGGGGCTTGGGGGCTGGAGGGGGTGGGGAGCACTACACAGCACCGCGGGGTCCCTTCTCAGCTATCCCCTGCCAGTGGACACAGGTTCATGGCACAGACCTGTGCTCTGCGCTCTCCTGTCCCCAAGGAGGAGCAGGATTTGGCCTTGCTTCAGGAGGCTTGGATCCAGCAGCTCCCTCTTCCTCTCGCTGTGTAGGCCCCACAGGGTTCAAAGCCTGTCACTCCTGGGGGCTGGGGGCCCGGGCACCCATGGGATGGGTGCAAGGCAGCTCTTGGTGCCCTGTGTGAGGACTGGGGGCTGAGTGACAGGAGAGCAAAGGCTAGGTGTGGCTGATGGGGAAATGTCAGCCCTGCTCAGCACCATTCACTTGTGTTCTCTCTCTTGGGTGCATGCACATAGGTGGGTTTTCGGCATCCTAAAGACTATGTCTCCTATGTCTGGGCCAGGAGCGATGATGGAGAGCGCTGTCTGGAGAAGCAAATGTGTGCACAGGTGAGCTGGGGCCAGCCCTCCTGTCTCACTGGGCACGTGCCCCACAGTGGGGGACAATGGCCCCTTTGTGCCTGTGCTGGGGCAGGAGGGCAGCTCCTTATTGCTTTGTGCTGAGCTTCAGGTGTGCCCACTGTGCTGGTGTCAGGGATTTCTGCTCTCTGCTGAGGCTGGAAGGGGCACCCCTGTGCCTAGTCTTGGTGCCCATCAGCTGTCTCTGGGCTGCAGGTGATGCTCTCAGAGGAGGCGCTGCCCAAAGGGAAGGGCGAGTACATCCTCGGATACTACAGCAACACCTCCAGCAGCATCGCTGGTGTGACTGAGCCCTTCCAGGTCAGCATGGCCAAGGGTGAGGGGCTGAGGGAGGCAGGGTGTAGGGGTATCCCACAGCCCTCTGTGGATCAGCCAGCAGTGCTGATGCAGAGGTGCAGATCTCCCTGCCCAGGTCGGAGGAGGGCAGCAGTCCCACGGACAGCTCAGGCAGCAGCTCAGAAGAGGAGGATGACAGCACACTTGTTCTACTGGCTCCCAAATCCCGTAGCCCCAGCCCGGGCAAGATGAAACGACACCGAAGCAGAAGCCCCAGCCTGGCCAAGTTCCAGGGCCTCATCCTGCGGCCGTCAAGCAGGGATAGGGGTACGAGCCGCAGCCCTTCACCCCAGAGCCGCCGAGGCCTCCCTGGGGACATTCCCACCATCCACCTGCCCCAGGAGGAGCCAGGCTGCCGTGCAGCCAAAGGCAAGGAGCCAGGGCGGGCAGCTGACAGCCAGGAGGGCAGCTCCTTCTACCAGACTGTGCGGGAGCAGGGTGGCCCTCGGCGTGTCTCTGCTGACAACCCCCTGGCCAGGGCTGACCCCAGGAACCTGGGCCTGCTGCCTGCACTCCGCCTGGAGATGATTGACCAGGCTCTGGGCCGGCGGAGGGAGAGTGCAGACCAGGGCTACCCCTGCCGGAGGATGAGCCCTACCAGCCCCCCAGGCGTCAGCACATCCCCAAAGGAGGGGAGCAGCCCCCAGGAGCTGGACAGCCATAGCTGTGCCATGGGCCACTGATACAGTGGCCCTCTTCCCTGTAGCACCCTTGCTGTGTGCTTTCCTCTGCCACTTTCCTGCTGAGATGCCCTTCCCTTATTTATTGCAGTGACTCATCACCCCTGTTGTGTGTCTGGCAGGTAGGGGCCTCCCACTGCTCCCCCTAGCCCGAGATGCTGCCCTGGCTGGGCTGGGAAGTGGCATGGTGGGGGGGGACAAGGCTGGTCTAGAGCGGTGGTGGGGAGCCCCTTGTGAAATTTCAAGTGCAAGACCCTTCAGCCCTATGGGAGAAACGCTGGCCTCACGCCCAAGGTGGGACAGGAGGCTAGGGCAGGGTTCTGGTGGCAATGGTGATGGGCATAGAGTGAGGACCATCCCAGGGTACCCCTGAGATCAAAGCTTGCTCCTTCCCTGCTGCCTCCATTGTGCCTCAGCCTTGGATGTAGTGCAAATGACAAAATAAACCATCCTGGCCAACCCCAGCTGTACTATGGTTACTGCAGGGGGACAGGATCAGCTCCTGGGCTGGGGGCCGCAGCGTGAACAGGGGCAGCAGGGTCAGCCCTGGCACTGCACATCATGCTTGGACCACCCTTTATTCATTTTCTGCTGTGCAGAGAGCCCTGGGCCTGCCTCCAGCTGCTGCCCCTACCTTGCTCTAGGGCTGGGAGCCAGCGTGGACCCCAGCCCTCCCTGCACCCCCACCCACCCTGCCTGGGGAAAGGGGGACAGGATCACACCACAGGTCTCTCCCCACTCCCTCTTCCAGCTGAAAAGGCACAAATCCAGGGCTGGGGTGGGAGTCTTGCGATCCCCTCCTGGCACAACAGGTAGGAAGATCTTGGGTTTCTCCTTTCTCATACCCTCCTGTTCCTTTCCCCCTGCTTTGGTGCTCATGGGTGGCAGCCATAGCCATTCCCTGCAGCTGCAGTGTCCTGAGAGGCTTCTCAGTCCCTCTGCCTACCCCAGCTCTGTGCAGTCATGCCAGCAGCCATGCTCAGTGCCATCCTTTGTCTCAAGGACCAGAAATCAAGCAGCTCTACTCCGTAGCTGCTGTACAGCATGACTTCCTCTCCATGCAAGGCAGTGTTTCTCAGGCATCACCGGGGCACCTCATGGTGCTGAGCCACTGGCTTCTGCTCCGAGGCCAGCTGCAGGCATCGCTCATAGAAGGTATCGCCACTGTCCTGTGTCTTCCAGTCTGGATTCTTGGCTTTGGATGCTGCATGTGGAAGACCCCAGTGCCTGAGGGCCTTCTTGAGACGCCGTGCAGGTACTAGTACAGCCCGGGTCACTGCATTACAGCTGCTAGAGAAGCAAAGCTATGAGCATCAGTGTAGCACTGCAGGACTGATAACTATTGCTGCCTTCCCCAGCACTGCTTATGACAGAGCAGCAGAGGTTGCAATGCCACCTTTGTGCTAAGCCTGCAGGACAGCACCCAGCCTGACCAGGACATCCCTCCTGCCCACACAGAGTAGGAAGACCCATGCAGCCTACCTTCCCTTGACCCTCTGCACTTACTTCTGCTGTGGCCCCTTGCCTGGGCTGCAATCTGTGAGCTGCTCCAGAACAAAGCAGTCCATGTTGATGTGGTCAGCTAGCACAGCCACCTCCGCATCACTGAGCTCCCTCGCTCTGTGCAGGGACCGTGCCAGCCTGTGGGCACAGGAGGGCAGTAGTCAGCAGCTGCTGCCCAGTGCGGGCATCCCACTGGGTCCCACCTCATCTGACCCCAAACTCTCCACAATCAATGTACTATGATGGTGGGAAAAGCCCTGCCTTTTCCTCCTGGACACACACCTGCGAGTGCAGTTGCAGTGGAAGAGCATCTTCGTGCCTGCATTGCGCAGCTGGTACTTCACTTCATGGGGAGCAATCTGGTGCTTGCACTTATCCAGGTGCTTGTAGTACCTGCACATCCTGTGAGGGCCTGAGGACAGCCAGGTGGTGAGGGGCTCTACCAGCACACAGCCCCATTGGCCTGAGGCCTTGGGACACTCCAGCAGCCGTGCATGCTCTGCCCCCAACACCAACTCACCGTGTTGCCTGTGCCTCTTCACGGTGGCCACTGGGGTGGCTCCACAGGGCTCTGAGGCCGGGCTGGATCTGATGCTGCCATCCCAAGTGCAGGCAGGGCATGCTGAGCCCCCAGCCCTGTGCTGCGTTCCTCCAGACACTCGCCTTCTTCCATCAAGGTCCTGTTCCAACATGGTCATTGCTGTTGTGGAGCTGGGCTCCAGCCCCCACTGTGCTGCTGGGTGCCTGGTGGTGGGCTCAGCCTTGTCCCTGGTGGACACAAGGGACAAGGTACCTGGGCCGTGCAGCTGCTGGGCTGTCACAGATCTCTGTCCCTGGCAGAGCCTGGGGTTTTGCCCCAGTCCTTGTCGGAGCCGCTTGCGTCCTGCTCTAGAGGACTTCCTTCCTTTGCCTGGGGGCTGCACAGCAGGGCTGCTCCCCTCCTGTGTGGGCAGACTGTAGTGGTACTGATTCTGCTGCACCATCCTGGCCAGGGGTACCACACCATAACGCTCGCACCTGAGGGCAGCAGGCAGTGTGAGGCCGTGCCCTGCTGCAGCCGGCGGGGCAGCCAGGCAGGGGGGCACCCTGGGAGCACTCACCCTCCCCACCAGTGCCACTGCACGCACTCCTCGCTCTCCTCCAGCACGAAGCAGGGCACCTCCAGCAGGTTGAAGAAGGTGACGCCGATGATGTTGGAGATGGTGTCGTTGAGAGCCAGCAGGCACTGCCGGAACCTGCCAGGGCAGCGGGGGGCGGTGAGAGGGCAGGCGGCCCC
>VXBW01002482.1:120256-143070 GCA_013400375.1 Thinocorus orbignyianus
TCCCGCGCAGCCCCGTCCCGCGCAGCCCCCGCAGTCCCCGCCGGTGCGGAGCCGCCGGGTTGCGGTGGGGGCCCCGCTGTGCCTTGCCCTGCGCGCGCAGCGGCGCGGTGGACAGCGCGGGCAGCAGCGCAGCCCCTCGGTCCCGCACTGCGTGTGGAAGGGGGGAGGTTGCCGCTTCCCCTCGCGCTCTGTGCCGATGCCTGAACCCCCTCGCACGAAGGGGGTCCCTGCTCTTCCGGAGGATCCTCCCGTGCTCCAGTTTGTCCCCGTTGTCGCTGGGCTCTGCTGGGAAGAGCCAGGCCCTGTGTTTCTGCGCCCTCCCCGCAGGATGCGTTATTAGGAACACCCCAAACCCAGACCCGGCTCTTGCAGCCTCTCCTCATGGGACACATCCTCCTCTCACCACCGTCACGGCCCTTTGCTGGAGTCACCCCCAAGTCCATGCCTTGCCCGGGTGAGCCCAGGCTGGAGAGGACACAGCCACGTGTCTTTCACCCCCCCACCCCTGGAAGGTGGCTTTTGCTGAGAGGACACATCCCTGGCTCCTGACCCCAGTGGGATCTCAAGGACCAGCCCACAGAGCTGCTTTCCAGCTGGGAACTAGGACTTCTCTCCCCTGGAAATACCCCAGGAATGTGGCTGGGCCATGGGGCAGTGCTCAGCACCCCTGACCCCCTGCCTCCCCACTGCCCTGGCCTGTTAGAGCCCCTGTGCCCCGGGGAAACCTTGCTGAGGGTGGCTGGGAATGCCCCTGTCCTGCAGCATCTCTGCAGCATCCCAGAAGGATGCTGGCCTGTCCTTGGAGAAATGGCCCACCAGGGCTCAGCTTCACTTCTTTCTGCCAAGGTGGGGGGAGGGGGGCAGGAAGGGGCTGGAAAGGCAAGGAAATTGAGCAAGCNCAGCCTGGGGTTTATTTCCTTGCCTGGGATGATGCTGTGCCCTGCTGGGGTTCTGTATGCCAGAGGGGTTGGGGGGGGGAGGGGGGGTGTCAGCAGAGCCCCATGTGGCCAGCAGTGCTGCAGGGCAGCCAGGGGCTGGCAATGGAGCCTTATCTCACTTTATCAGGATTTCCCTAACAGCACCAACAGAGGCCAATGCTGCAGACAGTGCAGAGTCCACTCTGCAGCTGTGACATGGCTGCTCTGTGCCATTCATGACATCGCCTGAGGTCTCGCAAAGGTCTCCCAGCTGCTGTGTCACCTCTATGCTCACGTGGCCACTGTCCTATGGAAGGACACATCCACCCTGGAGGCTGTGTGGGATCAGGGCCGGTGTGCTGCCGCTGGGGAAGGACTTTGCTGGGGAATCCCCTGGCCCCAGGGGAACGAGCCTTCAGCCACCCCACCGGGAGCCACAGAACCCTCTTACTGTGGGCTCCACCACACCACACTGTGCTCCCGTCCCCGGCACCCCTTGCACACTCAGGGCCACCCCGTGCTAGGGTTATCCCCTGCACCCCTAGCACGCCCAGGGCCGCCCTGTGCCACCCTGCAGGGGCCCAACGGGGAGAGCCTCAGGCTGGCAGCACGCTGCAGCCTTGGATTGCCAAGCGTGTGAGCACATCAGGGACTCAGGACCCAGTTTGGTTTTGTCTGGAAGATAATGGAGGATAAGGAGGGACGTCTGATGCCCTGGCTTTCACCCACCAAGCAGCCAGTGGGGGAGGATGGCTGGCCCCACAGCGCAGAGCACCCCACTGCCTTACCGGGTGGCTGCTGCCCTGCTGCCAGGGTGGGGCTGGGGTCTGGCTGGTGGGGATGTGGGGCTGACCCTGGGCTGGCTGCCCTGACAGGCGGCACTGCGCAGACCTGCGTCTGCTGCTGCTGACGTGGCTCAAGGCCATGGGCAAGGCTGGCGACGCCAAGGGCTCTCTCTGCCCGTGCTGCCGCAGCGCTCGGGGCACTGCTGAGCCAGCCATGGGGGAGCACCAGGCTCTGGCAGAGATGCCAGCAGCTGTAGTCCTTTGTGGTGAGGGCTGGGCTGGCAGGAGTGCAGGGGTGGGCTGGCCAAGCAATTCTAGCCCCCTACTCTGTGCACTGCCTCCCGTTTGGAACTCCCCAACACAAGACATCGCATACTGGCATGAGGCTGGTGCAGGCTACTGAGCTGTTCGGGGCTGGAGCTGGGCTTCCTTGGGCTGGAGGAAGGTAAAAGCTGGGCCTTATGTGCCCCGAACTTGACGTCATGGCAAGGCTCGTTCCTTCTCCTTTTGCACCTCCAGAGCAGCACAGGCATAGGGGTGATGTCTCCCGTGGGGAGATCCCGTAGGCAGTAGCTGGGTGTCTAAACTGTGCAGGTAACCGCAGACTTGGGCCTTGTCTGCGCCCCAGAGCTGACATATCCCCAGCTGCCCCCTCGTCCAACCTTGCCCTTTGCCCCCGCTGGCCAGCAGCGCTGGCTCCCTGCAGGTGTTGGAACATGTTTGCCATGCATGCTGCCAGTCGTGTCCTGCTCGTGTCCCCGCAGGGGTGGCGTCAGTGGATGGAGGGTCATGGCACTCCCCTCACTGGAGGAGGAGCTGTTGCCCTTCCCAGGGCAGAGCCAGAGGAGCCTGAGCTTTTCACAGTGCAAGCAGGGGTGGAGCTGGGCTCAGCAGAGGTCTAGGCTACCCCAGGCAGGTCCTGCATGTGGAAAAAGGAGTGGCTCAAGGGCTGCCATGAGACACTGCCCTTGGTGTGTGGCATCCAGGGTGGCATTGCATAAGGAATTGCTGCAGTGCTGGGCAGGAGCCTTTCCCCATTCTACTGCCCCAAGGTGGAACTTAAAACTGTGGAGATAAAAAGAAGAAAGGATGAACACATGCCCATCCTGTTCAATAGGGCATCCAAGGCTCTGGACACACAAGGCAGAGCAGAGCAACAGCTTCTTTCTGTGGGCAAATTTCTTGGAAGCCAAAACAAGAGTCAGAGCAAAGGAAGGGATGATGCACTTATTTCACACCCGAGCTGAGGTTGTAAACTCAACCAGCTTCCAGACTCTTGATGGATTCTGTCACTCTGCACTTGTGGGTGCACCCGCAAGTTCCTCCATCCTCTCCTGGAGCACAGTGGGCTGGCCCTCCCTAGCTGGCAGCTGACATGGCCTTTGCCTGGGTGCCACCACGTCCCCTCCTCAGCCTAGGAGAGCCTGCATTGAGCTGTGGTGCTGTGTCACATGTTTGTCCAACCTGAGTCTCCTCCTTCGGTACCAAGACCCCATGCCGGGGCCACCCTATCCTGCTTTTGTAGGCACCCCCAGTGCACAGCAGCCTTCACCCCAGTCTGCTGGATCAGGGTGTCTGGGCTGGCAGGAGCAGAGCTCAGTCTTTCCATCAGTCCGTGGCACTGGGATGTGGTGGGAGTTAGGCTGTTCTGCTGCTTTTGTGGCATCTGTCTGCTACCTGGCTGCCACCTGGGAGCAGAGGCTGGGCTGGTGGGCTCGACTTGCCCCTGCCCTGCAGCCCTGGCTCCAGGGGAGAGCACCGTTGTGATCTGGGGTGGCACTGGTGTCCACAGGTGCTCCTGGCCTGGCTCCAGGGCACTGCCCTTGTGGTCAGATGTACCCTCGGAACCCCTGAAGGAAAGGGCCATCCTCTAGAATATATTTCCTAATATAGGTTTATGGGGTGTAAGAGGTGGATAGCAATTTTGCTTCAACCACAGTGAATTTGTCTGTGCATATAGAAACCAAGTTTCTGTGAACTCAGAGTAACATGAAGCCCTGCCTTGTGAAAAGGAGCTCGTGTGAATTGCCCATGTGAGCAGTCTGTAACCAAAAGATGTGCACAGGAGGTCGTAAGAAGAGAAAGACTCATGAGAACATTGTAACCATGACATGAGCTCAGTAGGCGGATGAGGAAATTGTAGGTCCCCGAGTATCTACCTGGCCAGTAGGAAAAAGGGACAGGGAAACCAGGCAGTTGGGAAAAGGTAAAATAATTCTAAGAGGAAGAGCTGTTTGTGTGTCTCCTCTTCGGGGAAGGCACCCAGCTCAGCTGACCTGTACCTTTTAATAAACATTTTTGCATTTTTGCTTCAAAGACTTTGTCTTCTTTTCACATTCCCCCTCTCCGGGGGAAGGGATTAAAAAGAGGGAATTATCTTCTCTCTTGCACTTCCCAGACTCGGTGCAGAAGCTGGGCTGGGTCCATCAGCTAGTTTCAGTGCAAGTCTTGGCTGTGGAAATGTTGGGGAGTCAGATCAGGCTCCATGGTCGTCTGCAGGTCCTGCAGCTCACTGGAGTCCTCTCCTGTCGCAGGTCCTCAGCAGGGAGTGCATCCCCCTCAAGGCCTTTTCCAAGGGTCACAGAGGACCCTGAAGGTCCTGGCCTGCTTGAGCTGGGGACTAGATGATCTCTACCCTCAGTAAGGCAGTGTACCAGGCTTTTGGAGTGGCTTCCAGCTATAACCAACCATGGTGTCTGTTAAACAGCCATAACTGTAAGAAAATACAGAGAGGCCCAACATAAGAAAAACAAAGATTAAAACTACCCCAAAACCTCCCCAAGACAAACAGGTTCCTTGGAAGAGGTCAGATCCTGATGCTAGGAAATTCCCACCTTTTCCTGCTTTCCCTTTGCACTTAGGCAATTCTCAGTGCCATTGTGTACTTGGGAGGTGCCTGGTTTTACTGCCCTCGTGAATGCCTTCCTTTAAATTATGGGAACTACCTAGAAGGAAGCAGCTCTGCAAGCAGAAGCTGGTGTCTGGCTGATACATATCACTGTACTTCCAGGTGAAGGTCAGGTAAGTGATAACTCAGCAGGACCTGGGTTAACCTACAGCATGAGGAACAGCAGCTCGGAAGAAGGGACCCACTTGTCACCATGTGTCAAGGCTTGGTAGAAATCATGTGGGATGGCAAGCTGGAGTGCAGAGAGGGTCCCAGGGTTGGAGTATTTCTGAAAAGCACAGTCTCCTTTCTTTTTTTTTTTTTTTGGTGTCCAAGATAAACCACGTGACATGCTGGTATTTTCATCTCTTTGGAAATGGGATGAAGGGACCAAAGCAGCTTGACAGGAAAGAAGTTCCTGCACGCTTTACATTTGCTTAGCATTGTGTGTTTTGGCTCTGACTGTGACCTTCTACAATTGATGGGGAGGTTTTAATGCCTACATCAGGAATTGTTGTGATGTGCTAGGCAAATCATTAACCTGCAGGATAAAGCTCATGGGTTACAGCATGCATGTCTGCATTACTCCTAGCATGGGTAGAGTCAGGACTGGCTGGACATCCAGTTCCACCAGGAGCGCAGCAGCCCCGTGGGGTCCTTCTGCTGGCAAGGCTGCAGCTCGTTTGCCCTGGACCCCAGCCAGCTACGTCACGTTGACATCATCATGTACGAGCAAAGAACAGGCCTAAAAACTTCCCTGAACCTCACACATCTGCTGATAAAGCCAGTTTTCCTAGTTTTGGTAAAGGAAATAGCCAAATTCAGTTAGCCTTGGGCCCCAGGGGATTTCTCCTTTCTGCTAGAGCTGAGCCTTGTGCAACCAGACGCTGGGCTTTTCCTGCTCAGTCCAATGAAATGGTTGTTTTCTTTCCCATGTGTAGGTCCAGCCTAGAAACAAGGTAGATACGCACAGATACACAAACATACAATTTCTACAGCAATTTTTACAGAGGGTGAGTCTGAGGAACAGCTGCACTTCCAGAGAAGCTACAGATGTTTACCAGCAGCAGGATGAGGCCAGCTGTGTCCAAGCATGTTACAGGGTGTCAGTAGTCACGGAGCAAGACAGTAACCCAGAGCGGTGGCTCCTGGAGTGAGCCCCAGTGCCCAGAGCCAGTGTTGCCAACACAAGGAAGGAGAAGGAGACCAGGACTCAGGAGCTGCCTTGACCCTGGCCAAAGACTGTGTCCTGTGCCTGTGCCGCTGTCAGGGACAGTGGCTCTGCAGTAGCACCACATTTTCATGAGCAGCAACTGGAGCCCAAAGATGAGGAGTGAACCTGGCCCAGAAAAGGACCGAGCAGCAAATCCAGCTGCTCTCCCACAAATCTGCTATTGGAGTATCCCAGAAGTGCTGGTCAGAAGGTGGCTTGTTTTCCTTTTGGATACTCACAGCGCCTCCATTGTTGCTTTAATTCATCCTGGTGTTCCTGTCAGTCAACTTGGAGGGTGAGGGCAGCTTCACAAGTTCTCAAGCCTTTGGGTTTCCTCTACTGCTACAGTCACACCACATGTAACCCTGTGACCTGCCATCTCTGGAGCCAACAGTCACCTCGTCTGTGCTGTGCCAGAGGATCTCTGAGCAGGCACGGAGAAGGTCTGAATTTTATCAAATCAAAGCTGAGGTGGCTGTTTTTCTTGGAAAGCACAAATAAAATCCCAGGTGGAGCTCCACAAGCATCACAGCGCAACTCCATCCCACGCAGATGTAGCTCACAGTGGTGTGACATTCCTGTTTTCTATCGCACTAATGCTGCTCTGGTTACTTAAAGATGGAAAAGCTGCTAGAAGGCTTAGTTCCTATTTCACTCACACGTCAATTAGCGACAATGTGAAACACCAAGCCTCAGCTGAGTGTGGTGACTGAGGGCAGAAACAGCGACTCGGGCAGAGGAGCCCAAGGCTCCGCCTTTATTGCTTGCGCGGCCGGGCAGCAAGTGGCGGCTCCTTCCTGATGGAGCATCGTGTCTGTGGCCTTTTCAAGCAGCCTGTGCCTTTCACAGAGCAGAAGATCCCCAGGTGGCCTAATGCACGGACGTCCTTTGAGGTTCCCCTGCCAACCTGGCACTGAGAACAGAGGAGCAGGTCCCTGGGCACAGCTGGACTCCTGGTCCTGTAAGAGCAGGGAGTCGCGCTGGCCAGAAATGGCCCGGAGGCGCCCTGGCAAGGGGCTGTGCTGAGTGCTGCATAGGAAGGGGAAAAACCCCAGGGCCCTGTGCCAGCCTGCCTGGGGAAAGAAATTCCTTCCTGACTCCAGAGCTTCATGAGCAGGGTCTGGAGAGCTCCTGCTGGGGAGTGCGTTTGGAGTCATCAGCAAGGTACCTCCTCCACCCTGTTTTGTGCAGATGCAGGTGTGGGCGTGGGACAGCCATTTCTAACTGCTCTTTCCTGGGAAGGGAAGGCAATTATCACTGTGTCTCTGCCCTGCACCCATCAGGATTTGTTTATCCTGCCACCTGATGCCCAGCAAGGAAGTTTTGTCTAAGCTTATTCTTCAAAAATGACATTTTTTTTGCTCTCACCAGGACCAGGCTCAAAAATTGGAAGCATCCAGCTATTGCTCCCACATGAAAGGTGCCAGGACATAAAGTTACTGCTTTTTGGTAGGGAGAGGGGAAATGTGAGGTGGAGGAAGGATGCAGGGGGAAGCATCAGGCAAAGGAGAGAATAGGGCCAGGTTTCATGCCCAAATTATAAAGGGTAAAAAAAATCTGCTTAACAGAGCAAGGTGCCAGCTATGTCCCTTGTCTAGCCAAGCACATCCTACAGAGCTAATCCTTCTGCAGCTGTGTTAAAACACTAGTAGCCTCCCGCTATTTTTTCTGAAGTTGACAGTATTATTGTAATAGACACTATCCCATCTGCACTGGCTGTATCTGTCTTAAGAGAATAAAGCAAACTTTGAACTTTGAACAGTCCATACTCTTAGCTATTCTCGACAATCAGCCTTAGAAATACCTATGGCTATGACACACACAAGAACAAAACTCCCATCGCTGCATCCAAGGGGTTATGCCTTTATGAGAGATGATCTTTCTCTTGTGTTTTTTGTTTGTTTGTTTATTTGTTTTTGTTGTTGTTGGTGGTGGTGGTTTTGTTTGTTTGTTTTGGTTTTGTTTTTTCCCCAGGGGTTTTGTAATCTCATTTTTAGTAGTATTTCAAGCGTCAAGGAAGACACAACTGACAGTTCTAGGAGTAGCAAGTTCACTTTAACGGTATCGTAGCTTGTGTGGCCAGTTCCTCTATCATCAGCTTGAGAAAGGTTCTCAAAAATTTTGAGCCTGCCTCAAAAAGATGAGCTGGAATGTTCTCAGGAGTGAGCAGAACAGTAATTGAAATAAGAGTAGTGTTTGTTCCAGAGTAATGTTCCACTCATAAAAATCCAGCCCTGACAAAACAGTTTTCTTTTTAGGGTGGATATTTGATGATGCTCACTGTCTTGTTTCTCTACAAGCCACACATGAATCTCAAGTGAAAATAAAATAATGTTGGCACAGAAATAGCTGCAAAGCATTTGCAAGACCTCAAGGGACTCTCAATTAGACTTCTAATTATTCTTACCACTGCAAGACTGCTTCTTTCCGCAAATTCCGACTCCTGTTGCATTAGCAAAAGCCTGGAATGCTGAGGCCCTTGGCCTTGCTCTCTGTCTCTGGGGAGCAGAACATGATTCATCTGAGAAACTCTGCTCTTCATATTTCCTTGTAGTTCAAAGATTGTTAGGAGCATAGTAATCATAGAATCATATCTAATGGACTGATTAATTAGTCCACTTTATTTTTTTCTGGTCCTATAAATGCAGTGGAATATAAAAAGGAAATGTTGAAAGAGGGAGGGTGAAATAGTTTATTTAGGTCAGAAGAGGGCCAGCAGACAAAAAATTTATTCTTTCCAATTTCCAGGACAAAGCTAGTAGTAGTAACATCATACTTTCCAAATATCAAGCACATCCTACATGTTCCATCTCACAATGAACAAGCTAAAATTTCTGTTACCTGGACCCCTGCAGAAGACTTTGGGCACTGGGGCTACATGCAAATCTATCAGCCCTACAATCTTCATATGTCTATACTTCACAGCAAGTCTCCAGTGTTCAGAGATCTGCCTTCACTCTCTACACAAAAAAAACCCCTTGTTTCAGTTGTACGTAGCAGAAAGTGAGCCAAATAATTGCTTTAGTTTCTCCAACCCCATCGGAAATACAGGCTCCCATTTGATAGACAGTTCAAGTTATCTACAGTCTCTTCAGTCCCTGAACGCCAAGTAGCCCAGGCGGATGGCACTTGTGCATTGTCACAGACAACTACTTTGTTTTATCTGAAAAACGTTTTGCATTGCTGCCTCCTGGAAGTAAGCTGGGCCATTGAAATGGGATATTGAAAATGAATTGTTACAGAGACACGCTTACTCATAAGCTTTTGGAGGTAGAAGATACCCAGTAGCCCAAGCATGAAAACCTGGGTCTTTGCTGCTGTCTGAAGCTAAACAATGCCCCTAATCTAGAATAGAATCTGAGATTTGCAAGTTAAATGTTTCACACTGGCAGATCGGTCTAATTAGTAGTCAGGTGAAAGTAAATTTAAAACAAAAAGAGAACACTTTTAAAGACTCTCAAAAGAGAAATCTCATGGGAGGCTAAAAACTCAATGATCAAACAGAAGTGAGACAAATGGGCAGTACCAATGGACAGTGGTACAGGAACATATTTCAGAAGTAGGGGTTGCTGTCTGGAATAAAACCTTCAATGTTTCTGTAGCTTGAAACATTTTCAGAGCCAAAAAGAAAACAAATCTCAGAGCAAATAAGGATATCTGAAGGTTAGTACTGGAACAGGTTCTCAAGGTCTGAGCAGGTCATTAGAGCTTGGGCATGCTTATACTGCTTCTGGGATACAGATTCTTATCTCCATGGCACAGATCTATTCCTATGCTAGGACCTGCATAAGAAATATCTACATCATACTGTGCTGTGCAGTAGCAGCATGTCTTGTAAGTCTCTTGTCAACATGAATTTAAAAAATACTGTTGAGACAATAGTTCTACTTACTGGGTTGTACCTGTTTAACAGACATTAAAATTATTAATTGATTAACACCCATTTGCATAAAGAACATAATGGCTTGTAATAATAAAAAGGGAAAAGTCAGTAACTACCATGAATATTTCTGCTTTGTCTCCTGACAGTCCAGTAATGGCAAAAACTGGCAAATCTGGACCATAGTACAAATCTTCATTGTGAGATACTGGGAAAAAATCCTCATGAGGACTCACAGACCCTTGTCACTCATGGAGTTTCACAGGGGTATGAAAAAGCAAGAGACACTGTCTGAGGAGAAGAAATATTACAAATAGTAAATGGTGATACAAAACCAGAAGCATGTTTAATCAGTTGTGAGACACCAACTCGGTTAATGGGCTTTATTTCTGCCAGAGTGATGGAGGACTAAGGCAGACAATCATTCTACATGGCACATAGCATTTCACTGAAGAGCAACAGCAATTTCTCTGCAAAGAGGAACATTGTGAACTGGCAGAAATGGATTGCCATACTCTAACTCAGTGATTTTCTTGTTGGCTTGTATAAATAACTGTTCTGTTTCCGTTTCCTTATTAACCAGGATTAATAGTCATACACTTAACTTGCATATGCTGTGAGGATTTATGCTCAATGTTTATGTGGAAAAAGTTTATGATAATTAAAAATTAGTTGGAGAATTTGCCTGTTGCACTCTGCTAATCAGTGTATGAGTGGCTGCTGCAGTGCAGGAGTAGAGAATTCTATCATTTACGAACTATGTTGATTTATGAGGTGATTCTCCCCCTCTACTCTGCACTTGTGAAACCCCACCTGGAGTCCTGTGTCCAGCTCTGAAGTCATCAAGAGAGAAAGGACATGGACCTGGTGGAACGGGTCCAGCGGAGGGACGCCCAGATGCTCAGGGGGATGGAGCGCCTCCGCTATGAAGAAAGGATGAAAGAGTTGGGGTGGTTGGGTAGGGTTAGAGAAGAGAAGGCTCCGGGGAGACCTTTGAGCAGCCTTTCAGGATCCGAAGGGAGCTCCAGGAGAGCTTGAGAGGGACTCTTTGTCAGGAAGTGGAGTGACAGGACAAGGGGGAACAGTTTTAAATTGGAAGAGGGAGTTTGAGACTAGATATTAGGAAGAAATTCCTTGCTGCGAGAGTGGTGAGGCACTGGAACAGGTTGCCCAGAGAAGCTGTGGCAGCCTCATCCCTGGAGTGGTTCAAGGCCAGGCTGGATGGGGCTTGGAGCAACCTGGTGTGGTGGGAGATGTCCCTGCCCAGGGCAGGTGGGTTGGAACTGGATGATCTTGAAGGTCCCTTCCAACTCTGACCATTCTATGATTCTATGAAAGTTATGTAAAATAAACCATCCTCAGTGGAGTTTTAACCTCTACTGAGTGGAATGAAAAGTGAGGAAAAAGGAGTATATGTGCATTTTCACATGTGCATTCTCTAATGATAAAAGCAAATCCCTCCCTTCAGTGTTCTTGTCATATCACAAATAACACCCTTGTCTATACTTTCAGTGGTGTAACTCTGTGAGTGGCAACACGCTGGTTATATTGATAGTTAATGAGTTCAGACATACTGGGGAGTAGTAGAGTAGCTGCCAGTGAAACAGCGTAGGCGTTATATTTCAAGGACTCCAACTTGAATAATACATACTACTTTTATACCAGCCTCAAAAACATTTTAGCATAAATAAATGCTAGGTTTGCTGTGCTCAGTGAACTGCATTGACTGAGCCATCCCCTATGGACATGTAAATTGGTCACAACAGCTGGAAATCACACAGAAAACTACTTTTGGTACAATTTGCAATTACAACAATATATTGTTTAACTATGCTTACTAGGAAACAATTGGATCCAAATTTGGTGGTTTCATAGCTACAAAAGCTCAACACAGCCGCCTGCAGGAAAGTCCAGGCACTACCTTAATTCAGTCGTGCAGCTTTTTGTGGAGACTGCCAAAGCAGCTGGTTCATATTAACTTCATTATGTGCATAATCTGGACATGTGAGGGGTAAGAAATGAAATCATAAATTCAGTTCACATGATTGACTGGACAGGTTCACACTGGTTGTGATTTACCAACTACTGATTGCAATTGCTAGGTGAACTAAATTGGATTAAATTCTATGTAAAAAGATGCAGGTTTTTAGTCTTAGTTATTAAAATGTACTTCTAGATTTCCTAGATTTTAACTTGAACAGTCTTTCATTTACTTCTGCTTAAGGTGATGCTCATCATTATTCCTTTCAATATGCCAGAATGTAATGGAGCTCTCATTAACAGAACAGGGTTGTTGCCAATTCATAGGATTAAACCTTAAAGAGGTTGCTGTTACCCCTGCCTAAGACTCGCTGCACTGGGGGAATATTTTCTTGTCAGTTCCTTCATTAAGGAGAGTAAAAGAAAAATCAAATCCACTAAATGAGTCAAAAACATTCAAGCCAAAGATACAGATGTGATTATGACTGACATTCAAGATTAAGTTTGGACAACAAATACTTTGCCATCGACAAAAAATTTCTGCCGTCAAACAAGTTAGACCTTCTTGAGATTAAAAAGGAGGTGGTTAATTAGCCACATACAAAATTAGTACTGCTACAGAAAGATTGAACAGTGAAATAACTTTGAAAACTGACATTTTAGAAACATTATCATGCACTCCCTTTTTTTTTTCATCCATTCCATCAGTGAGTACTTGAATGGGCCCAAACAATTAACTCTTCAGCATTCCAGACCTCAGCCTTGCTTTTCCGATCTGTAAGATAATTGACACGCGGATAGACGGACTCCACAACCTTTAAAGTTGTAAAGTAGGTATGTTTATTCAGCGCTGGGCAGCACGGGGGGTCAGTCCCACCAAAACCGTGCGCACCTGCCTCAGAGCAGGACTCTATATTTATAGTGCTCACTTATACATATGCATAAACTATCCCCGCTTTGTATTAAAATCAGTTCCCCGCCTCCCTGCTTTGTATTAAAATGAGTTCTCCGCCTCCATGCGTCTGCGCAGTGCCTCCTGGTAGTGGTCGTTGGGGGTCTCAGTGATGAAGTAAGGAGATCCTCTTCGTCACTGTCAGTGACCTTTGTCCCACTTTGCAGGCTCAAATCTTTTCTGGAACTTGACCAAACCACAGAGCTGGTCCTGGCCGGCTTGGAATTTTTTCTGGCCTTGTTTACATCCCACACAAGGTCCCACCTTTATCTTCTACTGACTTATCAATATACTAGGAGAGCAGTGCTAGGAGAATAGTCTCAACAGTCTCAACAGCTTACAATTGTTTTACTGTAAAATTTTCCACTGCATCATAATGATCCTAATGCTTGCAGTTGGAAGGTATTATGATTAGGAAATAAAACGTAGTCAACCCGTGATTATCTATGGATGAATTACTTAGGCAACAGTAATTTTGCTGTGAATGCAGACATACAAGCTATGGCTACATTAACTAACTTGAGCACAAAACAGGACCGAATTTGTGTAGGGCTGTTCTCTACAGCTGACACAAGCCTGGGAATCTGCTTTCCACGGACTTTTCTTTTGTCCCATGTAGCCTATTTATGTTCTCACCACCTAATTTCCTTATTTCTCTATAATCCAGATTAATTCTTGACTGCAATGGCATTTTTAGATGCTATCCAAGAACTGCTTAACAAAATTTGAAGAAAATTATTCAAACTGTTTCTTAATTTCTTGGACAATATATCTGGTCGTTAATCTAAATAACATTTATAGCTACAGTATTTGTCGCTATTGCTGAGAGGAAAAAAACTAAAATACTGCTGTAAACAGATTTAGTATAATTGTGTTGTTCTGGCCTGTAATAAATTCCCTTGTAGAAGTCGATCAGGACACAAGACAATGGTTAATATTGCCAACACATGCAAAAAATGAGAAGCATTCACACATGCACAGTAACTCTCATTAAAATTACAGAAAGTTACAAGCTGCAATTCTGACTTTTAAAGTGTAGTTCTCTAAGGATGTCACCATGTTCTCCTCTTATACCCTAAAGAGAGTGCCAACACTTTTATGGTAGATAATTTATTAAGATCTGAAACTATATGGTACACTTATCTGAAAGAATCTGGCATTAAGTCTCTCATTTGAAAAGAATAAAGATCTAGGGATGAAATACCTCTGGTGAAAGGCAGTTTTTAGTTATCCATAAGCTTTCTGTATTTTGAGACTGACTTCAGTTTCAAAAAATCTCTTATAGCTTTGATTCTAAACTATCTGCTTAAAACACAGGAACTGTGCAATCATCGTGTTGTAATCACACATTGAGATTTCTTTCATCTGTACACACACAGTTCTGCAAGGGATGCACAACATAATCCAATTGCAAAAGTGAAGGTCCTGATTTCACAGTAAGTTCAGACACCTCTGCTCAAGTTATTATAAATTCTTAGTTTAGTATTGTAAGGTAACTCTATTTTGTTACTAAATTCTTTCTGACTGGAATCTAGGATGGTTCTTTTATGACAATTAGCGGATGATAGTTCATATTCATGTTGATTCAAATAGGTTTAAATTAATTTGCCTTGGAAATGGACGCTACTTTAAAGAATTGAAAAATTTCTATGTATTTTCATTTTTACAAATAATCTAGAGAAGCATTTCGTGATGGTGGATTTTTGTTTTACCTGCACACAATGAACACAGGCTGTGTGCATTATTTCTGCTGTCTGTCACTAGCATGTAAGCTTTTCAGGCCAGTGAGACTGTCTTATTGGTTTTGACTGCGTTATACACACAGATGTCCTTCCCCAACTACCTTGTACAATCCGAGTCCACAGCAAGCATAATTCTTCTACATAAGGGATAAAGAAGAGGCACCTGTGATAATATCTACTATCTTTACTAAAATTCTGAAGTTAAAGGAGTTTCTGTCTCTTCAGTAATAATTGTGCAAGAAAAGGTCGTCATTAAACTGGGAGTATACAGAATATTCAGTACGTGTCCTTTCTTGCATTCCTCCTACTTCACTCTCCCCATTTGTTTTGAAGAAGTGCTCAGACTCCACAGTCAGTGAGAGTTTGCTGGCAATGGAAGCAGTAGCAGGATTATGTTTTTACATAGCAATTTAAAATTTTATATAATCTAACTTTCTGCATCTGTACCATATGGTATAATATTTATTTTCATGACAATGGGGAGAAAATTATGATCTAAGCTGATTTTACCCAGTGACCCATGGCAGTGTAATCGCTGAGACAGAACTAAGATCAAGCAGAAGTAATTAAGAGGACCACTGAAGGGTCCAAGGCAGGGGAGGGGGGAGAGGAGGAGTAGAAATCAACTTTAGAACACTTTTCCTCTTTTCAGCAGGCAACTTCCTTTCACAAACAGCATGGAACTCAATTTCCAAGGTGTTCTGATTTGAGGTAAAATGAACTAATTTTCTGTTTTACAATTTTACTTTTTTCAGCTGGGCCTCTTCTAACTAACTAAACTCTGAAATTAACAGCACATTGTTCAGAAACCTGTTCACTCTCCCAGTGATAAGACCTGGTTACACCAAGGGATGGGTGCAGAGAGGCCCTTGCTTATCCTTATTGCTGGAACAACCAAGGGCAGGGAATTCCGTTATTTGCCCCATTGGAGGGTGGGAAGCAGAAAAGTGTTGAGGAGTCACACGTGTAGGGAGGAGAGGACAGAGCCGGAGACCCCAACCTAACCAACAGGGTATTCCATCCCATCTGCATCATGCTCAGGATAAAAGCTGAGGAATCAAAGGGTCAACTCTCTTCGATGGCCGACATCTGAGGAGGACCCTGCCTGTTTGTCTGCCTTTGATCCTGATCTGAGTGTTCTTGACTCCAGATCTGGAATCCAGCTCCTGTCCATCACCGAGTCCAGTTTGGGACTTTTCCTGATGCCTGCTGGTGATGTGATCATCATCCCGGGAGCTTGATATGGTTTTGTATATTTTATACCTATTTCATTATTTTCTTCTTACTTTAAATTTAGTATTAATACTTCATTAAAGTAGTTCAGTTCATTCTAAACTCATAAATCTCCTTATCTCTTCCTCTCCTTCTTTTTGGGGGGAGAACGGGCCATCTGTCACTCTGGTTTTGGCAAATTTGGTTGAAACCACGACAGATTTATTGGAGCTCAATGTGGGTCTCGACTGTGGTACGACTAGAGCTCTGCTAGATTGTCAGAATAGTTTGAATTCCAGCTTGCTTAGAAATTGAAACAGGCAGCTCGCATCATGCTTTTAGACAAAATATTGTATCATATCTTTAGGGGGATTTCTTACAGGTTACTTGATATGGTGCTGTGTAATTTGCCTTGTGTGTTGCATAATTTACTTGCTCTTTGTGCCTGTACACAGAGGTTCAAAAGTGCTTTTCTGATTTTGTATTTGATTCTGATCGATACTGTGATTGAATGGTTTTGCCTCCAACCACCTCCCAGAGCACACCAGGATCTCCGCGCTGCCCAGAAGAAGCGTGGAGGCTTTCCAAGGAGAAGAGATAAAAGGAGCTGCCTTCAGTTCAAATCTGAACTGATGGGGGGAGAATTGTGGCTTTGCCGACCTGATAGCCCTTTGGGATGGAAAGGTTTGCAGGCTCCACCCAGGAGAAGGAAAAGAGAAGCCGACACAAGAGGAAATGGAGCTGGGAAGAGGAGAGTGAAACCCGTGTGGCAAGGAAGAGGCAGAAGAGAGGAAGAGCCTTTGTGCATGGAGCCAAGAGAAGATGCAGGAAGGTTCAGCAGGGCGGGAAGGGCAGGTGTGTCCCAGGCTCTGTTGCCCATCTTTCCAAGCGGGAGCACTGCTCGTGCTGGGTCCCGCGGGCTGTCAGGGGGGTGGTGAAGGGTAGTGCCGGGCAGGGTTTGGGAAGAACTCCATGGCAGCTCCCCAGGGTCTCCTGACGGAGCCCCGCTGTGTGGCACGGGGCCACTGAGCATCTCTGCACACACAGGGGCCTCCAAGGAGACAAGGCCAGCGACAGCTCTCTCTTCGGGTCATAAACAAGGCCTCGTCAAGGCTGTTCCCCATTTAGTTCCCAATAGGGGAACTAAACCCTGCCTCTTCTTGCCTCTCTGGCATTAGCAGAGCTTTCCAACTCTCCTCACAGATGCTGATGGCGCTGCCCTGCCTGGGACGCTGTGACTCCCGGGACTGTCCCAGTCAATGTCCAGACGTCCTCAATAAAATGAGCTGTTCTCCCTTCCGACTGAGTCTGTGTCCTGCTCTGAGCGACTGTTCTTTCTCTCCCTCCCTCGATTGTGGCGGTCCAGAGAACTCCTTGCCTCGCTGCTGGACCCCGAAGCCCTGCCCTCCCTCCCAAAGCCACAGCTCTCGCAGTGTCCCAGATCTGCTGTCCCTGCTGGGAGGGCAGGGCTTCCTGCGGAGAGCAAGGGCTAAGCATACTCCTTGTCTGTTTTCGACTGGCATCGGGATCAACACTGCTTCTGTAGTCTTATTCATGTCAATTTTTTATGAGGATTCTATTAAATATGTTTCTTTGTCAACCCTCGTGTTCCCTTGTTTGTTTCCTGATATGGGGAGGGACAGGAAGGGGTGTGGGTGGGGAAGGGTCATCGGATGATAGAATAGTTGTCTAAATGACAATAACTTGGGGGATATGTGGAGGTGGCCTAGTCTAACATCTGTTCCAGCAGGCTCTTCTAGAGCAGGTTGCCCAGGAGCATATCCTCTTGAAGTCTAGGAAATCAATGGGGACCACCAGGACCAACAGATTGCCACGGGTACCTCGTTTGTGGCCACAAAGACATCACCAGTGGCCACAGGTACCCACAGGTTGCCACAGGGGTGGTTGACAGGCCACTGGTGGTTGACGAGGATGTTGCTTGTGGCCACTGGGACCTCAAGGGTGACCACATGGACCCACTGGTGGAGACATCTTGTCTTTCTGTGCCCACGGTCACATCACTGGTGGCCATGAGGAGGGTACCCTCGGGTTTCCAGAGACCTCACTTGTGGCCACAGAGACCTAGCTGGTTGCCATAGAGACATCACTGGTGGCCATAGGAACCTCACTATAGGCCATGAGGATTCTGCTGTTGGCCACAAGGACATCACTGGAGGCTACGGAGATCTCGCTGATGGCCATAAGGACCTCACTGCAAGCCACCGGGACTTCACTGACGGCCACAGGGACACCACTGGAGGCCATGGGGACCTTGCTGATGCCCACAGGGAAGTTGCTCGTGGCTACTGGGACCTCACTGATTGCCACAGGGACCTTGCTTGTGGCCAAGGGGACCAACTAGTGGCCATGGGAAAATCCCTGGTGGCCATGGTCACCTCAGTGGTGGCCACAGAACCCTCACTGGTGGCCATGGGGACATCACTGTTCCCTGCACAAGCCCCCCTCACCTCTGCCCCCTGGGCAGTGCTGGGCCCTGCATGGCAGAGGAACTCCTTGTAGGGAACAGGACAGTTGTTTTGAGAAACAAGGACGTACCTCCTTGGTTGTCACACCATGGACACGGGTAGCAGGTATCTTGCAGCAAGTGAGCTTTGAGACATCTTGCTTCCTGCAGGTTTCTCAAACAGGCACATTGCTGCTGGCCACAAGGACCCACAGGTGGCCACAAGGACCTCATTGGTAGCCTCATGAACTTTGCTTGTGACATCTGGGACATCACTGGTGGTTACACACAGCTGGCTACCAGGACTTAACTGGTGTTAACAGGGACCCAAGGGTAGCTACCAGGAACCCACTGGTAGCCACTGAGACCAAAGGTTGGCCTCCCTATTGGCCACGAGAACCTCTCTTATGGCCACAGTGACACCACTGGTGATCTAGGGGCCCTCAGGTGGCCACAAGGAACATTGCTACTGGCCACAGTTACTTCACTGATGGGCACAGGGACCTCAGTTGTGGCCTTGGTAACATCATTGAATGCCATGTGGTCCCCAAGCGGTGACAAGGACCTCTCAGTAGTGCCCACAGGGACATCACTGGTGGCCATAGGGACCTCCAGGTTGCCATGCAGACTGCAATGGTGGCCACAATGACATCAGCAGTTGGGGAGGTGGTCTGGGGAGGCGGGGTGGCTTAAGGGTGAGTGTGGCCAGAAGGGGCACGGCCTTGACATGGCTCTGCCCTCTCAGCTGGCCAAATTTACTGAGACCTTCAAGTACTTCATGCAGGGAATGGGCTACATTGAGTACATTGAGCACTTGTTAATATGCACAGCTCATTGATATTCATCAGGAGTCATTAACAACACACAGTGGGGAGGGGATTAACACATACCCTCCCCAGGATTGTTAATTGCCCTCCCTGGGGTGGGGGTGGCTCTTTACAGACTGAATCCCACCTCTGGGGGCATAGATAATAGCAAACAGTGGTAATTAATGCCCCAGGGGGGTGTAATTAATTGCTCCAGGAGCATAATTAATTGCCCCACCTGTTAGTTAATGCTCAGGGTGGGGTGGTGGGTAATTAACCCACCTGTAGTCAGTAACTGGCTCCCCCTAAGGGAGCAATTGGCACCTTTTGGTGTCCACCTCGGGGAAGGCAATTGATGTAACTTGGGGGTAGTTAATAGCCCCAGGGAGAGCAATTAATTAGACCAGGGTATAATTACTATACTTAATTAAATCATTTGGGGTAATTAATTGCTCCTCCAGGGCAGGAATTAGCACTCAGTGGGGATAAAGCTCACATTAGGGGGGTTAATTAATTGCACTGGGGTGTAATTAATAGCACCTGGAACAGTAATTAATTACTCCACAATTTAATTAATATTTGGGGGGTAATTAAAGACCCAGATTCATTAACTGCCCATACCCTCCCCATGGTGGAACTGGCACTTTGTGCGGGTAAATCCCATACTGGGGCAGGCAATTAATTCCCCTGGAAGATAATTAAACCCCCCAGGAAGAGTAATTAATAGCTCTGGGTTAGTTAGACTTATGGGAGGGCTAATTAATTGCTCCTGGGATAATTACTTGTCTCCCTGTGGGGTAACTGCCACGTTATGGGAGTAAATCCCCCCCGAACCCTCTAGAATCCCTGTGTCCCCCTGAGACCCTCCCCCACTGAGGTGGCCCGCAAGGAGCTGTGGCCTCTGAGGGGGACAGAGCTGGGTCACACCACTGGAGTGGCCACTCAAAGCAGAAAATGGCCACCATCAGCCCCTTTTCACCCTCTGTTGCCATTTCACCCCCTCAAACCTCACCAATTTGGCTTCCTTTCCCTGTAAGAGGTCTCTGTGCCACCACCAACCCGCATTGGCCACCTTGACTACCAATTCTGGGGGCTGGGCAAAGAGAAGAGGTGGTAAGAGGGTCTAAGGAGGTGTTTATTGAGTGGGGATGTGCCAAGGGAGGAGCTACGAAGCCGAGGGGATGTGGTGTCCTCTGCCCTCCAACCATCATGGCAAAAGTTGGGGGTCACCTTCAGAGGAGTTAATGGGGACCAACATCAGCCATGGGGAGGGTCCCAGGCTCGTCCCAGTTGTGGAGGTCCCTCCAGTTGATGTGGCCTGGCCAAGGCGAAAAGCATCATGAGAAGTGTCCCTTGTTCCCCTCACCTCCTTTCTAGGACCCCTCCAGAACCCTCCCACCCATCGCTGGTGGTCTCTTGATGCAGGGTGGGGTGGGCAGAGTTGAAGAACCTCTTGGGTGACAACCACCATCATCTAGGGGGGTAGGGGAAAAATGCTGGGGAGTGGTTAAACTATGGGCCACTTCAGGTGAGGGGCGGCCAATCCAAGGGTGAGGAGGAGGGGCATGGTCCTGATGTCATCAAGATGACATCAACCTGATGTCATCTTCTCATCAGTGTCACCACATCTTTCCCCCTCCTTTTCTATGGTTTTCTATGGTTTTATGTGACCCTGTTGCCCATCTTTGGCCCCTTTCTCCACTCACCTCTCCGCTTTCGGCAAAGCCAAACAGTCAATATGAGCCCCAGGACCAACACAACGGCACCACTGACAATGCAACCAGCCACCAATGGGATGAACTGGGAGGGAACTGGCCAGGGGAGAGCAACAGAACACCAAAGGTGAACCTCCACTAAGATCTACCCCTCTCCCTCTTATTTCCTCCCAGTTTGGGCTACCAGAGGGTCCCTTTGGCTGACTATGTCCCTCATGACCCACCACAAGAGCAATGGGAAGGTCTTAAGGACCTCAGGTGGCTGGGTGGGTGGAAGGACCTCACCTTGGGTGGTGACCACCATGGCTTGGCTCAGGGGGGTTGGGATTCCCCACCACCACCTCCAAAGGAGCCCATTTACCTCCAGTTTGGGTCACAAGACGGACCCCAAGGGCTTGAGGACCCTGTTTGGGTGATAGGACCTCACCTTGGGTGGTGACCGTAACAGGCTGGCTGAAGGGGGAGGAGATCCACCAATTGTTGACTTTCTCGTGGTAGCGGCACGAGAAGAGGCCAGTAGCTGGGGTGGTCTTGGTCACCACAGGGAGGGTGAAGGTGGCCTGGTCCCTGCTGGTGGCCACCGAGAAGAGCCATGCACCATCTTGGTAGAAGGAGAAGTTGCGGAGGGTGGTGGGACCTTGGACCATGCACGTGAGGAGCATGGGGGTGTCGGGTGGAACCTCTGCACTGGGTGGGTCCAGGAACAAGGCAGGCTGGGAAGGAGGAGCTGGGGAGAAAGGGGAGGAGGTGTGAAAGGAAATCATCGTCATGGGAGCGTGGGGCTCGTGGTCAGGTGGGAGAAGGTGGAGCTCATGAGAAGATAGAGCTCATCATGAAACAATGAAGTTCATCATTGTGAAGATGAAGCTTATGGTCATGAAAAGATGAAGGTGATCCATCATGAGTTGAAGCTCATGGTCAGAAAAAGATTAAATTCGTCATCACGGTCCTCCTGATATCATCTTCACCTCCTTCTAGTGGCCAATAGGAGATGATGGGCCACTTTCTTCTCTTTCTGGTGGCCACCATGGGGGGCTTCAACAATTTTTTGTCTCAATTTCCCCCAATTTTGACCTTTTCCTGCCAGAATCTGCCCAAATTTGAGCCACATACCCCTCTCTGGGATGGACCTACCTCTGACAGTGACCTCCAGAGGTTCACTGGGGGGTGATGTCACCCACATCCCCCCTGTGTCCTCCTCCACGTGGCACCTCCAGGTCCCCTCAAGGCTTCTGGGAGTTTGGGGGATGAAAATTTGGGCCGAAATCCCCAGATTTTGGAGTTTCCACCCCAGAAGCTCTGTCCCATTCCTGGAGAAGTGGAACCTCAGGGGAAAATCCTCTCTGGTGGCTTTGCAGGTGACATGCAGGGGGTAGCCTTCGCCCACCACACCACTGTGGGGGTCCATTTCCAACTGGGGGGGTGGAGAGGGCTCTGCAGGGAGAGAATTTGGGGATAAAACACATGAAAACTGGCAATTTTGGGCAAAAATTGGCCAACGGTTGAGTTGTGGTGGCTTCAACCATCCCCCAGCCCCCCCAAAAAGCCATTTTTGTTCCCAAAATGGGCGGCTTCACCTCACAACCCCCAACTGGGGCCTATTTAGTGAAGAATTTTGGGGCAAAACCACCCAGAAATGGGCAATTTGAGATCCAAGTTGGCCAATAGTTGGGAAGAGCTGGCCAATGGTCAACCTTGGTGACCCCAAATGGTGGACAAACCGTAGCTCCCAGTGGCTGCACCTGAGAGATGTGGTGGCCCCGTCCTACCCTTTCCAACCTCCCAAGGCACCCTTTTTGCCCCAAAAACAAGGTGTCGCCTACCTTTGACGAGCACCTGGAGGTGGTGGCTGAGGTGGGACAGGATCTGACGACCCTCCACCTCCTCTTCGTAGCCACAGCTGAAGTTGCCAGTGACGTTGTGGCTGGTGGCAACGAGGGAGAGGCGGGCAGTGGCCACCTGCCCTGTGACCATGACTTCAATGACCTCATCCTTGACGACCTCCTCCTCCTCCTTGTAGAAGTGGAACCCATGGGGGTGGATTCCAGCCGGGGCCGAGCAGAGGAAGAAGAGGGTCTGACCTTCGATGGTGACCCCCTGCCCAGGCGTCAAGGTCAGGTTGGGGGGAGGGGGGCGGTCTGAAAGAGACCCCCCCAAACCTCTGGTTTTTGAGAGTTTTTTGGGGGAAAGGGTGGTTCTGGGAGGAAGCAGAAGGGGAGGGGGAGGAGAAAGGTGAGGGGTTGTGGGGAGATACAGGGTTG